>JAFBJR010000100.1:3267068-3507142 GCA_016785285.1 Brachirus orientalis
GAGAGAGAGAGAGAGAGAGAGAGAGAGAGAGAGAGAGGAGGAAGGAGAATGCAGTGTGGTGGAAAGTGTTGGAGAGATAGGTTGCCTGACAAATGGCAAGATGGATACAAAAGGAGAGAAAGAATGAGAGGAGGAGGGATAAACACATTGGGATAAAGAGTAGAGGAAAGGCAAGAAAATAAGATGACGCAGCATGGCTGGCTGGAGAGCTGCTTCCAGTTGCCACAGTAACACCTGTGCGATGGACTATAGCAACTGAGCCTCTGTCGGTCTGTCTTTCCTGTCTGTTTTCCACTCACTGCATCATCACCACACAGTTTACTTAATGGCTATGAGCCTGACTCACTGTAGAACTCCTCTCTTCATCCCACCATCCTCCTCTATCTGGCTCTACCATTTCCACTGTGGGTGAAACCAACAGAGCATAAACATGCTTCATGTATAGATCCAGTGAAGGGGACAAAAGGCAGAGCTCGTCTCCTTGCACCGTGGGAGACACAGAGGACACCTTTTCTTTGATTAAATCTTTTTTTGAGGTCACCTTTGCAGAACTCGTCCTCTCTTAGTGTTCGAGGATGAACTAGAACAAATGGCTGCCAATGTTTTCTTTCCTGACACGACCACACAGCCCAGATAGATGATGTGCCCCTTTATCACCACATGGTACAGTCTATATATTCATTTTAAATTACTCTAAATTACAATAAATCTTACAAAGCAAAAATGTTTTCAAATTATTTAACTTTTACCAAGGTCAGTTTGTTCAAGTTTGTCTTTGTAGTGGCAGAAGCTGGACATAATTAACAATTTTACATGTTTAATCTGATATATTCAGCTATGTACTCTTATCAAGCTGAATAAATAAACTTTAATTCGATTTCACCTTTCATTCATTTGTTTTTGCTATTCAATGCGACTAGGGTTAGTTTTAAAATAATTACAGACTACAGTAAACATGCCGCTTAAATGTAATCTGGTAGTGAGTAACACATTTAAGTACTTTAACATTGTCTTTCATTATTATTGCATGTAACACTGAATGAATGTGGCATTCACACAACACTGGTTTCCGAGGCAGACTAAACCCAGGAGTTGCTCTGATTGTGATGTCAAGTCTGACAAAAAGGATGAAAACCCAGTTTTTCTCTGACCTTTTAATTTCCCTTGTGTTACAGTATTACAGTGAAAACCAGTAAAGAAAATGAAAAATAAAACCATGAGACTTCACAAGTGCATAGAATACTGTCATGCTACTTCTTGCCAAATATACAGCTCACAAAGCAGCAAATCAAAACAATTGTATATATTTTTATAGTAAAATTGAAAATATCATTGTATTCTGAATACTACCCACTACAATTAAAACTGAATTCAAATATGTAACTGGGTTACATATATTCACTTCTTCCCAAACAGTATGTTATTTATTTATATTACTTTGCTTTAAGCTTACTATATAAATTGTTTATATGTTAACTCAGTTGCACCAATCATCATTGAGAATCATAGGTAAGGCTGAACAATTTGGAAAAAATTACAATATGTCTGAGAAATACTGTGGTATGATTTGAAATGTGATGATTTTTGAATCAAGTCAAGCTACATTTTAATATTCATTTTATAATACATTTGCACTATAAAGCAGCACTATCACAGGACAATATACAGTATTTTCTAATACAACAACATGAACTTTAGAAAGGAATAACCATTACATAGAAAGAAGGAGTACAGTATGAGCTCTGGGTCAGATATGATGCACTACACAATGCCTAAATTACATTTTTTAATTTGAAAATGATCATTTGTAAAGCTCTAGATATAGAGGAGCTGGAGCCAATCAAATGACATTGGATATGCCCTAAACAGGTTACCAGCTTGTCACAGAGGTTGTTTATCAAGCCTTCACACTCAATTTACAGTCTTCAGGGATCCTAAATACAACCTGAATATCTTTGGACTGTGAGAGGAAGCTCAATTATCCAGAGAAACACAGAGGGTCAAACTGGGATTGAAACGGGGAACTTTTTCTCTGTGTGGCACGTGTGGTACCCACCATTCCACTGTGTGACTTTTCTCGCCAATCTCAGCCATTTAGCAATTTCATTCTCTTCAAAAGATGACCTCTATTTATTTCAGAATAAGTAAAGATACTCTATCTTAATCTATCTTCATTATTTTGCCCCTGCAAGAATCAATGAAACACAGAAGCAGACGTGTGGTAGAGGTGGTGGGTGACAAGAACCTTGGCTCCAGTTCCTCACTTGCTGCCGCCTCCTGATCCTTTGTGCGTCAGCACGGTCAGCACTAAGCTGACATGACACTGCTGAAGTAATCGTGCCAGACTCAGCAGAGCCAAGCTCTCGCCCCCTCAGATCACTACCTCTTTAACTTTCAAGCCTGTATACTGTACACTGGCACATGCTCTCTCCTTTGCTTGGCTTCTTCTATTGGATATTTTCATCTTCTGAAAACCAGCAGGATCAAATGATCCAGAACACATTAACTGTATCTCTGAATCTAAAGAGTCTGTGCTAATGCAGCACAAATAATGAAGATCATCTCCAAAGTGTGTTACACATAAAGCTGTTGAATCCTGTGAGTTATAGCTTAAGGGGCTGCAGCACAATCAAAACTTACATTCTCAGTGAAGGAGCACCGACAGGGGCTGTACTGACAGCCTGAACAGAGCCATCAGTGCTGTTAGTTGTACCAATAATGCATTTCATTGCCCTTAAGTGCTTTTTGCCATTAAGGGCTTTTCAACATACTCATACAGTAAAGGAAAAAATAACAAACATCTTAATACCTCACATTTGAACAGTATGTGGGACCTGGAAGTGAAATATTTTAAAAAGGAATATACCGTAGGAGCTGCGGAAGAAAGAGATATGTGGAGGAGGAAGGATGTAGGTGCATAGATGGAAATGACACATAAGGATAAATTATCAAGACAAGACAAACATGCAGACAGACATGCTCCCCACATACTCATACAAACACATACAGAAGTGAAATAAAAATACAGGTAATTCAGTTCAACAGCCCTCCTGTTGAGACTACACACCCTGCAGAGCTCATCTTGCATCCTGGGAGCTTGTATTTCTGGACTGTGACTCATTTTCATTCACAGCTGCTGTTTGCTTTTTTTCTGGGCCAGGGGCTAGTGTTGATAATTAGGGGAGGAAAACTTAAGTGGTCCAAGGGTGCATGAAGGATCTCTAATGAGCTGTTTGGATTCTTTTTTCACGAGAAACAAGTCAGGTAGCGCTCTAGAGCACTTGTAAACAGCAGCACTATCTCGTATCAGATCTATGGATCCCTGTGTCGTCCACAGCTGCACAGCTGCTGCTGAGTTTCTTGCCGCAGTGGAGTTTATTGTGATGGCAGGGGTGGAAAGGAAACTGTCTCAACAGCCCTTAAGGCTATGTGTAAGAATAGAGCAAAGAAAGGTCGAAACTCTGGGGATCAGCATTAGATGGTTGTGGGGATGACCCATACTAGCCAAAATCACTGGAACAGATAGCAGGAAAAAAGTCAAATCTGATGCAATCTGTAAACCTTTACATAAGAAGCAATTGCTTCACTTTACAAAGGCAAATTTCTATAAAGAGATGAGATAAAGAGAAATGACTGAGGGAAAGTTACCTGCCCAGAAAAGAGGGAGTTTACAGCGGGATAATTGCAGAGAAAGCTAAGTTAAGAGATGCCCCATCTACATTCAATACATAGAGTCTCTATGTTGTGAATAAATTGAGAATTCATGCACTTTTAACCTTTCACGGACTTTTCAGTTAGACAGATATTGTGATGTATTGCTATGATTGTCCTGCAATTTATTGCTGACCAGGAAGACCAAAGGTCTAACTAAGATAAAGAGACCCCTAAAAAATTATTTGTGATGAGCAACTTCATTCATTCAGATACTAATAGGGCATTATAAGGTCTTGAGGAATAAAGAGGAAAAAACTGATCACATTAGACTGAACACAAGAGGTGGGTTAACAGTTGCACCTATGATACAGCTGTTAAGAAGAAGTTAAAATACTGATTATCATCATGTTTAAACGGTACAGGGAATAAAATTTAGCAACATTTACTGGTGTTGGAGAAGCTATGTAGCCTTCTTTTAGCATCAAAAGTGTTAGTCCATTGTGGGCTACTGTAAAAACATGGTGGTTTCTGTAGAGCTGACAAATGTAAAACTGAGGTAATGAAAAACAACAATTCATACAATCATACAATTTTACACACTGGACTTTAACACAGTCTAAGATTGAATGATGATCCCTCTATTGGCAGCATCATTTGATTTGGAAATGAGGTTTATATTATGAGACTCATTTCCTTCACCTGTCACATTAACATAGAAGGAATAATGTTCAAGATCTTGTATTTTGGATTCGCAAACTGCTTTGGTGATGCAAGATCAGAACACCATCTGTTAGGCAGAAGCAATAAAAAGAAATGCTGTTAATTTCACTCTCTGTTGGAATAATTAGGCCATCTATATTCCACACTTCATGATTTAGGAGAGGAGCGAGGGAAAAGTCGATATTGGGACTATACAGGCAACAGCATTTCACCGTCAGCTTGTCTAAGTCACTTTGCTGCTATGATTTATATATGGCCTTGCAACATGGCTTCACTAGGTAGTGCCACTGCAATATATCCTCCTCCCTGCTATTAATCCTCCCCTTGATAACCTCAACATGCAAGGAAACTCCATCTTAAATCATACACGCTGTCACCTGGGTCGTCCACTGAGGTGCTATGAACATGCCTTTGTCCCAATCTGCTGTCCCCCCATACCACCTAAAATATTCTGCCACTGCTGGGAGAAATCCTGAAGTGGGATAGCAGACTGACTTATTGACTCTATTTGACAGGCTTTATATCGTTTCTCCCTCTGGCGGAGACTCCTTTTTCTTATGACCACCACCACCCCCTTCACTTTACAAGGGTGGCAATAGGGTTCAAACACACAAAGCAGACAGAGACTGGAGGCTCTGATGGTAATCATATCATGTAGGCTTGAGAAAGCAATTGTATTTAGGAGGGAATCAAGTGAATCATTATCGCTAATTTGTCCTAAAATTAGGTTGTTATGTAAAGATCTATCCTTCAGGTCATAATAATAATTCTTCTGGATCTCGAAATCCAGATAATTTAATGAGAGACGTCAAAATTAAGACATCCAAAATTTACATACACCTGCTTCTGCAAAAATACAGTGCATGTAGAGGGAACCCTCTTCAAAACAGAAATTTAGAGGTTTGATCCCCAATTCCTGTCTATGTGTCATTGAGTGAGACACCAATATCCCAAATTGTACAGAAAAGTGCTATATATACAGTAAAGGAATAGAATGAATGTGTGTGTCAAACCTGCAGTATAAAGCTCAAGACTAGAAAAGTGCTTCGTAAATACAGGTCACAAAATAAAACAGTGACACCATCAATGTCTTGTCAGCTGAAAAATATAAAAGGTTCTACACTGCTGAACTCTTCAAAAGGGCACAATACAGCATATCTCTATCTAAAAGTCACACATTTGCTTTTATCTGCAACCCAGAACCTTTTTTTTAACCCAGCAAAATTGTGCATTACCATATTTCATATGTCTGACCTTCCCAAAGCTCAGTGGGGAAACTCTATTACCCAAGCCTGGCCCTGTGGTTCTCCATGCTCCCCTTTTCCACCTCCAGTGTCTCTTTCTCCAAGAGCTCTTGCACAATGGCATGTGAGCAGTAATTTGTCATGTCCTTTTAAGCATAACCAAGATGAGATGGCAGGGCCCTGGGGCATCAGCCACTGTGCTACCTGCACCACTAACACTTGCGCTTACATAATGGCAGGTTCTGAGAAAGTGCAGTGGGTATGGAAGACAGCTACAAGCAGCCAGGAAAAGCAAGAACAAAATACAGAGATCCTGCCTCCAAAGGGGGCAGAATTACATTAATTATGACAATATGTTGAGAAGGAAGAAGGAAGCAGTCAATGCCAGTGAATATACTGGGCTGATGATGCTTAAGGGGTTTGGGGAGAAAATGCTTTGGCATCCTTCTACAAGAACTCGCCGACGGCACGTACAGAACATTCAAAGCTGTAGCTCTGGTCTTTGACAGGATCAGCTCCGTGGGGAGATGCTTTCATCTTTTAAAATTTTGAATAAAAGGGCAAAAAGTGTGACATTTACTGGAACAGTGGAACAGCAAACAAGGGCTACGTGGGAAAAATTGTTTTGATGGGTTATTTTGAAACTCATAAATGCCATTCCACATTGTTCACATGGGAGTCGGTCTTAATGGAGTGAGCTGAAGAGACTCTTCTGTCAAGCGAATAAATTTATGACATGTCACACGAGTTTTGCCTTGGACTGGTATACACCTACAGCATTACATAAAACCCTGTTTCCACTGAGTAGTAGAGTCCGGTACATTAAGCATTCATTTGTGTTTCCATCGTCAAAATAGAATAAGTAATGAAAATAACCAATGAGTGCTGTAACAGTTTTTTTGGCACCCTTCCATTGGGGTAACAAAAACATGGTCCAGCTTCTAATGGATGGAGCTAGACCTCACCACGGTGAGCTGAACTGCAATGCTGTACTGCTTGGTGGAAACAAGGCATGGGCTGAGCTCCGTGACAAGAATGCTTTGTGACATCACAGCTTTGACATGACACCTTACATTTGCACAAACAATTACAAAAGGAAGGACACTCACTTACTCACTCACTCATCTTCTACCACTTTATCCTCCACAATGAGGAAATGCAAATTAAACTATAAAAGCCTCATGGGCAAAAGAGAGAGAATGGCTGGTACGGCTTTGCCACACAGTAATGCTGCACAAAGGCCTGAGAGCTATTCTGTGAGGTGATAAAATACAGGGGAACCTCACTTATAATAGTCTGCAATATCTTCATACATCACAGCTTCACACATCTACACTCACCAAGCGTAAGTTAACTGCATTTTACTAATCTTGCTTTCCATCCTTTTCCCCCTCCCTCCTTTTATCTGTTCCTTCTATAATCTCTTTACTTATTTATCTCTCTCTCTCTCTCCCCAAAGAACAACACCAGGATATGCACTTAGGATCACATTGGTTACAAGGAGATAGGTCACACATGCCATACTGTCATGTGTTGACAGAAAATCGGAAAATTCCTCTTTGTGCTGCAGTGTTTCCCACAAGGAGCTCTGAAAAAAAATATGTAGTGTTGAAAGCTGACACCAACATCACACTGGAGGTAATTTGGTGCACACCATCTCTACATGGTATCCAGATCTCATTTTAAGAAAATTGATCTCTTAGGAGTAGTTTAGGTGGGAAACAATGGAAAACACTGGACCATATTAAACAAACAGATCAATAGCTAAACAAATCAATTGCTACCAACCAATCTACATGTAATGGCCACACATCACAGTGGTCAATGCCTGGTTATTACATTGTAAGTGGGAGCTATGACAAAGTCATTTCCCACAGCTGATTTGCCCATGCAGCAAAATAATAGTAACACACATCTGCACTCTCAAGGTTATCAGCTCTAATAGTCCTGTCCATTTTTTCCCCTTACTCGTTTTGTCCTTTTTGTCATTCATGAATCAAGGCCACACAAACCACTCCCTACGTTGTTTGTTATGTCCTTTGGAGAGAGAGGAGGAAAGGAGTAGCAGCTGTGAGGTTTAGCCTCCTGCTGACTGACATCTGATGAAAACGATGCCTCAGAGAGGGTCAGTTTTGGCATAGTGAGATATGTTTACTCCCCTGAATCAGCATAGAAGTAAACAAATCTTTGTCAAACACTGTCTGGTCATAAAGATAGCAGCTCTTTTTCTTCTATCTTAATTATATGACTGCATCTTGGCAAGTTCTTATCTTTAACCAAATCCAGTATTGCATTATGTCTGAGTGGTGTATTTCAGGGAAAGAATGGGTTTTTTTTTTGGTTAGTTTACATGGCAGAGCAAGAAGAGTTTACTTATTCATTAATTTTCAGTTAATCAAATTATGTCAAAACTACACAAGGAACAAATATCATTCCATAAAATACGGATGTTGGTGGGTGAAATACCAAGGGTTTTATGTTTTGCTTTTGGTGCCGTCTGTCAAAAGCAGGACTTCCATCAAAATGTGTTGAAAGGTGGGCCACTATGCAAGGAAAACCCCATCACATTTTGAAGTGAACACAATTACAGGAGTGGATACAGAAAGTTGTTTTTATTTCACCTTTAACACTAAAAGTTTTGGTAAATAATGGAGAGACCATTGTAAATAATAATAATAAAATCAGGTGAAGAGTGCTAATATCCATGAACTTCCAAATGAACATTTAAAGCTTGGCAGAGTAATGTGCTCTCATCGATGCACTGCACCTAACACCACTTAATTTCTATTTATTACATTAATACAAGCTGAACGAAGATTGTGGGTGGTTTGATTAGATAGTTAAAATGAAGGCATTAAACAATAATATTAATAATAATAATAAAAACAATATCACCATGCATAGTTTTGTGTCAACCTAAACAGGTACCATTTTCTAATGCTGTACCTTAGTTACACCTAGTTTAAAATCACTGAGGTTTGACTGTTGTTTCTAAATTTACTGACATTCAGCAGAGCAGAACCTGTGCAAATAAAACCACAACTGTGCACAAAAAAACTCTTAAGGTAGAACGTCAGCAGTTAATCAATTTAATTATTGTAATAATAACAAATGATTTAACTTCAGCTTCATAAAAATATTTGCATGAAAGTAAACTGAATAGACAAGACACTCGATGACCGTTATCACTTTGAGGTTTGGGGGACACCGACTGACTTGTCCATCATTTTCTGCATTTTATGAACTAAACAATCGATTAACATCAAAAAATGTAATCAATTATTAAGCGAATCATTAGTTGCACCCCCTTGAGACAACATGAACACGTGTTTAGTCTTAGAGCTTTGTTTTTTTTTTTTTATTTAAATACTCAAGTTGTGGTTGCGAGTCGGAGAGTAAAAAACACACACGCAGAGAGAGAGAGAGAGAGAGAGAGAGAGAGAGAGCGCAACGATCATCCCTCTCCTCCACACTGAGTCTGTGTGGTCCGTGTGGAGCTGGTGTAGTGGGATGCCCTCTCTCTCTTTCTACACTGTTGCTAAGGAAATGGATGGTCTGAATGGATCCGTGGTCCGGGCTAAATTCTGCGCCTCGACCCGTCACCAGCCTCCTCCTCCTCCTGCTCCTGCTCCTACTGCTCCTGCTGCCTTTCACTGTGTCACCGTTTGTGTTTACAGGAATCACTGCGAACAGCGTGACGCGTCAACGCCAGCTCTGCACCAGCCGGGGTAAGGCATTATTTCAACACCGCTTTCCTCTCCCAGTCTCCCTCTCTTTCTCTTATTGGCCCATAATGAAACAAACAAACAAAACACTAAGACTAAGCTTCGAGGTTATTTAGTCAAAGATGAGGAGAGCACAATGCGCAAACTGGAAAGTCCGACTAATATGATAATAATTATAATTATAATGATAAAAATCTACTCTACGTCCACAAGTTTAATTCCAGTGGCTGATTAAATTATAACAGTGTACCTTCAGATATCAGTATTTACTTTCAAAAAAGACAGACTGGGTTTATTCATTTAACACCACAGATAACCAAAAGTGCTAGAATACACAGTATATGAGTGGAGTGAGGGCACTGCAGCTTTGAGTCCACATTGAGCATTGCAAATACCACAAACTAATTTCCCCCTTTCCAAGAACAGCTCTACAGGGCTCCAGTAAGGAAAGGGGAGAAAGCGCAGCACCTAGAAATGCACATATACACCTCAAACCCAGGTGTTTATTTATTTTCCTTTTTTATTTTTTTTTTAACTTACCTAGAGTCAGCGCCAGCCAGCTCTCTCTCCTGCTTCATGCTCTCCTTTGTTTTCAAACGGAGAAAGTCTGCGCTTGGGTGAGGTGAGTGCAAGGAGGAGAGCCACTCATCAATTTCTCATTTCTGTCCCTCTCCTCCAGTCCAGTGCAGCAGCAGCTGAAAGTGTGAGGAGATTTGACTGGCAGCTGTTACACCACCAAGGGAGGAGAAGAGGGAAGAGGCGGCTGGACAGTGGGGTGGACGAGCCTGGCTGGAGCTGGGTGAATGCTGCCAGACAAGGACAAGTGCTGAGGCAGCAGCAGCAGCAGCAGCAGCAGCAGCAGCATAGACTTTTAGAAGGAGCATGGCATCCACGGGGATGCAGATATTTGGATTTGTACTCGCACTGATGGGCATCATGGGGGCTATGGTGGCCACTGTGCTGCCCAACTGGAAAGTCAGTGCAGATGTGGGCTCCAACATCATCACAGCAATCTCCCAGATGCAGGGACTGTGGATGGACTGCACATGGTACAGCACAGGCATGTTCAGCTGCACACTCAAGTATTCGGTGCTTTCACTACCTGCGTACCTGCAGACTGCACGCACCACCATGGTGCTGTGCTGCGTGCTGGCTGCCATGGGCCTCTGCCTTGCATCCCTGGGATTAAAATGCACACGCTGGGGAGGTGGACGACGCTCCAAGCGGCATGCTGCGATTGCTAGTGGTGGCTGCTTTGTTTCTGCAGGGTTTCTGTGTCTGGTCCCTGCTTCCTGGTTTACTAACGAGGTTATCACCAACTTCCTGGACTCCAGCGTGCCCGAGAGCAATAAGTTTGAGCCTGGGGGTGCTGTGTATGTTGCTTTTGTTTCAGCAGGATTTCTCTTGGTTGGGGGGTCCATCTTCTGTATGTCCTGCTCAGGGAAGCGACATGGCCCCCAAGACCTGGTCTTGCTCCCTCCGCCTGACAAATTGCTGCTCCAGCAGCAGCAGCAACAGCTGCTCCAGCAGCAGCAAGATCTCCAGCATCAATACTGCTCTCTCTCCCCACTAGACAATAAGACTGGCTACAGCCTGCAGGACTATGTGTAATAAAGCAGCACTGTGTATGCCGCAGCTACAGGGAGATGAGCCTGAGGGTGAAAGCATCACAGCTTATGCTGCACACTAGGCTCTACTCTAGATGGAGGTGGAGAAAAAAAAATGAGGGAGGAGGGCAACAACTTTGAATTCATTTCCCCCCTCTATCTGGCTCTTCTCCATTGTTTTCTGTTTTGCAAGCACAAGCGGTGGAGGTATTCCCTAAGCAGCGGCTTGGAACAAAGTGTGAATGTGTAAGGAGCTAGAATAAGATGCTGCAGAACTGAAGGAAGCCGCTAACCAAATGCAGACATCCTCCATCAGTAAATCACAGAAAGAGCTCCCTGGGGAACGGATTAAGCAAATAAGGAAGGCTTCAGAGTTGATTTTTTTTTCCTCGCCAAAGGTTTGAATTGAAATAAAAAAAGCAATCATTTAGCTGCTATTTACAATCGTTTGGTATACTCACATTTGATGAAATAGGCAATATAATGCCTGAGAGCAGTAGGTGGAGCCCTCTCATTGCAAGCCATTAGTTTTTCGTATACTTATAGAACGTTACATGGAAATGACTAGAATAAATTGTCATATTTTTGTTAGGTACTAGAGTAATGTTGATATTTTGCCTCTAAAGCATGCTGTGTGGAGCCTGTCTGTGTAATAATACAGAGGAATGCCAGGTAGAAGACTGAGAGATAGCCACACAATGCCTGTGCCTGAAAAGCTGTAGAAACATTACCCTGCTGTAACTGTTTAAAGAGGACTGTCAGGAGGAATACGTGTGGGCTGCTGGGCTGGGACTGGCACTGAAAATGCAGACGAAGAGATGCCTGCTTCTCTCTCTGCAGGTGGAAATATGACAGAGATGGAGAGAAGATTGATAGAAAGATTCAGTCCTCCAGCAGCAGGGACCATCTCATATGCTTCTTTCATATTTCCATCCAGACATAAATACTCTGCCTTTCAGTAGCGGCTACCCATCCCAATCCACTCCTGCACAGCCTCAGTCACGCTTACCAACCCCACACACTCACACACACTTGTGTGTCTCCATGTCCACAGTAAACACACTGGCTTTTTTGCATGTGCTTTTCACTCTCATCATCCTCCTCTGCACTGCCATGGAAACAGAATTCAGCTCTCAGACACCTTTATTGTCTGAGAGTATGTGCTTGTCAATCAGTTTTTTTGGTGGGTGTCTGTCTCACCATGGCTCAATAAGCTTTACCCAGAGCTTCTGCTTGCACTGCTTTTACCAAATCCCTTTAATAGTGACATAAGGAAGCTTCGTTGTCACCACCACTATAGTGTCTATACCATGCAAAATAATCTCCCAGCGACAAGCAGATGTTTAATGGTGCAGTGGCAGAGAAGCAAAAATGAAGTGGAGAGGGTGATGCTTCTTGAGACGTGGTCGACTGGGTCGCTGTGTGGCAGGCAGCTAAAAAAGGTTTGAGTCATTCTCCATATGTGACTTGTATTCCAAGTGCGTCAGCAGCAGTATGCGTACGCTACCAGTCCACACTTCTCAGTTTCTTTAACTGTGGCCACTTGACTATGCTTCCATAGCTGTTTCTTACCTGTCAGTCAAATCTTTTTTTAAAGCCACTCTCTGTCCTGCTTGTGTCACATGTCACATGAGAGCGCTGATGCATGCTAAAAGCCCGGCCGCCCACCACCCATACACACCAGATTTGTATAAACAAAACTCCCACCTACTCATATGTCAGCAGCACTGTCACACTTTTAAATGATCACAGTTCACAGAGTGTCTACATATTTACTATGTCTAAAGGGAAATATATTGGATAGGAATATTGTTTTTTGTGCTTCAGACAGACGTTGGGTTTGGTGTATAGAATTGCACAGTCTCTCCTTCCCTCTCATGCAGCCTCCTGGGGGAGAGCAGATGGCTAGGCCCAGCTCGCCACCTGCAGGCTGCTTCCTGCAAGCCACGGGTATCTCTGTGGTTACCACTGCCAGGCCCAGCACTCCACTGGGGTCCGGGTTCTGCCCCACCCTGAGTTAAGTCATCTTATCCAGCACAGACATTAGAGCTGGCCTCCTGACAACAACTCACTGCCCAGGCACCATAGCCAATGCAATAAACAAAGTTAAGAATGTGCCATGTCATCAACTAATACGGACACAATACGTATTTAGAGAATGTGCCAAATTGTCCCATGATGACACATTTTTAATACTTTCTGGAGTTCTTTCTGTTTATTTTTTATTGCGTAGTTTTGTACATGAATTATACATGTCAAATGTCTTATGGATTTTTTGTTTGTTTTTGTTCTACCAGACTAAGTCGACCAGATGCTTGTGTACAGTCCAGTGCAGCTTTTGAGGGTTATTTTAAATCCTCTTTATTCTTATTTTCCCAAAGCACAGTAAGACTTCACTCAACATGAGTTTCATTGGCAAGACACGAGGGAGGTATTATATAAATGAAAAAAAAAATGTTGCAGTAGTTGGGGTTCACTGTAGGTCTGTGACAGCTGTACACAAGTATCCAGGCTTGTTTGTTTTAACCACAAGATCAGAATTCCCTCAGATTGTTTCAGTAAGATTCAACATTATCTTCATACCATATCTTCTTTATAAGAAGACGACTCAGTGCACCTTTACCTGTGTTGTTTCATTTGACAGAGCTTCTTGGACCAGGACAAATATATAACATAAATGGCACTCTAGAAAACAAGGGAACAATTTCTGTCTGCAAAGATTTAGCAGGGAAATAGAAGATAGAGGTTTCTCTTTATTTGTGGCTGTGCAGCTTGATCATCAGCACGCATTCATTAGCAGAGTGCAAAGTGACCATAGGTCCTAAAAGTCCTGCATATACTATACCAAGACACTGATTTATTATTTTGATAACTGCAGCTTATTTTTGTGGATGCTTCAGCACTTCTTACTTTGCCAGAGCATATTTGTGATGATGAACAGTTCACAAGTTCTGATACAGGTGTCTCAACGTGCTTGTGCAAGTAGTTCTATTTTTTACCAGTAAAACTATTTTGTGAAAGCAACATGCCTGCTGTATGTAGTCTGTGTTGTGTGCCTTTGATGTGTGGTTAACTGTATGAGGATTGAAACAGCTTTCATCCTTCAGCCAAAATGTAAGAGGTTTCTGGTTGGTACAGGCAGTGCAGAGTGTGGGCAGACAGCAGCACCAGTCCAACTGAAGTGTCCGTAAAACATTACTATCAGTGGAAAAAGGTTTTAAAAATTATCCTAATACCACAACCTGTTCTTGTCATTCCTTACAGGGATGACAACATTAACATATTTAATGAAAATAATAGGAGCCATGGGAGCTTGAGGGAAAGCATGTTATCTCTGTTGTTTGGATTATTCTGACACAAAGCCATGAGTTAAATGGCAACATGTTAAGTAGCTGCTGATAATATGCAATAAATGCAGGAAATGGCTGAAGTAAAACTATTTGCTTGGTTTAAATAGCTATTTAAATAAAACAAATGATGAAAAATAAAGAAAAAAAATATGAGTATCTTTACAAATGTAAACATTGTTAGGAGGGACAGACAAATGACATCTTCAAATAAACAGTAACATGCAACAGTAACATTAGAAACTGGACATAAAGAACAGAAATCATCTAAAAGTTAATTCAAGTGAGCTAAACTATATAGAAAATTCATCTGCAACATTTATGAAAGTTGAAATGTAATGTTTCATTAATTCAACAAACATGTTAAATACTATCTGAATCCAATTTGTTAAGGATTTGGTGTAATTGTTACATATACACAAGTAAACGTTTGTTTAGGACCAAAGGGTTGCTTTTGTGCTCTAGCAAATATAAAGTGGCATTTTTTACAAGAAAAGAAAAAAAAGGAGAAAATTAGACAGATTTGGCTGCAACTACCACTTCATTATTATATTTTAATTTGAAGTGGTTTAATGGTTTAATTCTTTGGTCGATTAAATAATAATTACAATGAAAAATGCCTAGCACCATCTCCTAATGTTTGAATTGAGGTCATCAATGAAATATAGGA
Source organism: Brachirus orientalis (assembly GCA_016785285.1). Taxonomy (NCBI): domain Eukaryota; kingdom Metazoa; phylum Chordata; class Actinopteri; order Pleuronectiformes; family Soleidae; genus Brachirus; species Brachirus orientalis. Next base: position 3,282,036 of record JAFBJR010000100.1, read on the forward strand.
AATGTGACACATCATCAAATTCTGAACCAAAGGCACATTTGGCATTTTTTGTTAAAAAACTGAATAGATTATCAGGACAGTTAATTAATATTTCTTTGTCAATTAATACCATTATATTCAAAAATGTGGGTGTATAACATGAGAATTTTTTCATTAAATAAGAACAACGCCAAGATGTAGAAAAAAAATATATATATATCTGCTGTGAATAACCAGTAGATATAACCTGAAGGAAGATGTTTAAAGTTTCATTAGAGCTTGTTTCAGAATACTACACAGTTTGTTCTTTAAATATAATAGTAGTCACATATAGTCTACAGTTGTGACTCTCCAAGAGAATCTGGGCTCTCATTACAACTGATTGGAGCATCATTGATGTCAGTTGAGTAAGATGTGCTTCCTTGAAACAAACATGGATTATTTAAGTCTTTCTCTCCATCTCTCTATCTCACACTCCTCTTGGTTATGCAACAAGACTGCAGATCAAATAACTACTCCTTCTCATGGGGAAACACTAATAAGATATCCTCCTCTGTGTATTTAACCTATATTTTCCATCAAAGGCTTTCACCCGGAGTTGGAGCTGTGACAGATCTGGAATGTGAGCTTAGATGAGGTAAGCCCTAGTCATTTTCAGGCAGGGGTTAATCATGCAATAAGGCTTTTCCCTTCAACTCCACTACCGCATTAATTTAGCAGATTATTTACTTTTTTTTTCCCATATACATTTGTGACCTTGTTGACCAGTAAATAGCTTTTCCACATATCAGCCAAAAAAGAAAGGGGCGATGTGGGAGAAAATGAGGCACTGACTACTCACCAGTCATGCTGGCAGACACAAAGAGTGAGATGGATGCTGCATTGCTTTATGAATGTTGAGGACCTGTCACGCAATCGCTCACTAAGCCTCCATTTACAATCACCACAACGCTCAAAATACAAGCTCCCCCCAAATCACTCTGGTATGCCGCCATACTTAATGTGCGGCTCTTTGTTTTGAACAGCTGTTACGCCTGAGAAGGTTCATACTGAAGATATAACATGGTCATCAATGCTGACAGAGAATGACCTTCTTTTGTTGGAGCTGCACTCCCCTGCTCCCAGCGCCCACAATGCGGGGCTATAGCAACGACCTTGGCTGTGCAGTAAACTGCTGAGAAAGGCAGTAAAAGCTATGGAGATGACACAGGTAGAGCTTGTAGGAAAAACAATACACTCTGACAGTTCAAAGTAGGCCATTCAATAGTTCAGCTTGGCGCACAGGGCAGCATATGTGACTTGTAGGATCCTATGATCTAAACAGTTGGAAGATGTGGATGCATTAGAAAAGATGACTTTGTAAGATTAGAGATGATTAATATGTATCAACAAATAAAAAATAAAAAGCTAAGACATTTTCATAAATGGACAAAAAGCTTAATACAACTAGTAAACATTTTTAGCTGAAACAATCAAGACAAAATTTTATGATTGCTTTTATTTTATATTATTTTTTTCTAAATTGGGATCCGTAAAAACCTAATCAGCTCACCCTTTAAATCCAACCTACATCATTAGCCCCTTTATAAAGCCTGAGATGAAGTCATGAAATGCTTTTGCATGATATTTCAATAAGCGCATTAAATTTGACTTTCAGGTTAATGCCAAACATGACGATTCCTAAAACTGTGCGTGTGTGTTTTTTGTTTGTTATCATTTGTTATCAGTTCCTCTAAACACTTATTCTCTTGGCATCTTCACTGATTAAACAAAGCTGAATCAGCTCAACTCTGAGCACTGACTCCAAGTACTAGAGTTTCATGTTAGGAGGAGCAATACATCTCTGGAGATGTACAGAAGCAAACAGTGCCAACCTCGGCATTTTGTTTAAAGGAGAAACAAAGAGGAGGAGAAGAATATTTTTAGCTTTCCATTACCTTGGGTCTGAAATATATTGAGATCATGCCTTCAGGCGTTTACGGGGCTGGCGCAAGTCATTGAAATAACTTTTCCCCGATACTCCTGATACCATGCTTGACCCCGTTTATGAGATGGGCCTAGATGAATTGTGCGCCTGTGAAATATGTGGTGGGAATAGATTCTCACTCACACTGTTCAGCTGAGAGCTGGGCCACTTCAGGTCACAGTGAGGGTATCCATCAATGCCAGAGCTGCGCACTGGACTGAGACTGGTCACATTCAACATGGAAACACTTTGTGACTTCAACAAATGGACTTATTTTAATAACTTAAAACAATGGTTCTCAAGCTTTTTATACCAAGTACATAAAAAATATTAGAAAATATTAAGAAAATATTAAGCTCTCAAAGTTAAACCATTATCACCAATGTTAAAATACAGTGGTGTAAAGAGGCTATATCTAAATGATATATTTTCTATATCCTTATTAGGACACATTCAAGTGCTCCCTGACAACAATTGGCCATGATGAATGCTCAATGCAGCATAAAAAAAAAATCTCAGTTTAATACTCTTATCTGGCCTGCAGTCTTGGTTTGTGCTTGTGTAATAAGGCAAACATGTGTGGGGCTCTCCCCCTCCTGTGAGGCTAACTTAGTTGGCGCATGATGGCTGATGCAGCCGTTACTCAGAGCGAGCGGATGACCGGCCTAGTCAGATAACCATATGCTGGAGGTACATCTTAATCTCCCCTCAGATTGATCTCTGTCATGAATCTGTCTTGAGCTGCCTAAATATGTGGAAGTGGCTTTTCAGTGTTTATACCCTGTATCTATTTCAGGCTTTGTTTTCATTTCACACAAAACAATTATTTTTATTTTCCAATGTCTTAGATCCAATCTGTAGCTTTTCTTGTCCTCATTCTTTTAACTCACTGTGCTTCTCATCACTTTCCTCTTTATCTGTCTTTTATTTTTTTTTTTTTAAATCATTCCTCATCTGCTTATTATTCCCTATATCTTCTCTCACTGCCTTTCACTCACTTCTTTAATAGCTGCTTTCACCTGTATCACCGAATGAATCTGTCTCACTGCCTCTTCTTCAGTGCCTCCATCTCCTCATTACCACTATCAATTAACACCAACACCCTTAGCACAATACAGAGGCCTCAAATTAGCCCTACAAAAGAAACAACAGGTTCCTCGTGATAGAGGAACCTGTTCTGACAGGTTCCTCGTTCCAAACAGCTATTTTCAATGTAAAGAGGCAATGAGGAGGAATCTGATGTCTTGCTTGAGATGCAGATGGTAAATCCCCCTGACCTCTGACCAGAATATAAATTAGAAATGTGTATAATAACTAAGGCACCAACAGAGACGTGCTATTCCACACTGACTTACAAATATATGGTATGTATATCTGTAAATGCCAAAAGCAATTTCAGAACTGCTTAAATCAATCTGTCTCAGCTGACTTTGTCCATTTATATAAGAGTTAACAGGAGAAGAGTGACTAATAAGGAGAGTGAGAGAGACAGGTGTGATCTGCAGCAGGACAGACTTAGGGCACTCTGAGCCTGGGGCAGCACCATCAAAGAAGCTGATTGCCACTCACAGATACCTTCAAGGACAATCTCTGTGACTCAATGTGACACAGGAGAGGTTGTAGTCCGGGGGCGAGAAGAACAAGGCAGGCAAATTAAAGGATAAGAACCACCCTATGCGAATATGGACCTCAGCAGCAGCTGCTAATGTAAAATGGATTCAAGTTTCCCTTGTCATTTTCCCCATTAGCCTTTATTGCTCAAATCCTATAGGTTCAAGTCAACTGGCCAATCAACCTTTACTTCCCCTTCCTCCCAACTTTAACTGATGCTGTTTTCTTATCTCCATCTTTAAGGGTGGACCAGTGATTTAATTGTTTTGTCTGGCTTTTGTGACTCAGTGTTTGTCCAATTGAATAAAGTATTAAACCACCTCACATGTTTTTTCACACAACACTAATCACCATATGTGTAGTGTAGTGTAGCATAGCACCTGCTACTGCATATTTTACTCTCTGCAGTGGAAGCTAAGGGGAAAAGGGAAACATCTGAAGCCACCGATCAAAAAAGTTTTGGTTTTAAGAATTAAATAACTAATTAATTTAAGAATTACAGACATATTAATTTTCTACTGAGCCAACACAATTGAGGAGAGACAACAATATCACGCACAAAAAGAATAAAAGAAAAACAAACAAAAGAGAGCTGAAGGTCACATGCCAGAAGCAGACAAAAAAGCCCAGCTGTTCATTTCAACAAATCCCTCTTCATTAACACCATCAGTGATCCCAAAGCTTCAGCAAGAACAAGATAATACCAGTAAGCTGGTTTATTGCCTATAGGTTTTAGAGCTAGTTACACACACATTCCATGAAAAAAGGCACATGTTTGAGGAAGCCAATAGAGAGAGAGAGAGAGAGAGAGAGAGAGAGAGAGAGAGAAAGGGGGAATATAAATATAAAGATCTTTGATATTTGGCAGTTACTCCTCAATTATAATTAACCCACAAAGGGGGCTATTCATCTATTTTATAAGTATCTCCTGCCATTCCAGACAAGCTCTCTATAAAGAGTAGAATCAAGACTCAATAGAGAAACAATTATAATTATGTAATAATATTATAAGAATATTTTCTCCTTTTGCTATATCAAATTATGCATACTGTCAATAAATGGGCCAGTGTTGATTTAGTTTGAGGTTTATTTTCATGTGTGTCACAACCTCAATCCCCCGTTCAACCAACACTTTGATGTCTCCCCATAAATCAGGATGGACATTTTTATTGTTTATGCAATTCTGTGTAATTGCTCTGGTGTGCACCAATAAACAGTACAGAGCCATTGGGCTGTTTATGAATTATGATACAGTACAGAAGAGTTAAAAAAAGGGCCTGAACAAGGCCATGTATGACAGCAGTGACACAGACATTGTGTGCTCTCTGTTCTTCATTGGATTCCAGTAGCAGGAGGCCTGCTCATCAAAGAGCCATCATCACTACTAATGACACCAGTCTGACCAAGTGCCCATTAAAACATTTAGTGGGGACAGACAGCCTGTTTGGGTGTGTGTGAGACACAGACTCATCATGCATGTGTATGTCTTTATATGTACAGTACATACAACATGTTTACCAACACATGTGCTGGTAAACAGGATGCTGAAACCCATTAGGGTCGTTTTAAAGAGACTCAAGTGTAAAATAAAAAAAAGGCACAGAAAAGCAGCTTAGAGTGATTAAATAAACACCAGCAGCCATCTCTTCTAAGAGAATAAACCATTAGCACTGATCCCATTCAGTCTGTTGAATTTTACTCCACGTTGCAGATTAAATATTTACTGGATGTGGGTCACGTAAAGAGCCATCATATCTTCCACGGACCTGAGTCTTCCCTAACATGCAACCTATGCTTCAATTCAGGAAGACAAAAACATGATCTCACTGGTATTGAGATGTAGATAGAGAAAAAGTCTGTCATTTTAATCTTAAAGTATTATAATGTCGGTCTATAATCCAACACTAATATTTCCAATGTTGCAGTAGTGCATTTTTAATGCAACTTTAATCCTGCAATAAAGCCTCATCCTGGAATATAGACACATGTTGTGCAAGAGTGAACGCCTTTATTTCACTGCCGATACACGCATATGAACAGATAAAACGAGAAAGAAAGAGAGATTGGGCCTAAATAAGAACTGGGACCTCATTACGAGGCTCAGTGTGATCATGCCACATCTGAAATATCCACCAGGCATCATTACAACCAAAAATGAGGCCAAAGATCAGACACACCACTGATTCAACACAGACTTAATGAAGCCTTAAAGCAAGAAGAGTTAGCAAAAGTGATTGTGATGTGGTGGTGTCCTCTGACAAATATGTGGAACCAGTTGATGAGCAGAAATTATTTGGTTAATGCAAAAAGATCCCGCTGTCATCTTGTGTTGAGGACTGTGATATAGTAATGTGCTTAGTTGAAATTTTCTCACTAACAAGGACTGAAATAAACTTTTAACTTTTTTAATCTTCACAACTTTCTTCACATCCCTAACAAGTTTGTTTGTTGACAAAAAAAAAAGGAGTAAAATGTAGGAAGACTTTCAACAAACAGGTAAATTAAAACAAACCACTGCAAGTCAAAAAGAAGCCCAGTTTGTTTGCCTGCTTAATAAAAGTGGTCCTATAAACAAACCAAACCATTGACATCCCTCCAGGTAAAATAATTTCAAAATTTTTCTTTATAATTACCACAGTAAAAACATTCATTATTTTCATCAAACTGAAGTCCTACCTCTGGTTTAGGGACAAAGGCCCGTCCAGGGATGATGAAGCAGCTGCGGACCGTGCAGAGATACTGCGCCATGATGGACAGACGACTCCTCTGTTTACTGCCAGTGCTGGCCGTCAACCTCTGGGTGGAGAGAAATGATAAATTACTCATGCACTATAAGACCAAAAGTTGTAATGAGGCAATATAACTGTGTTAAAACTGTACTGCGTAACTTTTAAATACAAAAAAATGATACATTCACACAATGCTGATTAAGCCGCAGCTCCACATGACACTCTCTGTGTTGCTTACTATAGCAAAAGAATGCAGCATACAAATAATGTTACATAATTTATATTCTTGAAGAATAAAAGAAAAAAGAAAAATCACTAAAAGTTAGGCAATGCACCTTCAACAGTTTCCACATATATCCATTACTCTTCGCTAGAGTTAATAATTAGAATTTCATATAAAAAATAAAAGCCAGCCGAGCAAAGTAACACCTTGTGTAGATTTCCTACTTAGTATTTAAAGCTTTGTGCAAATATCATATAGGTAACGTAACAGTGTTGTCACACCTCTGCCACCTCTTTCTGGAAAGTGAGTGTGAGCCTGGTGCGTCCGTAGACGAACGGCCCTGTCCTGTTGGCTATGTCCTCCAGCCACTTGATGATGAGGGGGGTTGAGACACTGAATGGAAGATTACCTATAATATGAAGATTCGGTGGATCTGTGGAAACATAATTTCACACATTTCCATCATGTGCAATTCGCACTCCACAGTAACAGCTTATGTCATTTCATTTTCTCACCTCCCTCCCATGGCTTAGAGATATTTTGTGGGAATCCTCGGTCTGTTCTGTAGGAGAGTATGTCCCCATGGACAATCCTCAACCTCCCTGGTGCTGCCTCTGACAACAGCTGAGGACATGAACGTGATATGACATTTAATGAGGAAAAAAATTAAAAAGGTACTAGATAGCTATCTGTCAGTCTGCTGGCAGATAATGAGGCCACAGCTGAGAAAAGATTAACTGGTTTTAGGCAACTGACAGATGAAGGTGTTAGGAGGCTTTTCTGCTCAATGACCAAATGACCTTGTGCATAAGCCGGTATTGTGGCTGCTCAGTTTACCTTCAGCCCAGGAATGAAGCGTGTATCTTTTTCCACCACAAGCAAGTCAGCTGCACCAGCATTGAGGATAGAGCGGGTCAGGCCCCCGGGACCAGGACCTACCTCACACACATGGGCGTCCCTCAGACTGCCTGCCTGACGCACAATTTTGTCTAAAAAGATGAAATCACATGACCAACTCAATTAAAGAAATCTATTTTTGCATTCAATATGACAATTAGAAACTGTCATTTAAACACATACAGTGCACCATATAAATTACACCACACTACCAGATCCTAGTGTTTTCTCAAGTATCTAAATTAAGATTAATAGTGTGTAATGTTGCAATATCTGTCTGCCTGTGTGTGTTGAAGATAAGATGAGATGTATTAATATAATAACCTTGTCCAAGGACAATAGAGCAGATGAGACCTGTACTGCATCACTGAAAATTATATTAAGGACTAAGCTCCTCAAGAGCTGCAAACAATTGGCTCGGTTCATTCACTTTAGAAGCCTCCCCATGTAGAAAAGCCTGTCGATTCCAATGCTTAAAAACAAGCCTATGTGGAGCTGAGCAATCGAGTGTGCTGTCAAAACAGTGTGGTGTGGTTTCTTCACAGTAACAAACAACAACAGCCTGCAGCTGTTGGTGCATTGCAGGCAGAGTGAGAGAAAATAAGAAAGCAAAAAAAAGAATGAGACAAGATGACTAACCTGTGAGCCTCAAGTCCAGAAGAAAGTTCTGAGACAGCTGTTTCTCAGCTCGCAGGTTGTAGAGCTTCATCAGCTCACCTACAGTCGGCAGGGGAGGGAGACGGAAAGATGCCAGTTTCCCGGAGGCAGACATCATTCAGATGAACTGAAAAACAACGAGACGCACACCCACACACTTTTTAGGAAAAAAAAAACATGACTTAACAGCTTTAAGAGGCATGAAAATATTAATGGTAATGTCAGTGTTATCTAAGAGTAATGTCATCTAATCAATAAAATTATTAGATTTAATGCATCTTATTTGATAAAAATCATTATTTATATTGACAATTTGGATGCTACATTTCCCTGCATAAAAATATATGCAAAAACAAAACAAAACAAAAAAGGTAGCAATTTGAGTCAGGTTTATACACTCTATTTTATTTCAGTGAGTAAATTATTTGTATGTTGTGTGTGTTATTTTAACGTTTAAACCCAAACATATTCATGTTCTCTCACCAACAGGCACAGTAAGTAGAACAGAGTAGTCTTAATCAATAGGATGCCTGTCAATTATGGCAAACTGTTACGGATTCCAATTACTTTTTTATCAGGTCATGGTATTGATTTCACTGTCTGGCCTTCAGCTGAGTTAATGCTGAAAGGTTGACTGTGTCAATGTCACTGTTATATGACAGGATCTCTTGCACCATCTAGTGGATTTATAGCAGAATAAAAACAAATAATTTAAGAACAAGACATGAAATACAGAATTACTACATTCTTATGGCACTTTTTGAAGACATGCCACCAAATAAAGTGTTTATATTTTAACTGCTGCTGACAGACAGTCCACTCAACAGAAAAAATACTCAGAATTACAATTAGTTATTATTGTTATTATACAGAAATAATTTAGCTGCAAAATACAGATATAACGTAACAGCTCCTTATTGAGTTGATGGTAAACCCTGCTCGTTCAAGGTGAAAATGACACCTATTATTGACATTACTGAGCTGTGACACAGTTGTTAGCATTTACAGCTAAGCTTAGCATGAAGTCCAAACCCCATCAGCAGAGCGCTTACAGAATGGCTGAGAGTTCAGCCGAAGCACTTGTCATTGTTTTGTAAAGCAAAGCGAAGGCTGAATAAACAACAAACAGACACAGAGACGACACAAAGCTGAAAAATACACAACAGTTTTACCCACGTTTCTCACCGGTGCCGTTTAACTCCAGTACACTTCCTTCTTCGTCATTCAATTTACGTGTGGATATCCAGTGAGCTTGCGAGGCTGATAACCTCGACCAATCAGATTGAAGAAGGCGGGGTTTAGCTTTGCCCTTCAAAAGAAGTGTAGAGTGGATTATCCTCTTAGCCAACAGAGGTCGACATTTCCCAGTTTTATTTAACGTGATCCAAAATTGCAGGGTTGTTATGTCCGTGTACAGCAATTTGGTCAACTGTGTTGTGTTTAAAGTGCTTCATAAATAAAGTTGGATTGGATTGGTTGTGGTATAACATGTGTGCCGTGTAACAGAACGTTAAACAGCAACAGCAACACAAAACAACAGACAACAAATCAAAGCAGCAGCATAAGAGTATACATATAAAATATGTAGCAGCCCATGGGGGCAAGCTTGTAACTGGAAGGTCCCAGGTTCAAATTCTGGGATGGTTCAAGAGCTGGGGTGCCCTGAGCTAGGCATCCAATCCTCATTGCACAGAAAAATGCTGCTCTCTACTCCTGTGTCCGACTTGTGTGTGTTCACGACTGGTATGTAAAGAAGATTGGTTAAATGCAGAGGTCAAAATCACTATCATTAATTTATGTGTATGCGCAAAAATGACTAATTCTAATATGAACTTATTCAAACACGTTCCACCTACATACATACAGCACTTTCATGAGAAGTGCTGGTTTATTTTAACATTAAAGAGAGCACTGAAACCTCAGCTTATTGTAGTAAGTGGCCTCAAAAACATACACAAACAGACATAGAGATGCAACAAATATAGGTACCGTGCATCATCCCTCAGCTTCTACTGTTGTTATTTGGCTATAAATTCACACATCATAAGCATCATGTATCACTAAGTGAAACCTCATCTTAAACTGAAAACTATAGCATGCTGCCCACAGTCCACCGCATAACACTGATGAAGTAATTGTCTTTGCTGAATGATGCACAGCTGTTGTTTAGAATGAACCTTGAGGCACTGTGGTCTCTGTTCACGGGCATCAGAGCTGGAAATACCCGTCTCCTGCAGGAACAGGAAAATCAGAGGCAACTTTGTCTTCCACTGTGGACGGTTTTAGAGGACCACTTTTAGATGCAAGACAAAGGAGAATGTAAAATACTTGGGGGCATGAGTAAGGATCAAACCTGGTTTCCCCAATTTGGAGACATTTTTAGAGAATTACAGTACCTTCTTGACACCATGCACAGTGGCTTTATTCTCTTTATGTCTGTATTGTCTTTAACAGACTAAACAGTCTTACAAATATGATTGTTGAATGCATCCATACAACCACAAACAGCCAGAGGTTGCTATTGGTGTGGAGTCACATGAAAGGAAAGCTTTTGCTTTCATAAATCTAGATTTTAAATTGGTTTATAATTAGATTATCGCATGACACGAAAGCAATTGAATTTTTTATTTTTTTAGAAATGTATGTTCATATAAAAGAAACAGTGACATATACACTCATGTCCCATGACTTTCTCAGAGGAGCATGACTAAATAGTCCTTTCAGTGGATGTTGACTATTACACAATCACAAACAGATGGGGGCGTCAGAGAGTCTGTAGTGTGTGATCATCAAAAACAGGAAATGAAGCATAAATAACTAACGTTTCTGAGATGCTAAGTCATCACTCAAACAGACACATCAGAAGAAGAGCAAAGACTTTACAAGCCTTTAAAATCAGACCTAATTTATTTTATAAAACACAACAGATACATGTGTACAGTATGTCCAACAATAACTTTTTTCAGGATGATAATTCATACTGGACAATTATGTTTTGGTATTTTACCGGACATGTCATTCATGCTGTAACACGTCCACTCAGTTGAGGTATTGAGAATATGTAGTATTTTCCTGAAAGAAAAACAATGGTACTAATCTGGTATAACAACCCTTTTGAAAGGGTACTGAATAAATTATATGTGGTGTGGGATATTTTTACTTTTCAAATGTTTTTGATGAGATGGGGTGGTGATTTGCCTTATATCTAACTTACATAAACCTACATGTTTTACTTTGAAAGTGTATAATCTCTTGGCTCCTGGGTCTAAGAAAGAGCATGGTTACATTGTTGCTGATTCTTTTTATACAAACACTAAATTATGTCCATTTTTCATTTTGGACAGGACACTATTTCTATGGCTTGATAAGAATGGAAGTGGAAAATCCAAACCCTAATTAGACATACTTTCCTGTCAACCTTTAAAAAAAAAATCCTGTTGCAAAGCACCACATAAAAGATGTTGCGGTACATCAGCACTGGCATTCCTGTGGTAATCGTTGTGTTCCTGTGATACATGTGCTGTGGTATTTTTGTGGTACTGTGAGATTTGCTGGCACGTTCAAGACACTTTACTATAGGATCTTTGCTGTTCTGTGGAAATGCAGTATTATATGAGCCCAAGTCTGTACTTACTGTGAAATGTGGTGTTAAAACAATCATCAGATATAACCAGTGTTTCTTGGGCGCTCTGTGCTTTTGTGACAACTGGACCAAATACCAAGGTCCTGCGAGTCATGTTTTGGGGGAAAATAATCTATAGACCTGGCATAAAATTCAGGTTGTTCTGCTTTCTCAGGTCAGTAATAATATAAAATAATTCAATTTTCTTATGTAATTTCATGCTCAGATTTATCAAATAAACTTTTCAAAGCATCTTTTCAACGACACTCCTGTACCTCCTGACAGGAGGCTTTGACCAATCACAGGTCGCTTCCAGAAAGAAAGCAGGCACTCCTATTGGCTGTTCTATTACATCTACTGTACGTAAAATGTGCTGCCTTCATAAAACATCCAAAACATCCTATGCCTCAAAAAAGAAAAGAAAAAGAAGGATAGAGACTAAAAGATAGTCAGACAATAAAAACTTCGCATGGAAGAGATTGCCTTGAGCCTGTGCAACTATTTTTCCAGTGATCTTGCATTTTGCACCTTTAACATCTCATTTTATTAATTGTTTTGTAAAACAAAAAGTGTAAAATGAAACAATTTGTGTTCCCTTGCTAATAGTCTTAATGCGAAGTAAGCTGGTTGTTGGTTCCAGCAATAAACAGTGGTGTCAATCACTTTATCTCAAAGGATACACTTTCTACAGTTGACCACAAGCATCAGTGTGATGATCATCCCGTCAGTCCAGGATGTTTCTTCATCATATTTATTTGGCCTTCATGATCCTTTTTGCTAACAACCTCTTTGGTCACTTACAGGCATGGGGCCAGGGACAACATGTTCCCCTTTTCCTTGTCTAATCTCACTGTGCTTAAACAGCTCACTGGCCTCAGACTGAAAACAACGAACTAAAATTGAACATAGAGTTGCTAAAGTGTCAGGAGCATTCATGAAATGGACCTCAGTCATTATTCACTTTGCCTTCTCACAAATGGATGTCAAATCTCAAGGCCCATGTCGACATTTTATCACCCATCCTGCGTTAATTAAATGCGAGTGCTATTCATTCTGATCACGTTATATAAGTGTGGGAATGGCAGTTACTTCAACCAACGCACATTTCTACAACAACCGCAGCCCTAGTGGGCCCAGACAGCAGCACCGTCCTGTGGGCATTATATATACAGAGTGAAATCATAACAAACCTCTTCCTAAACTGGATCCCACCACATCCTCATGACTTCATTTTGGGTGTGGGAACCATGGCATTCGATCAAAATACACTTCTCATGACCTCACTTTGGATAGATCTTCTTCTCCGATACCACATGACTTCAAATGTGGCCGAGGGTGGGTGGGGTGGGGTGAGGGGTCTGTCAAACAAATGTGCTCTGACAAGTGTGTCTTCGCCCGGATTCACTTTGAGTGTCACACACAGGACAGCAAAGGGGTTAAAAAAAAGTATTTGAGATCGCTCCAGAGCTGGGGAACTCTTGGATGAATCTCCAGGTATGGAGAGACGAATGAACAAATAAGGTGAAAGAATGTTGAGCATTAACAATAACCAGAGAGCCTTTCCAGGGTGTTTCCTGGTGTCCCTCTGTCTCTGCATTTATGTCTTCAATGTGTTTTCATTTTACAGAAGGAAAAATGACATCAGATCTACACCCAAATAATTCAGTAACGCTCAATGTGTGAACAGAACTGCTATTAGGTCAGATACAAAAGACTAATTTAATCCATCTAATTTAATTCTTCAGTGATATTATCTATTGATTAACTGTTGCATCTTTTGTTTGCTCTGGTTTCCATCTAGTTATAAAAGATAGTCATTGTGTTTTCCAGAGATTTCCCTCTGGTGACCATACAAAGCGTTCACTTTACACGTAAACAGCACAAAAATGCTCGCGTATGCAGTGGAAAGTGAACGAAAACAGTTTCTGAAAACAAGATTTGACCCCCTAATTTTCCTGCCTCTGTATTTGATAAGCGACGTCAATGTGGACACATCTTAAAAGAATCAGAAAACATTAACAGCGAACAACACATCATGTCACACGTACAATAATATTGTCGATAAACTGTGCAGTTTATCATATCTGCAAAAAAGTCATTTGACTAAGAGAAAAATTTATGATACATTTGACCACATTTGACATTTAGGAAACAGCAACTTTACCACTACACATGTATTGACTTACTTTAGTGGTTTAGTGATATTTGTTCACACTCAAATGCACTTATTAAAGTAATTCACTTCAAATGAATCCACACTGTAAATTTGTATGAAATGCTGATGTGATATGGCCTTTTATGCTTACTGTATAAATACAGGATGTGGTCATCAATGAAGTCATAGTCGTTTCTTTATAAAGGCCAATTTAGGAGGGTTTACTGGCAGAGATTAAAAATACTTCTCATACTTCTCATAAGTATGTATTGTAAGTGTCTAATCACTTTCAGTAGCCCAGTAGTAGAGCAAGTCGTCTTTCAACTGAAAGGTTGTGGGTCAGATTCCTGGCTCCACTAGTGTACATGCCGATGTGTCCCTAGGCAAGACACTTAACCCCACATTGCTCCTGATGGCTGTGCTGGCAGCGTGCGACTGCGTCTGAAAGATGAGTGTTAGAAAATGGGCAGCATTAAAGTGAGTGAATGGGTGTGAATGGAAGAATGGCAAAGCTGGAGTGGTCATCAAGACTAGAAAAGTGCAATATAAATGCAAGCCATTTCCTTTCAAATAAAAATCGTTCACTTTTTGTAGCCTTAGAATAAGCCTTTCATCATGTATTTTTGCTAAGGGCCTTGCTTTTCAGAGGCCACCAGCTTGCGCCGCCATTCTTCTACTGCAGGCCAAACCAAACAGGATGTGTCAGAATTTAAAGTGGGCGCTTACAATGCAAATGGAGAAAAAAGCCATCCTTTCTGGTAGGAGTCCTTGTTTGTTATATATGCACTCTCACCATTAGATGTCATTTAAGTATATATATAAATATATACATATATATGTGTATATATATATATGTATATATATAATTTAGAAAATGTGTAAACATCACAAAAAAGAGGGGGGAACCAAGTTTAAGTGTGTTTACATTGTACTGCAACATTACACATGGCAGCAATACCCTGGCAAAAGGTCAGGTATTCCAGTTGCTGCAGAGCACAATTACTGTACCTCCAATTTAGCCTTCTGGCCAAACTTAGATTGTTTTCTACCAGCAGGGCCTCAAAGGCAGTATAGCTTCCAAAGCCCTGGACTGCTTACCCACACTCACCCCTCCTAAGTCAGCAATTGCTGGTTCCCTGGACCACTGTTAGGGGTTTTGGTGGCTGCTGTCGCTGGACTTTCCCAGCCTGAGAAAATGGCATGGTAGAGTTCAGCTGTCACCAAGGGTCAGTGAGGGGAATTAGCTCAGGAGTATGGCCAGCCAAAGCATCTAGCATTCAGCTAGTCTCAGCTGCTAACGGCACCCATGTTGGCAAGAGTGGGTGAGCTAAATATAGAGCTATTCTTTTAGTCACTGTGACTCTAGTCAAAAAAAAAAAAAAAAAAGAAAAGGAAAAAGAAAATACAAATACGGAGAGTCTGGAGGGAAAACGGAGGATGCAGCTGAGTGAAAAATTCTGGACTTGTGACAGAGGACATCACAAACACACCTCGGCCTTTCTCCTCACCGTTCAACGGCCTGTTTTAAATGAGGGAGGGGGAGCCGAGTGGTGCCTGGCTACCGCCCTCACCACCGTCAACCCCCTGCCTTTCATACTCATTCACGCTTCAACTGGATCCTGGAAAGGACAGAGGTGAAACAAAAATGAGAGGTGTGTTTGCGAGAGCTGTGCTGTGCAGAGCAAAACTGGAGAGGCTGTGGGAGTGAAAGTGGGAGGGAGGGAGAGAGAGAGAGAGAGAGAGAGAGAGAGAGAGAGAGAGAGAGAGAGAGAGAGAGAGAGAAGGAGAGGGAGGTTACAGTGGTGTGTAAGTGTTCTCGACATTCCCTCCCTCCCTGACCTGAAGAACTGAAAGCGAGAAAGAGTTGGAGATGGCTCTTGGCACCACTCAGTAGCAGACACCAGAAGTGGACCACACAGGCTTGAGGATATTACTTGACTCCTTTCAAGACTTTTATTCCCCCCCTTGGATTACTTGGTGTGGCTACTAATTGCTTAAACCTGGGGACAGCTCAACAGCAGGTAAGTCAACTGCTCCTTACTTTGTTATAATAAAAACTTTGCTGTTCTCCCTTGTGTGCAAAACAGCCAGACACAACAATACACTTCTACTTGACAGAAAAGCTCAGGTACAGGTGCTGCTGCTGCTGAACAGCAGTCACTTTTGGGGTGCCAACAAAGTCCACTGTGACCCATCGGAATGAAACAACCCTTCTCTGTGGTGTGTAATTAAATCACTGTACTTCTTATGTATTCAAATAGTATGGATTTCTGCAGTTGGCATAAATTACTCACCCATACAGAGACAAGAAGTGCTGTTGGTGGCAATACAGTTTTGGCATCGTGACAATGAATGCATGCACGAACGTACCATGAATCAAACCCTTTTTCCTGTGAATTACGTAGCAAAGTGCCGCTTTATGAATAAGCCATTTATTCTGAATGAGTCTGAGGAACCCACAGGTCCAGACAACGGGAGTGATGGTGCAGTGGGACAGTAACATATTAAGCTCATGTGTCAGTTTGTGTTTGGAAATCATATGCACTCACCTCACACGCGCACACACACACACACACAACCTTTGTCCTCTCTTCCTCTCACATCCACCCATTCAAACACCTCTGCAGCACCATGTGACTCAAGCTGTTGCACATGCACACAGCAAAGTTCACACACACACACACACACACACACACACACACACACACACACACCACTTCTTAGCACTGAGAACCCTAGAGGCTGCAGCATGATGACATCTTTCATACTGAATATTTATAGGATGGCAATGACGCCGAAAATGAATTCCATTTGATCCTCATGAAGTCATCGGCCTTTCGGGGAAAAACACGACTCACCAACTTGCTTTAGTACAGTAAAAAACAACAACAAAAACAAATATGTCACTCACAGAAGAAGAAATCTAGTGCAGGTGTGGCTGATGTTGCTGTCAGTGTCCAGGGGCTCCACACAACCTCTCCCTGCCTCCCACCCTGTCCAGCTGATGTGGCCTCTGAGCACTCAATGATATCATGGCTGAAAAAAGACAAAGGGAGCTGGGGCAGAGATATTACTCATTAACATTTTTGTGCGTGTTCCAGCTCTATCTGTGCACATCCTCTCTCGTTTGGCACATGCTCTGCAACGTCTGCGGAGCTCAGTCTGCCAAACAGCCACTTGAAAAAGACAGATATGGGAATGTTGACTGGGCACTCGCCACTCTCAGCGTGTAAATGAATGATTCCTACTGTAAATCAGTGTTGCTGGCCCGGTTTAAACTCAAACCAAGCTGGTCAAGCGAGGGTGTTTGCCAAAGCAGCATTGATTTGAGGGGCACAAAATGACTCACCAGCTTACCTCATGACATTACTATAGCTCTATGTCACTTGACTTATGGCTCATGCAGAGGGTGACATAGTTTAACGGTGAGGTGTAGCATTATCTCCTTACCATGAGCTTTCTCACTGTACAGTAGACCCTATATTCAGCCTTGGTGATATGGGCAAAAACGCTAAGACAATGAAAGAAAAAAACAACAACATTAAAATCAGTCTATATTGGCAATTACCACGATAAAATGTAAAAGTTGAATAGACATGTCAGTTGTATTTCTAAAATTCTTCATAGACAGAAAACAAGCAGGTGTAAAAACAATTCTATGTCAAAAACATTTAAGATTATTTAAAGCTGTTAAAGATAATTTATGATAGATTTATTTTGTGTGTTTGCATAGCATATAAATATTAAATCGATACATAATAAACATTTGTTATATTGATATATATGTATAAGGAAACATATATTGCGAAATTTATATTGTTAATTAATTATTGCCCAGCCCTGTTTAAGACGTTAATTGTTTTTGAACCCTGCTCAAGATAAGAGGTAATCCTGCATTTCTGCATGAGCTGCTTGTGATAAGTGCTGCATGAAAAAAACAAAAAAAGGTGTAGATAATTAAAAATGTACATTTAAACTTCAGTATTTTAACTAAGAGTTGCAGGAATTAGACAATTCAGTGACAAGGATTTTTTATTTCTCTTTAAAGCTTTCAAACATACTGTATTTTGTCTCAAATCAGCTCAGTGACCCCACTCCTTCTTCTCGTCAGTATGCATGTGCATAATTCTTGAGTGTGGGTGTCTGCGTGTGCATTTTCAAAGATATGTCTTTATTCATGCGCAGAAACGCAATATAACGGAAGGTGGAGGTCCCTGCTGCTGCGAGTTTAGTCAGTGTCTTTACCCATACGTCTGGTGGGCCTCAACAACAGCTGTCACTGACATATGCACTGCTCCGCTCGTATATATGCCTCTGGTCGTGAATTCCAAAAATGCAGTTTAGACACATTTGGATGTTTCACAGAACTGTGGCACTTATAACTCATGCTCCCTCGGTTTAAAAATAAGTCCTCAAACTCCATAGCAACCCAAGATCTTCTCCCCATCATTTGATATGTAGCATGGAAGGTGGCAAAGGATACTTACTATAAAGAGTAGACTGATGTTAACTGGTTCTTGACGTGTAATAATAGGAGTAGTGAGGTCATATACAGTGTACAGTGTACAGTACGTGTCTGAATGAAAGAGACATTTGAAACTCCACAAAAAACCAGGAAATGATACTTTGACTTCGATAACTTATCCAATCCATGCTTTTCTACTCTCGTTTGTGTGTTTTCTTCCTTTGAGTAAGTGACATAATCATGACTCTTTCAGTGTACTGGTGTGCGATGATGACAGCTTAACTGACCACTAATGTTCCTGAGTTGGAGTAAAAAGAACAATGTGTATTTACTGAGAGCATTGGGCTCTGTGGTTGATTGTGTCCTTGTGCTGAAGACTGAACACCACATTGTAATTTTACTAACTCTTTGTGAGACACTTGTGTCATTCTATTCCTTCTTTAAATTTTTGTCCTACCTCAAACAATGGACTTCATTGTTTTTTGTGATAAGTAGTTTGTGTTCTGTGAGAAAATGTCCAAACAATAGACAATAAATGGTAAATGGTCTGTTTTATATGAAGCTCTATGGACGTCCACCACACAACAATGCAAACTATGGACTTTCACAGGGCGTTTCTGATATTACATTATCTTTCCAAACACAGCATAGCAACAACTGCACAAGAAGAAAACATGTAGAACTTAGAAGAATAAGTATATATGGAATAATTTAATATGTCTTGATTTACTTCCAGGTCCTATATGAACAGCTTGGGAAGTCCCAATGCAAAGGTGCCAGAGTAGCTGCAGAGATCAGACATGACGCCATGACATATTACAAAAGCAACAGAAGACAGTACGAAGAAAAGAGGCATTAAGATTGAAATTTAAAGGAATTCAAATTACGAAACAAATAAAAGTAACAGTGCAAGATAATCTTATTTAAGTATCATATTTATTAGAAGCATGAGCTTTTTCAAATCTATAGGCTGCAAATGGATTAAACCTTTTTTGGTCAAAACAAGACTTTTAAATAGGAATTTCATCAAAAGTTCCAAAATGAGTTGACTACAGAACGCAAACATGTACTGTATAGTCACAAAACAGCTTACTTCTTCCTGAAAGGCAAACTAGGTTTTTGTGAACAAATGTGGTTCAGTCAGTAGAATCTTTGTAGCTATTTAGCTATTTAGTTCCGACAAATGGCTGACCCCACGACACGGTACCATATCTCAGGCTGTTTCATCCATATGTTGTCTTGCTTGTTTCTATTCATAGAACAACCAGAACTTGATCTGTGCCTTGATCTGAATGCTGTTAAGACGATATCCACTCATGCCATTAGTCCATCTTGGTTTATATCGCTCACAATAGACTAGAATAAATGCTATTGCTATGGGAACTGCTCCCCATTTCAAGTCTGCAAATCAATATGTTGAGCTCTTGAGAAATAATGCTTGTGTTTATTTTACCAGTTAGACTTTATGTACAGTATATAAACTAATTATGACAGATGGAGGTGAGTCATATATTCCAACAGCTGCAGGAATCCATATGCTTGGTGACAGACTGCTGCTTTAAGAACAATGTGTGTAAGCATGTAGTGTGACTGAACAATATGCACAAAAGTCTTCACTACACACAAGCACCAATGTTCATATGCCAAGTCCCAGAGCCTGTCTCACCTTGTAAAGATTTGCCAGTGCTCCTGTGGCTTAACACAGGAATCATGTGTGCTCAGCAAAGACTGAAAGTGAATATTTAATAAACTGCCATTTAATAGACTGTCATTTGATTTACAAGTTACCAGTTCACTAAATACTCATTAGTAGTTACTTATCTTGTTTGTTCGCCGTTTGTGGCAAGTTAAGCCGTTTATGTGAGTGACTGCATGTAGAGAAGTGTGTGCACTAGTGAAACTTAAACTGCTGAAGCCACAGCAGGCTTCAGTGAGAGGATCAGGTTAGTTTGACATTAGGTGAATACTACATGAGGAAACCCACAACCCTACATGACATTTTACTAAAGTATGCTATGTCAATGATAGAGTTATTGTTGCTATTGGGTATTTATAGAAGCCACCATTACTGTAAGACAGGTTGTAAATGCTTGGGTTTTGTCCATGAATTTGCTTTGACAGTTCAATTTGATGTTACCGGACAAAGATCCCGAGGGAATGCACGCTGCATTTATGGTCTGTACAGAAAAAAAGATCATCATTACACTTCACCACTAGCAACATCTTTATTTTCCTTGAACATGGCTGACCCCAGAAGTCATAGTTTGGAATGTGCTGTTCATCAAAATCTTGGAGCAGGCTGCAGCTTTGTACTCAAGCATGGGAAATAGATGCTCACACAACTTTCAATATCAGTTGGATTGTCTTGTAGCTTCAAATTTTATCCACAGCAACGATTTTGATTGAAGTTTCCACATTTTGGCCGCTGTGTGTTTTTCTTGTAAGGACGAAAAGGCTTCTCAAGCATACTGCTAAAGGCTTGCATGCAACACATTCTATTTAAATCCTTGTTTGGTCACATTAGAATTTTGGGTGTGATATACCAAAGCTCCCTGAATCAAACTGATTGCTTTCCTTTTGGTATGTTCTTACGTGGTCTACTGGTGCTCTCATCTCTTGTATCTGGCAAAGAATATTGATATTTACCAGACTGTCGTCTTAGACTGTTGATTAGACTAGATGCATCTCTTGATGTGACTTTATTATTATACATAGACCAAATTATTTCAGTAAATTTAGACTATACAATTCTACATCCTCCTTTGTTTGTGTGACTGAAGTCTCACAAGTCGGTTCTGTCACTGATAACATGAAAGTTACTGTATCTGGCACATGCTACTGTTGACTTGCTGACAATGACAAAATGTTATAGCTTTTTCCACTTTAGAATGTAGGCACGTATTTTGAGCCTATAAATACTCATATGTGACAGCTGGACTAGCCCAAACCCTGGGATAGATATAGGGTCCTGCTTTAAATTTAGGCTTAGGCCTTGACTGGAGTCTGACGGTATATTAGGCCATCCTTTCATATTAGAAGGCATCAAAGTAGTCGATGGAAGGGCAGTCACATTATTGTACTGATAGTTTAGATGCCATGAATGTGTGGGCTTTATGGTGGATAGGCACAGAACGTAGAATGTAGGCACATTGTCTTCCAGCCCTGCTTCATTTTCCACATAGACAACTGGGAATGTTGCATGTCAGACTGGAATGCAGGCCACACGGTCCAGGAATCTCCATTTGTTACTCCGGAGAATTCAGTACAACCAAGACAGCAGTAAGGTGGATCAAACAACACAAGCATCATAATGATGACAAATTTGGTTACCTGTCACAATTTTTCATTTATAAGTGGAATGATTATTACTAACTCTAGCAGGTCCTGGAAATTATTTGCATTACCGTTATCAATATGTGTAAGTCAAGTAGTTTGGAGATGAGTTCGTGAAAGAAAAACTTAAAAGTGGAATAATGAATATAGGTCAAGTGAAGCCACATAGAATTTAAAATCAACATTTTCCCCTAAGTACAGTCTGAAGTCTGAAGTTTGCTTTTAAAAATACTGATATTCTCTCCTGCCCTCAGGTCTTCAGGGAGGATGTTCCATAGACAGGGACTGTAACAGTGAAAGGAGGCCTCACCATAGGTTTTTGTCCTGACTTTGGGGAGGATCTGAGGCTGTCATTGGAGGACCTGAGGTTTTGTGAGGGTTCCCAACCCTAAAAGCAAATCTGATAAATACTGTGTGTGGGGCTTAGACCTTTGAGAGATTTAAAACCATATAAAAGTAGCTTAAACTTGACAGAAACAGGAAGCCAGTGCAATGGTTTTAAAATCTGTGTAATATGTGCTCTCTTTCTGGTCTTGGTCAGAACATATGCAGTTGAGTTTGGCAGTAGCTGCCATTGAGCCATGTTCTTTTTGGAAAGACCAGAAGGAAGAGCATTACAGTAATCGAGTTTGGAAGTAATAAAAGTATGTATAAATATCTCTGTGTTGGACAGAGAGAAAACAGTCTTACTTTGGTGGCATATTTCTTTGAAGTGAAAAGAAAAGCTGTTGCCTCCATCTGTCTTGACATTAAACAAATAACTTCCTGTGTGCAGATTGGGAATGTCACTGACCGACATAAGATCGAAACACTTCTATATTGAGAGACAGAGCTGATAGGCTTAATCAGCATCATGTCAACCCATTTGAAAATGGGTTGAATGCAATGGACACTTCTTTATATTATATTCATATTACAGTTTTATTGGGTCATTGGATTTTTAGATTTTTTTTCCACAACTGTACACTGAGCGACACTGTAAATGCGGCGGGAAGTTAACAGTACCTTCTCTGAATTTTCATGGTGTCAATCCAGAAATTAAAAATAAACTGTCAAGTGTGATTTTCTCTGTGTCAACTATTTTGTCAGCAGCACTCCTGTCGGAGTCATTCACAGTACGTTTCTGTCTCGACCCATCATCACCCCACCGCTCCCCCACTCCACCATACCCCACTGCTCCCCGTTTCAATACCCTCTGCTCCTGGTCACCATTTAGACTCCCTGGCACTACTTGAATGCTGGCATGAAAATTGTAAGCACTTGAGAGCGCTGCTGTACTACAACATGTGACTCGGTGATCCACAGCTGAAAGTAATAGTTATGGACAGGAAAGAAGGCACTGCAATTAATCTCCAGTTAAGACCCAGATCTCTGTGGAGCCAGTGTGAACTCACTGAACTCCCAGGACTAAGATAAGGAATGTAACTAATGTGTTGGTTCATCAGATTCGACGCTTTTTTTTTTTTTTTGTTTGACCTAAGAGATGCAGTGTTATCTTGCACCCTTCCCTCTCATGTGCCTTGGTCTTTTTCCTGGAAATAGGTATGATTCAAAGACGCTGGCTTCAAGCATCATTAGGGTTCACCACAGTCTTAACTTTGCTGGGTGCTATTACAGAACGAGATAAATCTGTTTTATATAAGTCAACCAAAACCTTTGATAGACTCACTTTCAAGCGTCTTGACGTTGCATATAAAATGTCTCATTCATCTTCTATAACAGCCAGTTCACTTTTATCACCTCCAGTATTAGACTGAATCACGTAGCCATTCATGTTTCCGTTTGACTGTTCCAGATAACATTCTCTATATCACTGATCATTTTGGGGAAATCGCTCAGGATGTCTTAACCCGTGATTCAGAGGTGAGGGTGCTATGACATCACCGGGGCGCTATGGGGAATTTTCAGGGTGTTTCTCTTTTTGCAGTGAAAAGGCAATGTTGATGTAATATCTTTGATCATGTAGAGTGTGCTCAGTGTTTCAAGGTTCCTGTCAAAGTTTCAACACAATCAGACTTGCACACAATCTTCTTTGAGTATGATATTTTCCAGGGGTATGTAGTAACAATATCTTAGTTAAATAAGTTAAATATGTAATAACAAAGGGTATTAATTTGCAAATTGGTGTGATGCTGACCATTAGTACATTTATTTTCATTATGTTATTGACCCACCTCCCACTTACTGTTCCTAGTAAGCTTGCATGCACTGTTGCAAGTGTATTAAATCTATTTAGAGAGCAACACTGGAAGTAAAACAGTTAACTTAAGCATTAAATTTTAATAATAATATAATATAAACAGAAAAACATCCAAGTATATCAACTGTATGAACAAATACAGTATTTATAAAATAACAATAAACCATATTTGTTGGTGTTAAATGACATGTCATTTCAAATTTACACAAACACACAGATGAGGGGTATTTTAGATTACTTCAAACTTGAACCATTGATATAGACCATAGACCATGTAGATAAATGGATATAGTCTTCCATTTTAAAAAGTGAAGCTCGGAAAGTATGATAGAAATACCAGTTATCCTCCAGTGAGCAACTGTGTTGGTTGGAAAAAGAAGTAAATTTGACTAGAAGCCTATGGGAAAATGATCTTACTTCACTTAATTTGTAATGTTTTCCTAAGGGGGTTAATGATCTCAATTTTCTCAATCTGTTTCAGGTTTTGTTCAGTTGTGCAATATATCAATTATATTCCCATTTAGAGGCGAAAAAAGGGCAGCACATACAGTATGAGTAGACACCAATGTGATGAACAGCTGGTATCATACAATAGGTGCCCGGCTGTGTGTGAACTTCTGCTTGTAATGTCTGTCACAGCACCGGTCTAACTGTGAATCTCGAGGCTTCAAGATGGGAGTTTGCTTTGTTTGTATATACATTATTATACAATCTATGATATAGAGCAAGTGCAAGTGTAGGCACTGCTGTAAATTCTCATTCTCCCACCTCAGTCAATGTTTAAGTAATCAAATTTCAATATAGGCTCACGATAGGCCACTTCAACAGGACTTGTGCTGTTAATAGTGATTGATTAAAACACTTGTGAGAGAATGAGATATGGAATGGAATCATCAGGAATGCACACAACCCTACACACAATGCCTAGATACAGTCACAGCTGTGGGTTGGGATATTATGGATATTTATTCCACATTACAAGTAGTGCATAGGACAACATTTTCCTCTTGTAATCCAGTGTATTAGTGTTGGATAAAAGACGGTCAGTAAAGCAGTGCGTGTGAATTGAACTTTTGAAAGGTTTACAGGCAGAAGTGTAATCTACTACCATAAGCATGTTTGTATAGTGTATAATTACTTTAAAATATACACTGATTGGTTTTCATAGCCTCAGAATAAGCCTTTTAATGTAGGCAATGCTGTGGACAAGGTCTTCCACTCTCACTGCCATTCATTCTGCCATATTCATCAATTTATGTGGACAGATCCCTTCCTTGGGTAGTAAACTTTTGCTTTGAAACACAAAATGCATGCAGCTGGAAGGTTTGTCCATTTGGGCTATTGTAGAAGCATGGTGGTGCAAGATGTTGGCCTCCGTAAAGCAAGGCCCTTGCCCAAAATACATAAAAACGTTTTTTTTTCAAGGCTATGAAAACCAAATTATATTAAAGTGATAAAATATGTATAAGTATAAGTATAGGTTGAAGTCAAACTTTGAATGAATGGTAACATTTACTCACTCCTGTGTCTTCTGTCCCTGATGCAGGAAGAAGATGCGGTCCAAAAGCAGCGGTGTTGAGAGCACAGCCAATGGAGTGCTTGTGGTTCCACAGGACAACCATGACATCAGCCAAGAACAGGAAGTAGATTTGCCAGTGAAGGGCCTGAAGACCAAAGTTCAGCAGAATAAGAGTGAAGATACGGTGGAGGTGGATGTGATTGCTGACAAAGAGAAGCTACTGCTGGATTCCTCTGAGGCAGGAGAAAAACAGAGGGACATCATGGATCTGTCCAAAGGCGATCTGCTTAAACTGCTGGGGATCATGGAGGGGGAGATTCAGGTGGGTTAGATGTTATCCCCCCATTGCATTTGGAATAGTGTATATATATATATATACAGAGAGATGCTATAGGTTTAGTTGGACGACAATAATTTGCACAATAGCTCTATCTTGTGGTTCAAACTAGCATTTAAGCTTGTCTGTGTTATAGAAACGTACCATTTTGGAGGGATTTAGAAGCCAAGCTCTTGTCAAGAAACCATGTGGAGTTACTGCACATTCTGTCCTTTAAGTCAAAACACAGAATTATACAATTTTTACATCCTTATATGAATATATCTCCATTGGAGAATTTAAAGTGTTATTTTCTGATGTGTTTTATGATTCTAGTGTTGTGATTTATTGTATTTTTTTTAAAAAAGTGCCTTTTTCTCAATTATCTCCTGAAAAAAGATCTTGATAACAATGAGACTGCCTGACATAATAAAGATTAAATTTAAAAAAAATGTAAATAAAACAATGTGTACATGTGATTTCAGGCGAGAGAAGATGTCATCGGCATACTGAAGTCCAAACAGACTGCGTCAGCGACCCTTGAATCGCGTTATGGCTCCACAGCCCCCAACTCGGCCCTCCAGGCCCTGCAGAGAGACAGTTTCATCACTGGCACAGAACCGCACAACCACAATGTCTATCAAAAGCCTATTGCTCAGGTCAGTAACAGCACAATTTTAGCAAGTAAATCCAAATAAGTAAAAGTCTTTTACTTTTTATGAGCAGGTAAACTGACATTTTGAGTCATGAGATTATGTAAACCCAAAAAAGTCATTTAAACTCAGTAAAAGCCATAAGGAAAACCATGATAAAAGACAGCATTTATTTTGTAATATCATAATGGCAGTTGTGTTGCCATAAATAAGCTGTAAAAAAATCAGAATGTAAATGTTTAATGTGAATGTTCGCAGCTGGAGCGTCTGCAGGAGAAACACAGGGAGACATACCGGCGAATGCTTGGTCAGTTGCTGCTCGCTGAAAAGTGCCACCGTCGCACTGTTCATGAGCTGGACACAGAGAAACGCAAACATGTGGACTACATGAACAAGAGTGACGACTTCACCAACCTCTTGGAGCACGAGAGAGAACGGTGAGGAGAAGGAGGACTGTGGGATGTGGGCCTTAGACCTGCTCCCTCATATTATCTTTACTTATTATTTATATGATGTTGTATATTATCTAAGATCACTACTGCTATACAGTAGGATATACAGTATCTATTGAAAAAATAACATAGTTCCATACACATTATAACAGTGTTTCCCAAACCTTTCATATGGGGACCCACTTGGCATGAGCAAGTTTATTCATTATGTAGTGACTCATTTACAGCCATATCTGTAACACATAACATAATTTTAAATTGGTTAACAAATTATTTCCACAAGATGTTGGGTAAAACATATACAGGGTATAAAAAGTTTGAAAAATGACTGAGTTAGAGAGCCAACATGGTTTATAAAATCAGTGTGAAACACACCGTATGAGGTTAAGTCAGGGGACTGCATTGTCAGTGGAGAGTCTGTGCAAGGTGGATCCATTAACCCAGACAAGCACAAGAGAGGCACAGTAGGGGGTCCGGTTACTGAACTGATAACCTCATGTACTTACTTCGATAGGCACAGGTTCATAGCTTGGTGATGTGAGGAAGGAGGTCAAGTGGAAACTGTAGTTGAGGAAGGGAGGATTGGAGAGAAAGCCACTGGGTGGAGGCTCGGTAGGAAAGACATGTGACAAGAATAAAGCGCATCTGAGCGGAGCGAATCTTCCATGACATCATCTATGAAATGAAGTCATCGCTGAGGCCTTGACCGCGCTTGTTGGTCAAGAGGAGATGGGGGACGAGAGGTCGGATGAAGAGAGGGGTCACACACTCCAACATCAGAGCGGGGATGCTTCGATTTTGTGTGTGCGAGTGAGAGAGATATTGGGTGTGTGTAGGGCCTCACAGAGATCAAACGACACTTAATGTGGGTGTGCAGTGAATGTATATGAGAGAAGAGGCCCGACTAATTAAAGTCCTTGTAGATGAAAGAGTTTAATTGGCTGTTGCTTGTTGAGGAATGCGTTCTGCTGCAGTTCCCACTTTACATCACTGCCCATCCTCACACAGTAACACAGAGAGATGCAGATATTGTGTGCATTAATTGTAATAATGTGATATGGGGTTTCTTTGCATTTAGAGTTTGCCATACATAGTAAGTAAGACAGCATGCTTCAGTATCTGCACCGAACGATTTACAGTGTATATACAGTATATCATGGCCACTGAAATGTGAAGCCGATTCAGACTTACATGCTGCATTTCATGAACTGTCAAAACTTCAAACAGCTCATGTGCAGCACTGATCTGGCAAAGTCACACTTTCTTTAGCTCGGGCTTTTACTACAGAACACAGGAAACAAACCATGGAAGCTAAATCACAGTCATGACAGCTGCTCTGCCATTAGATACTCGGGAAAAGAGGGCTGGTAAATGAGCAGCAGACTTTAGCTCAGTGTTATAACTACTTCTTGGGACAGTTTAATGAGATGGAGAGAGAGGATTTAAAACATTTCAATGAAGAATTTTTTTCTTGACTGTAAATCAGTGCGCCATGTCATTGCCTAAATCGTGAAAGTGTTTTTTTTTTCTAAAAGATTCAAATAAAACATAAAAAGGTTCATGTTCACATTTTGTTCTATTGAAGAATCAGTTTGACTGACATCCTCTTGTACTTTAGTTAAAACATATACAGTATATCCTGAAGCAAAATGTGTGCATATATGAGTGAAGAGAAAATAAAATTACAGGATAAAAATCAAGCTTTTGGTTTTCACATTTTCTTAGTAAAAGTGACAGTTGCTCTGTGATGCTGGATTTTGACATAGTGGTACTGGCTGCTAAAGTTCTAACATTCCACACTGAGGGGAATGTGTGTGTGAAAAATGAATGGAAATCCATTTAATTGTTGGGGACTGGCCGAGATACATTGCCACTCTTATGGCTAATAAAAAAACAATGCTGAATGAGATTGTGAAAAAACTATACATGTGAAGGATAGTGTAAACTGAAGCTTCAGATTGAAGAACAAAGAACAAATCCTGTGCTTAATTTTCTGCCACTTTAACTTGATCCTTGGTTTACGTAAAGAAAGAGCCTGACCTTTTTCTAATGCAGGGTAGTTTCCAGCAGGTTCCTTGGCTCATGCACAGGTTGGCCTCTGTCACCTCAAGGAGAGAGGAAAGGAGAGTATCTCCAATAGGGCTTCATCTTTTAGCACCTGCAGAGCCCACATTCTATCTGCTGCTGTAAAAGGATATAAAACTGTTCTAGAGTGCCTTCAGAGTGAGAGTTATAAAAGGTCAACAAAAACAAAAGAGGAGGAGGAAAATGACCTTAACCGCAAAAGAAGGATTTCTTTGAAACCATTTTACATAATGCAGCACATATACGTACATGCTGTGGGAAAACAGAACTGTTAATAGCAGAAAAACATCATTGCTAACACCTTTGTTGAAGCATGCATAAACTCGGTACCTGTTTGTTTTGACATTCACTCTCTCAGGTGACTTGGAAGCATGTCATCGCGTCATCTTCATCAGTATGATTGTCTACAGCCATCTGGGAGAGTGAAGAAAGAGAAGTCAGAGGTCTTGTGCCAAACATGTACAGGAATGCAAAGGACAGACACTGAAGAAGATGTTTCTGACTGATAGGCAGCAGCCATTGACACCCTCTCAGGCAACAAGGCAATTTAAATGTCATGAAGTTAAAATAATTATGTGGCACGATGGTATGTGCAGTGATTAATTAAAGGAAGAGTTTTAGAGTCACGCATACATATGGAAAACGGCAAACGTTGGAAACTGAAGTGATTGTTTACTTTGACATGGTAAAGCCGTACAACACAAACACATCATTCAAGACCATGTCAGCAGGTTATGTGCACAGAGCAATGTGTAGCGCTATTGTGCCTATAACCCAATGTCCACTTTGCTTCTGATTTCTCTCTTTCAGCACCATATCAGTCTTGCATAGTGTACATTATCACAGACTCTCTTGCTCAACACTTAATGCTTTTTCTGTCAAGATGGCTCATTACCATTCTACACAGTGTTTTGACAGGTTTTTGGCTGTTCATGCCTCTGTCAGTCCTCCGTCCTCCTGACGGGTGGGGGGGGGGTTCCGTGCCTCTGAGCACATTCCCCAGGAAACATGGGATGAAATGTTGTTTCATGTTGAAATGATGGCTTATAGATCGCATCTGTGCACTTGCTTCAGAAAAGTGGTCACAGATATATAGATTCTCAGCACAGAGACACCAATTTAGCACTTAACACCATTCACAGTTACTTTGTCCACAAATATTTATCCTCAAGAGAAAGCAGAATGTTGTGTTACCTTGCAAGACATAACCATGTATTTCTTGCATTACTCCTCCATTAGTGCCAAATGCCACTGACATCATGACTTTGACCTTTGCATGAAAGTAATTTTAGATTGCCAATTGCTAGAGTGTCACTGACATCTGACTGTGTAAATATGCATTTTAAGAGCTGCACTGTGCCATCTGGATAGCTCCTTTGTACAGTAGCCACACATGCATGCTTATACTACTTGATAATAAAAGCTGCTGGTAATATGAATCAGTGATGTTTATTGTCACATGTAAATCGACAAATTTTAAATAGTTTTTCCGTAGTTTTTCAAATAAGAGTCCAAGCATATCACTTTTAGAACCTATTGTCATGGTTCCATTACAATCTTCACAGATCTTCTCTATCTCATGGGAGATATTAAACTCTTGGAACTCTTCCAAATCTGGTTTCCTCATCACATACGATCTTTGCAGGTAACCCTATTCACATACAGTTGCCTCTTGAATGGAACAAAAGCAGACATTCTCCCCTGCAATACTGGTGAGACTGTGTACGGGCAATATCCTGCACTCTTTGTAAAATGGAGTACAGTTTTCATATGCCATAAACTGAACCAGAATTTATCCATAAAAAAGTTAATATTCAAGCATTCTTTCTCATTTAAACTTATGTGTGTGTTGGAGGGGGCAAAACACTCCTCCTGTGGTAGGGATCCCACCCCTTTCACAGTGTCCAAAGCAGAGCAGCATACACTCGCTCATACTCACATAACTGCCTTATATGGATGAGGTGACATCACTCACTGGGGGAGCCTCACTGTATTTATTCACCTTTCATTGTCTTGATAACATTCTTCGAATGCAACAGGGGACAGTCTGTGGGAAAGAAGTCCCTCGCTGCTTTCATGCATTCTGCGTGGATTTTATTTAATGGCAAAAATGTTCTTGTGTCTGTTTGTGGAGCATTCATAGGTAAGTTGTAGGTAGGGTTTGTTTCTGAGGTGTCAAACTAAACACCTTTTGAGGTGATAGGATATATTTTAATTTGACCTTTGGACCTTATACACTCCTGCACACTTGTGCTGGTTCCTACTTATTTGGTTTATTTTGCAATAGGAAATCTGGTTGGATTTTGTATTAGTTTCACTGTGAGTAAAAGAAGGCAGCACAGCTTTGCATTCAATTTGCTCTGCATGCATTTTGTTACAGACCGAGATGAGAATGTGCATGAGCAGCATGGAAAGAAGCTGAGAGAAAAGGAGAATCACTTGTTGGGGGGGGGGGGGTTGGGGTTAATGTTTGAAAGTTGAAGTGTTACTCTTTGCCAATTTTCCCCCTTGGTCTTTTTCCATGTTCTCTAGAAATGCATGTGTGATCTTTTGTTAATTGCACATTATCTCTATCTATCTATCTATCTATCTATCTATCTATCTATCTATCTATCTATCTATCTATCTATCTATCTATCTATCTATCATTATTATTTATTAATATAGGCTATTATTCATTGAGATACTATAGAACACTGCAATTATTTCCAGTGACACAAATGGAAATCAAAAGTAAAAAGTAAGTTCCTGACTTTCATGTCAATGAAATACCAAACTAATATTTTGCCTTTGTGTTTTTCACCTCTTTTTTAGACTGAAGAGGTTGCTTGAGAACGAAAAAGCCTATCAGGCAAAAAAGGAAAAGGAGCACACTAAACGTCTGGCCAAAGTGCGAGAGGAGCTGGTCAAGTTGAAGTCCTTTGCCCTGATGTTGGTCAATGAGCGCCAGCAGCACCTGGAACAAATGGACCAACAGAGTCAGCGGATCCAAGAACTCAGTCAGCAGCTGCAGCAGCAGGAGCAGGCACTGAGTGAAGCCAGAGAGCATGCTCAGGAGGATGGGTATAGGGTACAGAGCCTGGAGGCTGAGCTGAAAGAGAAATCTGCCAAGATCACCCAACAACATGAGGAAATGAGTGCCAAGCTGGCCAGTCAGGAGCATCACAGCCGTCAGCTAAATGCCAAAATTTTAAGTCTTACACATAAAGTAGAGGAGCTAGAGGAGAGGAACAGGGCCTTGAAGAAGTCTGAGGATGAACTGCAGGAGCTCAGGGAGAAGATTAGCAACGGGGAGTGTGGCAACTCCAACTTGATTGCTGAGTTGGAGAACTTGCGGAAGCATGTGCTGGAAATGGAGGGGAAGGATGAGGAGATTACCAAGACTGAAACTCAGTGCAAGGAGCTGAGAAAGAGGCTACATGAAGAGGACAGTAAAAGTAAAGATCTCAGACTGGAAGTGGAGAAGCTCCAGAAAAGAATGATAGAGTTGGAGAAACTTGAGGGTGCATTCAGCGTCAGCAAATCTGAGTGTGCACAGCTACACAATGCCTTAGAGAGAGAGAAGGGCCTAACCAAAGAGCTCTCAGATGAAGTTGTAGCTCTCAGGATCCGTATGAAAGAGCTTGAGTCCTCTGAACTCAAGTTGGAAAAGTCTGAGCTGAGTCTTAAGGATGATTTAAGTAAGCTTAAGTCATTGACAGTTGCTTTGATGGAAGAACGCAAGACCCTGCTTGAAAAAATAAAGTCAGATGAGAAGAAACATGAGGATTTGAGTACAATGGTCAAAAGTGAGCAGGGCAAAGTTATGGAAGTGACTGAGAAACTGATAGAAGAAAGCAAAAAGCTCCTAAAGTTAAAATCAGAGATGGAAACCAAACTGGAGAGTCTAACCATAGAAAGGGCGGAGCTTAGCAACAAACTAGTTTATGAAATAGATAAATCTAAGGATCTTAATTCTAAAGTTAGTCAAATGAAAAGGAGGTTAGATGGGTTTGAGCAAGGAGAAAAGCTATCCTTGAAGAACTCAGTGAAATGTGAACTGGGAACTGGCCCTATACAAAGAGAAGACAACAAAATAAAGGAACTTACTTTTGAAATTGAGCGTCTAAAGAATCGTCTCAAACATCTTGAAGTAGTGGAAGGAGATTTGATCAAGACAGAGGATCAGTATGACATGCTGGAGAAACGGTTCATGACTGAACAGGACAAAGCCAACATTCTTTCCCGCCAGGTGGA
Source organism: Brachirus orientalis (assembly GCA_016785285.1). Taxonomy (NCBI): domain Eukaryota; kingdom Metazoa; phylum Chordata; class Actinopteri; order Pleuronectiformes; family Soleidae; genus Brachirus; species Brachirus orientalis. Next base: position 3,315,134 of record JAFBJR010000100.1, read on the forward strand.
GGAAATGAGGACTCAGATAGCACGGAACAAAGCCATTGAGAAAGGAGAAGAAGAAAGCCAGGAAGAGGACCTCAGACAAAGATGCAAAAAAGAGGAGGCCAAAACCAGGGAACTGCAGGCTGATGTAGTTGCCCTCAAAGAGAAGATTCATGAACTAATGCACAAAGAAGACCAGCTCTCTCAGCTGCAAGTGGACTACTCTGTCTTGCAACAAAGGTTCTTGGAAGAGGAAGAGAAAGCAAAGAATACGGGCACTGAAGTTTTTCACCTCACCAAAGAGCTGGAGATAGCCAAACGCCATAGTCGAGCATTGAGGCCCAGCTTGAATGGGAGGAGAATGGTGGACATAGCTGTGACATCCACTGGAATACAGACAGAGGCGTCAGCCACTGGGTCAGCTGAGGAGGATACCACAGCTGTGTTTATCAGGAAGTCTGTTCAAGAAGAAAATCATATAATGAACAATTTCAGACAAAAGTGTCTGAAGAAACCAAGTGAAAAGACTGTTGAGCGATGCCCTTCGTCTGGCAGTGACCTGGGCATGAAGAAATCCTGGATTCCCTGGATGAGGAAAAAGGACAGCACCCCTCAAGAGACCAACTTAGAAAAACCTCTGCACATTAATGGAGATCATTTGCCCACTGAACTGACTATGCCCCCAAAGCAAGCGCAACCTTTACACATTCGAGTAACACCAGACCATCAAAAGAACATGGCCACTCTGGAGATCAGCAGCCCTACTACTGAGGATGTTTTCTCTAGCTCAGCTCCCCTCAGCCCCAACCCATCTCAACCAAAATCCAGAATCACAATCATTCCCACCTACTCTGCTCCAAACCCAAAGAGAAAGCCCACCACTGTGCATGGCCCTGAAAGGGCGAAGTCTCCAGTCACCATCACAGCTACATCCAGAGCCAAATCTCCAGAAAGCAGCCGAACCTCCTATGCTGCCTCAGGACGGCCCCTGTCCCCTGTCTCTGTTATGACAGTCAGCACTGCTGTAGTGCCTGAAGCATCTGCCTCCCCAGAGCCCCAGGAGATGACAATGGGCCGAGCTGTTTTCAAGGTTACCCCAGAAAAGCAGATGGTCCCTGTGCCTATACGGAAGGGCCACAACAACACCAGCATCATCACTACCAGTGAAGATAACAAGATCCATATTCATCTAGGCAGCGGCATCACCCCAAAGATGGTAGTAAGGCCAGTGACTGCTTTAACAGAGAGCAAGGAAATGACATTATCCACTGGGACAGTTTTGCGCTCCCCTCGTCAAATTAGCACCACTGCTACCAGGAGCACACAGAACAAAGTGATGAGCAGTATCACAATTTCCCCTGTTACATCCACTACATCCAGGCCCACACAAACCATGGTAAGTTTTACTTGTTAAACCATTTAATTCCCATATTTAATGGTTGTATAATGAAGGTATGAAATGTGATAAGAGTTTTCAGAGGTATCGGTAGAAGGAAGGACTTTAACCAAGGTTTTTTTAAACATGGTTTTGGTCACTGTACTACATTTTTGACAAACACCTTATGTTAAGGGTGCAGATATTAGAAAAGTATGAATTATTAATTAATAATCTTACCCTGCCAGAAAGTGCACATGTCTTACAATGCTGATCAAATAAAGATTTCCTGGAAATAAAGTAATTTAATTTACATGGTGCCCAGCACAGCAGAGAATTTGGTTTTATTTGACCAGATTATCAGCATTATTTGAGCAATGAGAAAACACAATAAAGTGAAAATGGGGTCTTTTCATCATTGTCTTTCGTTAAAATGTTGAAAAAACATTTACATCTCCCTTATAATTCACGGAACAACTGTCTGTGTGTCCATCTGTCTGTCCCGTGGCTTGCGTGACAGAGATGGAACAATGGGTAGGCCTCAGAACAGCGGAGCTAATGATGTGGCAATTTGCCACCCTGCTACAGTCATGCTGCAATTTATAGTTGTTACGCTGTGTTTACATTCACAAACAGCCATGCAGAGCCCAGAGGCTGACACAAAACAGCCTTGCACCAGTAACAGCACTCCAAAACCTAGGCTGTCTTAGTGGATTTAAGGGAATGAATGGATAAATATTTACATTCTCTTCAACACAGTTCCTTTATTGCATATGATCAGTTACATTGTTTAAAAATTCTTACTCCCCCCCATTCCTTTATTTATGCATTATGTTCCCCACAAGTGCACCAGTCTTCATCCCATCTGCTTGAAAAACGAAAAACTGTACTCTCTCTCTCTCCCTATTGTCAGACTGGGAACGATGCCCAGCCATCTCGAACAGGTCTGACCCGCATCCCAATGTCCAAAAGCCTGAAGACGGGAAAAGCTGTGCTGGGATCACTGGGGATCTCAGGTGGAGTAAGAATGGAATCACGAACTGAGACTCAGTCTATGAGGATCGAAGTGAAGAAATCCACTGTGAACAGCAATGCTTTACAAAGTGGTGGAAGAGTCTGATTAACATAATTGTAGCCTACAAACAAGCAGTATCTAAATTATGCAACGTCAAAGGGATTAAGACACAATGAGGGGAAAAAACTCTGATGGTGTCACTGTACAACTCAGTATTTTTTGTAAGTAAGCCATTTATTTTTGTAAATTCTTTGTACTTGTTTGATTTTTGCCTCATAAATTGATTCGTAATCTGTCCATTTACAGTGTGTGTTGTAATCGGAATTTGCGTGAAATATATCAGACTGTGTTGCCACAAACTGCTTCTTCCTTTGAGTGGTTGATAAAATTTACAATGACACATTATAGGCCAAATCACTTATTTTCATGTAAATTATGTTTATTTCTCCTGTAAAAGATTTGTACTTAATATGTATTTGAAATAAACATGTTGTCAAATGCTTGTCTTTCTTGAAAACAATTGAAACTTGAAAATAAAGTTAAAATAAAGTGGTGTAAATAGGCCGAGCAGTCAGCTACAGACTTTTTATTCCCAGTAAGATAATTTGCTCTCTAATCATCCTCTTCTTCCTCATATATACTTCAGATGCTGGTAGAGAGCAAAAAGATTGAGATGGAGCAAGAGATACGGTGACTTATTATTTAGTTTTTTGCTTCATTTTCTACAAACTCTAGTCAAAATTCCTCAGCTCCACTTTTATCACATACCCACGTATACGTATGTAGTAGAACAGTATTTCTGATTTTCCTCCAACTACCACCAGAGGACGCTCGCGTAATGCTGGTGGTACCATGTACCACAGTTTAAGAACCATGGGTGTATTACATTTAATGTAGCAATTTGCTCAAGGTGCGCAAAACAGATAAATTACGGGGCGAGTTTCACGGCAAATTTTTGACAGAAGAGGTGACTAAAGAAAAAGGTAAATAATACCTTACGCAGGCACTGTGCGAAACGATGACGTAGCCGCTACGTTTCTACATTTCATTGGTCCATACACTTCCGGCTTCTTCCTCGGAATGAGATTTAGACAACCAAAATCAACAGTACAATAAGTAGGTATCTGAATTTGACAGGGGGAATTTTCCCTCCGCAGTCGAATTCACGTTATACCTTGGCGTCCAGTCTCTCGTTTACCGTGAAGTGTTGCCGAGAAACGTTGGCTGGTAACTACAGTGTGATTATTTTTGCTCGGAGCGGATTGCAGCCATGATGGCGTCAAGCTACAACGCCAAGGAGGAGGACGGACACCATTCGGGCTCTTCGAGTCACGGCGGGGCAGCGGTGGCGAAAAGTAAAAAGCCGGATAACACTGCATTCAAGCAGCAGAGACTTCTAGCCTGGCAGCCCATCCTGACGGCGGGCACCGTGCTCCCTGCCTTCTTCGTTATCGGCATCTTCTTCCTCCCCATTGGCATTGGCCTGTTCGTCACATCTAACAACATTAAAGAGTTCGAGGTACAGTATAAATCGTGTTCAACCGTCATTAATCAACTGGCTCACCTTTGTTATCACTTTAGAGACATCAGTTTTACTGTCCAAGTTACTTTTTAACTGCGGTTCACTATGTCCTATTAATCTGTTGAAGGTAATGCGAAGTTTGTGCCAAACAGACAAGGAAGTGCACACTGAAATTACGTTTTACCTTTGTCTGTGAGCAACTAAAGATACCAGCTCTATTCCAGTTTCTGTTTTGTGCTTTTGCACTGTATTCTGTTATAGAATAAAAATCAAAATGTCTGCCCATTGAAAGTATCTCTGTGCATTAGATCCTGTTTTTAGTTATCATAATGTATACAATGTGAGACAGCTTTTAGTTTAACAGGATATGTAGATTCGTGTTTCCTTAACCTTTCATGTGGAGACCTTCTTTCCGTACAACTGCTGTGACCCAGTTCACAATTTAATTCAGTTTTGACTAGAACACATTTGTGTACCTTATATTATTAAGAACGGGTAAACTGACCAATATATAGGTTTTGTAAGTGAACAATAACCTCTTCATGCATGCATATAAACATGAACCTTGAGTAAAAGGCTTGAAAAAAAGTATGAATACACAAACAATGTTGATTTTCTTTCTACTGTGTAAGTCATTCCTAAATATACAAGTTTTCAGATTTTTTTTTTGCTTCTTAAATGTGTGAGTATTTTCTGTTTTCTTTGCTACATATAACAAAGAAATCATTGAAACATGATAATTTTGCATTTGGGAACATAATTTCCAGGTTTGAAAAACAATGATCAACATGTTCTGACATTTTATGGATAAATTAAAAAAAAAAAGTACGTAAGTGTAAAATCTGCATTACACACAGGCCTATAGTGTAAACTTAAAGTGAACTCAGGCCTCTGCTTTCTTCCTCTCATTAAAATATAATGTGCTGCAGAGAGGTTCTATAACGGTTCACATGATTTGGACAGTGTGTGCATTTATTTTAGCTGAATCTAAGTATTAGTTTCGCTGTGTTTCAGATTGATTACACTGGTGTGGACCTTGACAGTCCGTGCTACAGCTGTGCCAAGAACTTCAGCTGGAACAGCACAACATCATGTGTCTGCACGGTGAACTTTACATTAGAGCAACCATTTGAGGTGAGCTGAAGATCTGATTACACTAGACAGTCCTAATGAATAATGTATGCCATCTGCTCCAATATTGACAGTTTGCAATCAAAGGGGAAAAAAACACCCTCCTCACACTAAATGTCCATTAAGATCTATTTTAGTGTCCATGGAAAGGCAGACCCAAGGCTTTGTCGTCTTAAAATATTGAGTCCAGTAACCTTCAGAAGACTTCTATTGATTACTTGATTCAGTCTTAATAGTTTTAACATAAGGCTTGCCAGCATGAATCACAAGAGCCTAGATGTTGGTTGTAAATGATCATAGTAACATTTCATTGCTGTAAAGATAAAATGGATCCAAAAAATGCACTGTGACAATGGATTGTTATGTTTGTACATAACACAATATTTTTTTCCTCTGCAGAGCAATGTCTACATGTACTATGGTTTGTCCAACTTTTATCAGAACCACAGGCGCTATGTTAAGTCCAGGGATGACAGCCAGTTGTATGGTGATCGGTCTTCTTTGAAGGTACTATCCTAACCTTTTTATATCATGCGGGCATTTCACTAAGATTCTTATGCATCAGTGTAACTTTTGCTGTTGTTTATAGGATCCTAGCAAAGAATGTGAGCCGTATCGTACAAGTGATGGTCTGCCCATTGCTCCATGTGGGGCAATAGCTAATAGCCTGTTCAATGGTAAGCACAACAAGACGAACAACTTGCCATGTTTTCTACACGTTTTCCACTAAGCTGATATTTTTAAAACCCCTATTAAAAGCTCTTGTCTTTCAGTGAACCACAGTTGAATGTAAGGTTTCTTTTTTTCAGACACCCTGGAGCTGTATCACTTTGATTCCAACGGCACCAGAAATATCATTCCTCTGGTAAAGAAGGGCATTGCATGGTGGACAGACAAGCATGTGAAATTTAGGAATCCCGGTGGAAACGACAACAACCTCACAGTAGCTTTCCAAGGTGATCTCATCAAACTGTGCACAAACACCTTCACCACTTGATGTTAATCACTTACCCCGCCTTTTGATATGCAATGACATGCTTGAATTGGTCTTATTGTTTCTCAGACACATCTAAGCCAGTTAACTGGAGGAAACCCGTGTATGAGTTGGACCCATCAGACCCTGACAACAATGGCTTTATCAATGAGGACTTCATTGTGTGGATGCGCACAGCTGCTTTGCCAACCTTTCGCAAACTCTATCGCATCATCCATAAGAAGACGGGCACAACCCCCACTCTACCCAGTGGCAAATATGTCTTGAACATTACTTACAGTATCCTTTCATTTTAAATCCAGTACCCTTTAAAATCCACACTAGGTTAAATGATCTATTAAGTGATTAATAATGGTTTCATGCCTAGATTATTTATAAATCCTGTTTTAAAATGTGATTTTTCTCCTAGTCCAGCAGCTCCAGTTTCTTTTCTTTAACCACTTATCAGATTACCCTGTGCTCAGCTTTGATGGTCGCAAGCGAATGATCCTGAGCACCATCTCCTGGATGGGAGGAAAGAACCCCTTCCTGGGCATTGCCTACATCACCGTGGGCTCCATCTGCTTCTTCCTCGGTGTTGTCCTGCTCATCATCCACCATAAATATGACACCCGCAACAACAGTGCAGATATTCCAAGCTAAACAGTTCTTCTCATGATTGCTCGTCTCTGCATGTATGGGTGACCCTTCAGGGTCTGTTCTGCACTGCTTGTTCATGATAGCATGAATACACTGGTCTTTATAAATGTCTATCTTGTGTTTGTGGAAGAAGAGCAGTGCTGTAAGTGTCCAACCAAAAGCGTTGTGTGTATATATACAGTGCATCCAGTTTCAAGTTGGCTTGATTGCCATTATCTGTCTTCCTTTTATTTTTAAATCTTCTATTTATCGATACATTGTTAGAAGAATTGTGTGTTATTTGAGCGGTCATTTGCAAATGGCTTAATTATAGAAGGATGTATGTATTTTAAAGTTTGTTTTGACCATTGTATTCACTACTCTATGTCCTGCTGATGAATGTACTGTTATATTTTATTGACATACCTCTGGTTTTTGACATGACCCTGAATAGGGGATAGGATAAACTTTGCTAGCATGCTGGTGATTGTTACGCTTTGATGTTTAACAAAGAAGTATTTTAATTTTGGAGAACAATTTGGCATTTATTACAAACAGTGCCAAGACTATCCTTGTTGTCTATCCTCTGCTGTGACTGGTTGTATAAAGAGACTGAGCCAGTCATGAAGTGTCTGTATTTAACTGTTGAGAATATTCCTGCAATCTAGTGCTCATTAATGAACATAATCCTGTACCACTATCCAGTATTCTTCACTAAGACAAATCACGCAGACAGAATCTTTTAGTTCTCACTCTTGTGTTTAAGTGTTGGAATTAAAATTACATTCCACGCTGTTTACCAAATAATACTGAATGCACTTTAAAAGTGTTATGTTTGTGAGGTCCCCTGTCTAAGTTCATGTCATACTCTGTCAAAAATATTGAATTGCTGGCTTGATTAGATGGATATTGGATGCACTGTTAATGGTTTAAATTTGAATTTTGTTAGTTTTATTGTCAAGTTTTATTTTGGTCAAATTAAACAACTTGGTCAATGCATTGCTGCCATTTGTAATTTTCTATGCTTATCACCTGTATCACCTGTATTTTAATTAACACTCAATACTTTGTGACCAGATCTTAAGTTGTAAATTAGAATATATTAAGAGGGTCTTTTTTTAAAAAAAAAAAAAAAAAAGACAAAAAGAGAATTTTATACTATTAGGTAATTTACAGGGTTTGTGATAAAAGGCTCACTGAAAAAAATTGAACTGATAAAGCCTTATGATTTGACTTATTGTTATGAAGTTTTCATAAAAATGCAGTGCAATGGATTGCCCAGCAGATGTCACTACTCTGCCTACTTAACTATCTGTACTTCATCTCTAGCGGAAGTGAGCTCGCCGAAAAGTCACTTATTGTCACATGATGCGAATTTCTTTGCCATTTTACTGAAATTACATAATTTTTTAATTGTATAAATAACTTTTCCTTCAACCCCACTGTTAAAGTAACTGAAGTGTGACTTATGAACTATAACCATAACTTTCTGACATCTGGACTGACCCCCCCATTAGTCAGATTTACTGTGCAGCATTTTTACAGTGTGAGGTGGAATCACAACCCCTTTCTGTATTTTCCATAATATCAAGATTGGAAAAGTTGCATTTACATTTGGGATGAAATTGGGACACTTAATTCAGAAACATTTAACGCTTATGTGCCCTAATAAAACTGTAATTAGCATAAATAAATTGCATACATGCAATGTATTAATTTAGGTGTACATGTCAAGTTCAACTCCTTGTCAAGTTTTACAATCGACAAAGGTACAAAATCCTTTGGAAAAGGAAAAAGGAAATTATAAAATGTCCTGAAACAATTTACACTACCTGGTAGACCTAGACAGATTCACTCGTTTAATGCGGTATTCAGTAGTTAACCAATTTTAAAAGAATGTCTATGATATTGTTAGAGTTATTAGAAACAGATTAAATCTCAGATATTTAAGTTAATATCTAGCCATATGAAGCCTTCACATTGATTAAAAAACGTGGACGCCTTAAAATATATTACAAGATGGAAAAAAGTAGTTGACTGCAGTGTTTATACTGGTTTTTTTATTTTAATAAAAAGAAAATTGAGCGGTAATGAAGTGGTCATTAAAGTTTGTCTATACTTTATGATAACCATTGAGATTATTAAGTGCCTACTTTTTCTAATGATTACAGTTCCTGGCAGGCTGCACACTGACAGGTGCATGGTTCAGTTCAAAGTTCTTTATCACATTTCAAAGTCCTTTATCACAGTTCTTCTCATCCTCTCATCTCCTCAGTCTCATTCTTCATCATCACAATTCAAAGCTCTTAAACAAAGTTCAGAGTTCTTTATTACAGTCCAAAGTTCTCCACCCAACTACTTTCACATCTCCTCAGTCTCTGTATCGCAGTTCAAAGTTCTCCTTCATTCTCATCCTCATTCCTCAATATTTCTGGATTCATTCGCTCTCTCTCAACTTATTTAAGTGTCTTTGGTCCTTTGAAGTGTACATAGGAAAATAAACAAGGACAAGAATGAGCAAAAAGAAACGGGCCTGGGACAGGAAGTAGAATTTTCTCAAACCTTCAACAGCAAGCATCTTGTCTTCTTCGTCGTTCTCTTCATAATGATTTCTGGCAGACTGTTCACTGAGAGGTATAATGCCACCCTCCACAATTCAAAGTTCTTGATTTTGTGACTTCAGAGATGTTCTCCTTACTGCATGCCAAAGATGGCCTGGTCCCAGGAGACTATCTCACCTCTAGTTTCTCCATCTATCGGGTGCACTCCATTCTGGGGAGTGGCACATATGGCAAAGTTGCCAAATGCACAAGAATGAAGGACATGAAGACTGTGGCTATCAAAATTATGAAGCAGAAATCGGATGTGTCTTATGAGGTAGGACAACAGATTGTCAACAACAGATCACCACTCATTTATGATTCTTCATCAAATCTGATTTCTTCCTCAGGTCGATGCTCTAAAGAAAATCAAATCGCTGGATCCAGACAAGTGCAACCTTGTCCGGTGGTACAACATTTTCAAAGACAAAGAAAAGTTTTGCCTGGAGTTCGAGCATCTGGACAAAAGTCTGTTAGATTTCATGACAGGACGTAACCATCCTATCTTTCTGAAAGAAATCAGACCCATTGTCCAGCAGGTACTATATGTTCTACATGCTTTCCTCTCAAATAATAATCCAACTATGAGACATTGCTGACATTATTTTTCAATAATGACTTCAATAACCTTTCAGCTGGCCAATGCACTCAATCACTTGAAAACAGTTGGGATAGTACATGCAGACCTCAAGTTGGAAAACGTGATGTTTGTCAACCAGCTACGAGAACCCTACAGAGTGAAAGTCATCGATTTTGGGCTGGCTGTTGAAGTGTCAGCTGCAGAGGTGGGCTTAAACATCCAGACCTATCCCTACAGGTAAGTAACCTTAACAGATCTCTTGGGGAATAAGCCAAGAAATGTCCCCTCCTCAGCCATTCACAAAAACGTCTTTGTCACATTGTCGATACAACATATGGATGTACTCTATATCAACACAGTGAAAAAAAGTTGTCATGGCTAATGCAATGACTGTTTGTCCTCTCTTAGGTCTCCAGAGATTATTTTGGGCCTTCCCTTCACAGAAGCCATAGATATGTGGTCTCTGGGCTGCATTGCTGCCACGTTGTACCTTGGTACTCTACTCTACCCTGGTAACAATGAATATGAAGTGGTAGGTGCCACTTAGTTGAGTGTTAAAAATCACTGTTAATGTTTTATTAATTTATGCAATGTTTGGGATATGATGCATAATCACAAGAAGAAAACACTGAATGCCCGTCACCAAGATACCCCTGTGTTATATTTTTAGATCAGGTACATTGTGAAAACACAAGGTCAGCCACCAGACACCATGCTCAGCGATGGACAGAAAACTGGTAAATATTTCCAGGAAGATGTCAGTTCCACCACCACTTTCTGGAAACTCAAGGTGCTTACCTGAATACATCTGATGGGTTCATTTCTGACATGCTGTAAAAAAATACATTTCTCTGTGAGTGTGTTTGTCGTGTTTGTTTGACGCGCTCAGGATATCATTCTTAACAAGTCCATTTCCTGAACAGACACCAGAGCAGGTCTGCAGAGAGATGGGCATTAAGGCTAAAAAGAGCACAGTGTTGAAGTTCGCCTCTCTGGATGACCTCAAACATGTACGTTTTTTTTCCATTCCTCACTGTAAGAATATTTGAAAATCAATAGTATGCATAGAGTATGTATTCTAAATGGCATGTATGGAATACACTGAATAATCATCAGTAAATGAGGATACTTCCTGATTTTGGCCATTGTTTAATCGCATTTTAGATCTTGGACTTCCAGTCTGTAAGTTCTGCAGATAAAGTTGTTGAGAAAACGGACAGACTGGCATTTGTAGACATGTTAAAGGGGATGCTTCAGCTCGATGCCGCCAAACGGATGACACCCTGCGAGGTGCTAGACCATGATTTCCTCAGCATGCACCACATTGCCAGCATGTACCACCACAGCAGCCAGTAAGGAATTTTTTTGAATTGTTGAATTATTTTAATATATTAATACATTGACACATTACATACATTTTTTTCTCTCTCCTGATATTTCATTTGTACCTTTGTTGTTGAGTGCAGAGAATAGTTTACTGTACTAGGTAAAGGATTTGGAAATCTATTATGTATGTCTTAATTGTCCCAAATGCATAATAACTTTGATTTTGGAATTCATTGTTTTTGCAGTGTCAGAGCCTGTTTTCAAATAATGGACATCTGTAAGAAAAAAGTCCCAAACATAGAGGCTTGCAAAACTGTGAATGGGTCAATACAGCCATTGTCCAGAACTGCAAAGCTCGGCTCTTCTTGGGCTGTGAGGAGCAGCGTGGTCCAGCCCCATCTGATCAATTTACATCCCTGTACCAACATCCGGACCACAGGGTCCCAAGGAATAAAGGGAAAGACTGATGATAAAAATGTGCCGGCACAATTTACCTTCTTAGCTGCTAAAAGCAGTGTCCAGGAAAGCTGTGCAGATTCATCCACCTCAAACTCCAAGGCTGGATCAGTGTCACATAGAAGACAGCTGGATCAGTGCCACATATCTGACTCTAACTACAAGTGGTTAGCTCACAAATTGAAGAAAGCCAGTGATCACTCTGTAGGGTTAAACTGTAGGAGCCAAAGATGTATCACATCAGAGTTCAAGAGAGGGCTGGACCTTTGTCGCACCTATGACTCTTTCTACACCCTGCCAGCTCACAATAAGAAGAGAACCAGTGAAGGTGCTGTAGGTTTATCAACTTCAAACTATAGGGGCTGGGCACCCAACTGTGTCTCATCAGTGGTTAAAACAAGGCTGGATCATTGGCAAAACCCCAAATATATCTACAACTGGTCAGCTCACAGGGAGAAGAAAGCGAGTGAATGCTCTGCAGATGCATCCACCACAAACTACAGGAACCCAACATGGGGTTGTGTCTCATCAGAGGTCAAAGCAAGGCTAGATCTTTGTCACATCCCAAAGTCTATTCATAACTGCTCCTCAGCTCACAATGAGAAGAAATCCAGTGTTTGCTCTGCAGGTTTATCCACCTCAATTGGTGCGAGCCAAACACATAGTTATGTCTCAGCGGTAAAAGGAAGGCTAATTCAGTGTCAAATCCCCAAATCTATCTACAACTGGTCAGCTCACAAGAAGAACAGAACCATTGATCACTCTGCAGATTTATCCACCTCAAAGTACAGGAGCTGGGCACAGAACTGTGTCTCATCAGAGATTAAAAGAAAGCTGGCTCATCCAATACCTGAATCCAACATTAAGTGGACAGCCCACAATGAGAAGAGAGTTAGTGCTCGCTCTCCACATTTATCCACCTCAAAGTACAGGAGCTGGGCACTGAATTCTGTCTCATCAGAGATTAAAAAAAGGCTGGATTGCCAGCTCCCCAAATCTATCTACATGTGGTCATCTTACAAGGGGAAAACAGCCAGTCATGACTCTGCAGGTTAATTCACTCTAAACTGCAGGAGCCATACACAGTTATGTCTCATCAGAGGACAAGAGAAGGATGGACCATGGCTCTGTTTACATCCTACCAGCTCACAGTGAGGGAAGAATCCGTGAATTCCATGCAGGTTCATCCACCTTAGAATGCAGGAGCTTGGCTCCAAGTTCTGTCTTTTACACACAGTATAATAACTAACTGTATACTGTGTAGGTGTTCAAACTGGGCGCTAGGGGGCGCCATAACCCAGTTAGTCAGGAGTCTGGAATATGGCAGTGGGGATGAAATACTTCTCCAAAAGTTAATTTACCCAATATAATAAACACAAGTGAAATGAATTGGCTCATGTGATTCGTGTTATTTTTGTTGTCTCTTGAAGTGGGCACCTTAAGGAGAACAACCGTGCTCTAATAGCAAATATGAGATTTTTATCTTTTTGATTAAATGTGAAGTAATAAATTGTCTCGAGGGATGAAACAGTGCCACCGCCAGGTTTTTCTGGCCAAACTAACCGTGCCCCTGCAGCTGTGAAACCACACTGGCACTGCACGGAAACTTCAATCAACCAGTGGAATGCAGTTGGTGGAAGGGGGGGAGAAGATGTAATTTCCAAACAGTGAGTAAGTTCTGGGGTGGTGGTGGTGGTGGGTCATACAGGGAGGTCTCGCAAGAAGTGCATATGATGGTAAACTGAGAGTTGGGGACTGCCTCCCCACGTTAAGTAGTCGATGGTGGAAAGATTCTTCCCATTTGCAGAGAGGCTTTCCCCTCGCAGGACATCAGCTGGCGGAGCTTCCAGGAGCCACATAGAGGAGACACGGCTCCAGACGCGCTCATTTTCCACAGGGGGAGGCTTCAGTCAGGCTGCTCTCACACACTGCTCTGTTCACTTTCCTGGGAGGCGGTGGAATAGGTGAGTGGATTTTGACCAAATGACCAATTGTGGTATTTTCAAAGTACATAATCACTTATACTTAATAAAATTAGGAAATACTTTTAATTTTGTATTATTGTTATTATTATTATTATTATTATTATTTCATTTATTTATTTATTTTGGGGGGTGTAACAGATTGGTGTGTTTTTAGACTATTTAAACACGGTGTAATTTAAAATCAGACTATTTTTTTTAAGTTGCGCACGTTCGTCACTTCACGTAGACTGAATTGAGTGGAAATTCACAAAAGTCGCACTTTTTAAAAAGTACTGTCTTGGAATAAGAGTCATTGTTAGAGTGTTTACACGCCGTTTTCAGCATTTCTAAATGTGAAATGTAATCATTTTGACATATATAGTTTTTTTGTTGTTGGCTGATTTGGGTCTGCAGGGGCCAATACAGTCACTCCGGCCCCTGCAGCTGCACTTTTCTTGCTTGTGCACCAGGCGGGGCGCGAAGCCTGTGGGTAAAAGCATTAGAGGAGACGATGAAGGAGTCAACTTATCTTTTAGGTAGTGACTCACTTTCTGATGAGCTGAGAGTTTTGTATTAATGTCAATTTGGCTGAATCAGTGTAGAAAAAAACCCACGATTGTCTTAAAAAAATATAAACTCGGAGAGAAGGGGAGGAGTTAAGGAAGGAATTATATATATATAATTAAATTGTATAAAATAATGTATTACAACAGTGGCTACAGTACAGTTTATAGTTTACCTTCAAGTAAACCTCAAACAATCAAGTAACATATGATATTACACTTTTTTTTCAATTCAAACTTAAATGAGAAGCACAAGACTATACAGTGAGCCACACAGATGACATCTAGAAGTGCACATGAAACAGTCTTTGTCAGCCCCTCTGTAATAAATACCAACAGGTGTTAATACAAAGTGTTAACCTTTGGGTGTGTGCGTGTCAGCCGGAGACGACAAGGTGTGTCAAGATCGAGTCAAGAGGGAGCTTGCAGATTTTCTTTGTTGTCGTTGCTATCGTGATGAAAAGCTGGAGATTAAATAACACAAGCTCTCAGTCTGGAGTCATAATTACGCAGACATAATTCAGACGAGCGTTTGGCTCAGTTGTGCAGCCTTGCATATATAGATTGTAAATTGAATGTGCCCCCCCCCCCCCGCGCCCAGTCTTCAGCTCACAGTCAGTTGATGTCTGAAATCTGTGTGCTTGCAGTGAGAAGTTGGAGCAGTGGCACTGACCACTGACAACATGAGTTGAATCAGCAGATTAAACTCCCTGTATTTCTTTGTCCCCAGTGTGATTGATGTGCTGCTGACCCTTAAAGACCAAACATGAAGATAGGGCTGTCACTGGCCACAGCTGCCTTCTTTGCAGCCTTGTTATCCTCCATAGATGCTCAAGGTAAATGAAACCACCTGGCCTCAGTCTACATACATACACTATATAACTCTCTCTCTCTTATTCTGTTCCTTCCCCTCTTTCACCTCTTATCTCCTTTACATTACAACGATTTGCATTTTACCTTCATGGAAACACCAAACTATTGATATATGTATTGATACCCTGAATAAAGTTCTTGTTTCATGTGTATGGTATTTGACTCTGTGAGCATGCCGTTTGATGACTTGTTTACTGACTGGCTCTTTGATGATTTTCATGATTTTCTCCCTCATTTATTCTTTTTATTGCCTGATTTATGAAGCAATTTCAGGCTTTGCTGTAAAGGTCCGATCCAGATCCACTTTACTCCTATTTAGACTGGAATTCAAATTGTTTAAACTAATGCAGAGGCAACGTCCCCTTTTAGATTTGTCACATATGAACACACTAGAATGTGTGTCATTGATATCGACAGATAAAAAAGTGTTAAACTACAAAGAGTAGAATTAAACACATTTAATGTTAAAATGTTTCCCCTCAGATGATTTAGCCTGCTTCAGTTTTATTCTGTGAACTTTTTCTAAAGCAGTAATTGGAAAATTAAGAATCCTGAACCCTGAAATGGTATTTAAGTGTATTTTATGATAATATGCAAATATAGAGGTTGACATAGATTATTTTCAACCATGTAAATCCCTCTGCTGTGGTTTCAGAGTGGTTGCAGTGTTTCAAGTCATTAAATCACTGGAGCAGTGACGGTATATTAGTAGAAGTAAAGCACAGTGATTTAACTTGTGTATTCAGTATTTAAAAAATGTGTAAATGGAAGTAAATTGATTCATTTTATGGTTTACAAATTCAGGAGAGCCATCCTTTCTAAAGTGTCACATTATGATTCCATTACTTTGGATAAAATACTGGAACCATAGTGGGTCATAATTGGTAGAACATTTAATAAATGGAAGCTGTATGTGCTCATAAATGATCATGAGTCACAATTGCATACCTTTATTTCCAACTCTGATTTATTGTTATATATTACTGTTTTAGCAGTAATTAAAACCCCTTTTCCTGAACATGCCATTAGAGCCAACAACAGACTGCTACCAATCCATTAGTAGATTTTGACAGAAAATGACTCAAAGCTATTTCATATGTAAACATTTCAGTCTGAATAATGACAAATATGGAAACATTGTATGGAAACCTTCTGATTTTTCCCCCTTTGAAAGCTCCCTGGCAGGGTGAGAGGAGTCTAACGTCTATTCTCACATATCTCCACTAACGGAATGGAAAGATGAAACACGAGAAGAGCAAATTAATCCTCAGACAGCTCAAAGACAAAGAGGCTTTCTCTGGCTTTTTTTTTGCGGGCATATACCAAAATGCTGAGTTGCAAAACATATGGAAAGTTAATATGTAGTAATGTTTAATGTCAGCACATGTTGTGGAATTACTTTGGCATCTGTCCTGCCTCTCTGGGAGAGTCAGGACTCTTTCCTCCTCCTTTTTGTCTCTCCTCCTGAGAGTAGCTCAGTCCAGGACAGCTGGCTGGCTGAAGACGGACAGTGGCCAGACTCTGGCCCTTTAAAGTGTCCTTTATTAGGAACTGATGGAACAGACATTCATACAACAATACCCACCACAAGATCCAAATAACATATCAGCGGTTGTTATTTTTAACAAAGCCACCTTTGTTCTGCAAGAGTATTTTCTAACCAGAAGGATATGGTCAAAGAAACTATAACAAACTGAAACGACATGCTTCAGGTCCTTCAGGTGAACACCGGCTCAAACTGCCACCCGTTACTTTTTGCTGCAACTTCGTAATCCAACAGTAATATGTGCTGACACACACACACACACTCTTATTTACATACACACATTAACACCCCCATCACACACTGCTACACACACACTCACACTTCCATACCCCTTACCATTTGGTGTTGGAGATGAGTACTCGCGGAGAAATCAGGGGAACACGGTCCATCGGGGCTCCTTGAGTTGATAAGCCAGGTTGGTGATTCTCCAATCCCGGAGTTTAAGTATTTAGTGGGCTCCTGTTTGTCATCTGCCTGTGCATTCAGTGTATCCCAAGCTTTCTCCTCCAAAGTGTATTTTACAATGATATTCTTGCCTTTCTTTGAACTCCTGTCCTACTTCACATGGAATCACATGGCAAAGCTCTTTGCCATGTGTCTGTCTTCTGGATGGCTTCTGCACTGACTACGGATTAATCCCCAACAACTTAAGCACAAATAACGTCATCGTCAAGGTCTATAATGTTCTTATTAAAGTACTTGCAATCGTTCTTCACTGTCTACTTCTTCTCATTGGGAGCTTTTTTTTCTTCAAACATCACGTTTCTGAGTAATAAACTAACTCTCTGAGCAGCTTTGCATGCAGCATCTATAATTTAATTACTAATAAACAAATGAATTAACTCTATGGGTTGTGGGTAATTCAATTAAAAGTAAATATAACCATCTTAAATTGAACTCATACTTTCGTGCATGCAAATAACAAATGCTAAGTGCTTACACGCCTTCACTTTTTTGACACTCCAGCTTCCAGCTGCTGAAGCTGTAAAAAAGAAAGAATATCATTTTAAAATATGTTTGTCATCTCTGTCTGTGTGGTCCCCACTGTACATGGAAACTACTGTCCAGTCAATCAAAGTTGTTGAACCAAACAACTTTCTCATGTACATGATGCATGATGCTGTGGTCACGTAAGCTCAACATAGAGACGCGTGGTCTTGTGACATTGTATAATATATGTTTTCCCTGTATTTATTTGAAACGTAAACACCTCCTTTACTGTACTGCAGTTCGTCCGAACACTCTATAGAGTGTCTAGAGTACTGTTGTTCTCTCGTGCCTCCTTGTGCATTTTGCTGCCAATGAAAAAGTACACAAGAGTCTCCAGTGACAAATTGTGTATTCTTTTTAAAAGGTTTGCAATGGATGTGTGCCACTCACTCGTGCAAAGAGTCTAATAAAGTATGAACCACCTTTTGTCTTCAAAAAATATGTTTATATACTATGTATATACAACATATGGTGTTCAATCTAGTCAAGTGTTACTTCAACAAATACATGGCAACCTTGATTCCATTGTATAATCAGTAACCTCAGAAAGTTGGCGTTGTGTTTTTGTAATTCTGAGATCAGCTCCGTCATAAAAGCCATTGAGTATGTGGTCAGCATGCGTTGTTATGACTGCACTCAGCATGTGTTGGATGGTTCACTCATTGTTTGCACTTTGGTTTGGTTAGTTTGTGTGGAGTTGTGCACGTGTGTACGCACGTGTACGCCCATGCTTGAGTTGCCCACCATCTTGGTTGGGCAACTCAAACAAATGCCATTTTGGTCCAAAATGGCTTCTCATCCCTTTTTTTTTTTTTTTTTAAATGTTGTCGTGTGTTTTTCTACTTGTCACCCACAAAAAATGGGCGTCAGTGTCTGTCCCCAACAACGAGCAAGTCAACTTCAGTCATGAAGTGTTTGTCGTTGGGATCAGTGTGAATGCTTAATTTAAAAAAAAGTCCTTAATTTCTAATTTGTTCATGCATACAACCATCTTCATACACTTGTCCCTTTGGTTGTGGTGTAACACTCTTTCTCTCTTCCTCACAGTGGAACCTCCCTCAGACTTGAAATTTAAAATTCTAAATGAAAACACAGTGGAAATGTCATGGACAAGACCCTCGACAACGATAGAGGGCTTCAGAATACAAGTTGTGTCAGATGCAGGTCAGTGTGGGGAGTCAGCGCTCATGTCAACGATATAAACCCGCCTGTGCACTCACTCAGTAAACACACATTACTGTACACACACACTGTACCCCAACAGCTGATGTAATGCTTGATTTCCTCCCCTAGATGAATCATCTAGAGACTTTACTCTTGATGCCTATGCCACTACAACCTCAATCACTGACCTGACCCCAGATTTGGACTACTCAGTGTCCATTAATTCTTACTATGGGTCAGATGAGAGCATTCCCATCTTTGGGCAACTGACCAGTAAGTGCAGACTTCATACAGAGTGAATTGTTCAGAAAAAAGGAAGGGCACAATTTTCTAGTTTGTCTCTGCAGTTTGTGAACTTTTAAAATTAAAACACATTCTCTTTTAAGATAAAATGTGTGGAAATGTTCCAGTATCTTCTCAGTCATTATATTTCTGATGTTCATTGGTGTAACATCTATTGTGAGAGAGATGTACACACATAACATGCATTATCTCTTGCTTAAAAACATAGGGATAACATTTGCATAATGCTTTATGCTTCTGAAAGTGATATTCTCCTTTAAATAAGCATTTAAATCATCCTTAACGTGTTCATTTTGTTCCAGGAGAGATAAAGGAGACCGACTTACTGTTTTGAGCTAACACGGCATAGAGATATCTGTTTGTGTGCATGTGCTTACACAAAGTGTTAATTTTCTCACCCCTTTCCGCTGTGAAAAAGCACACAGTGTGGCAGGGTGTGGTTATTTGCGGCACTACCTCACCAAGTGTTTCCTGTGTTACAGTCCAGTCCAGTAACACCAGCACACGAGTCAGGAGGCCACAGTCAGATGCAATCAGTGAGTATGTTTTCTGTAGTGTCAACCACAATCTGAACACAAGTGACTTTCCAAGTTTTTTGTTTTAAAAATTTTTTTCCCCTCATAACAATCATTATAGTGTTTTTTTCCTCGTGGAATAATTTGGTCCAGGTGCACATTTTACCCTGTGTCAGGGTTACCACAGGGTAAAGCAGACAAGGTTCTGACAGTGACATTGAAGGCCCACTTTGGCTCTTTTAATTGAAACCACTTGGCACATGGAAAAAAAAAAAAAAAAAAGTAGACGGGTTCTGTTGTGCGTCATGGAGAGGAGGGACGCAGGAGGCGGTTGTCCATGACACCCATGACATATTCATTTTACCAACTGGAAGCTAGGGCTTTCCCTTTAACTGCCAGAAGAAGGTGCACGGTTTCTTAACTCTCCTGTTCAGCCCGTCCTCATGGCTTATACCATGATAAACTTTCTTTAGTGAGCAAAGGGAGGACATTCTTACCTGTACACTTTTGTGGTTACTTTATGAAGAAGCAAGGTATATGCAGTCCAAGTCACTGAAACATAAGGGGAACTAGGATTAAAATCCACCCGCCTTAGCCTGGCCAATTATTCCAGAAGACTTATCTTAAATTTTCCAGAGAAATTCATCCATGATTTAATGCTTCGTAGAATTTGAAGGGATAAAAGTAAACCCTACTGGTCTATAAAGCCATATTTTTCATTGCTGGAATGGCTATACAGCCCACTGTTTGGCACGAGTGTATGTGGCCTTTGATGTCAGAATCCAACAAACTGTCATGAATTGGATATTACTCAGACTGACAAGAGTAGTAATGGACCCATGTAAAAATATTTTTCCAAGACTGTGCTATTGCTGCTATACCTTAAGTGGTCCATTTTTGGTTTGAAAAGTCAGTTTAATTTAAGATGTTAAGGATTTGCTTTTTTTTAACACCTATCAGTCCTAAAGCGTAAAATCCCTGATCTGAGCCAAAATGTGTTATACAGTTTTTAAATCAATTTGTCTATTCCTGGCTGACTTTCTTGTGTCTCCTCTATCAATGTCTGTCTCCAGAGTGTTCGGTCAGCGCTATAGCAGATCTGGTTTTTCTGGTGGACGGTTCATGGAGTGTGGGCAGAGAAAACTTTCAGCACATCCGTAGTTTTATTGGCTCGCTGGCTGGGGCTTTTGACATTGGCCTGGACAAGACCCGGGTGGCTGTGGTTCAGTACAGCACAGACACGCGCACAGAGTTCTCCCTTACCCGTTACACCAGAAGAGGAGACCTGCTCCAAGCCATCAGCTCCCTACCATACAAGGGAGGGAATACCATGACAGGTAAGGCCCTAAATAAATGGAGGTACACAGGTGGAAAGTTGGACTGTAGAAAATGTAGTCTATTGTGAATTTGTTACAGATTTTGTGTACAGACATTAAAATGTGAATAGCCCTGCAAATATGAATATTACCTTAAGGTCGTTTAATTTGATGACATATAACATTTCTAAAAACACACACAAATACCTATATTGCTATGTTAAGGTGACGCCATAGATTACCTGTTGAGAAACATCTTCACGGAGGCGGGTGGATCCAGAAAAGCTTTTCCAAAGGTAGCCATGATTATCACTGATGGAAAATCCCAGGACCCAGTGGAGGAGCATGCTAAAAGACTTAGGAACATCGGAGTGGAAATATTTGTCCTAGGTATGTTTTTTTATTCAGTGTTTTCTTGAACTGTGCTCTACCATGTGAATGTCTGTCTGTCCTTGGAAAACATTAGATTTTCCACTGATTGTTCTTTGCGAGATATTCGACTTGTTTTTTTTTTTTGTTTTTTTTTAAATCTTTCAAAATGTCAGCTGTCCTCCACATCTGTAATGCAGACGGTAAAAAGAAATAATAAAGTTTGTTAACATTGCTATTGTACTTTGAATTTTTCCCACTCAGGTATCAAAGGAGCAGATGAGGATGAGCTGAGGGAAATTGCTTCCACACCTTACAACAAACACGTATACAATGTTCCCAACTTTGACATGATCCAAGAGGTACAGAAAAGGATCATCAAAGAGGTGTGCTCTGGTGTTGATGACCAGCTTAACTCTCTGGCCAGCGGAGAAGAAAGTGAGCAAAATGATCTCTTTGTCTTAAAAGATTCACTGCAATCAACTCACAGTCTAGTATTTTAATGCCACATTGTAAATGCTTGTGTAGCAATAAAGGCTACATGATTTAACTCTGCAACTCAACATTTCTTTCTTTTTTGTGATTTACTTTCTTTAGTGGTTGAGCCGGCCTCTAACCTGCAGGTCACAGAAATTGCATCCAAGTCAATGAGAGTGACATGGGATCCTTCCCTGGGTGATGTTACAGGCTACAAGCTCACGCTCATCCCCATGTTACCTGGGATGAAACGCCAGGAGCTTTACATAGGGCCCACTCAGACATCCATCAATGTCCGTGACCTTTCCCCTGAGACTGAGTATGAGATCAGTTTGTATGCTCTCAAAGGTCTGATTCCCAGTGAACCCATCATGGCAATGGAGAAAACCCAGCCTGTCAAGGTGACAACAGGTATGATGAATTGATTCTTTTCAGACTGTCCTTTGGTTAGATCTTTTGGAGTCACTTTTTGCCTTGTTGCATTATTTAAGACACACAAGACCTCCAGTTAACCCATGATTTCTTGTCTTTTTTCAAGAGTGCTCTCTGGGAATAGATGTGCAGGCTGATGTGGTGCTTCTTGTTGACGGCTCGTACAGCATTGGATTACAAAACTTTGCCAAAGTCCGTGCTTTCTTGGAGGTTCTTGTCAACAGCTTTGATATTGGCCCCAACAAGGTCCAGATTAGCTTGGTCCAGTACAGTCGCGATCCACACACTGAGTTTGCCCTCAACACCCACCATGATATTAATGCTGTTGTCAAAGCTGTGCGCACCTTCCCCTACCGTGGAGGCTCCACTAACACCGGCAAAGCCATGACCTACGTCAGGGAAAAAATCTTCATTCCTGCTCGTGGCGCGAGACAAAATGTTCCCCGTGTCATGGTCCTGATCACTGATGGAAAGTCATCGGACTCTTTCAAAGACGCAGCCACCAAACTGAGGAATATTGATGTGGAGATCTTTGCTGTTGGTGTAAAGGATGCTGTGAGATCCGAGTTGGAGGCCATTGCTAATCCCCCAGCAGACACTCATGTCTATGAGGTGGAGGATTTTGATGCTTTCCAGAGGATTTCCAAGGAGCTGACTCAGTCCATCTGTCTGAGGATTGAACAGGAACTACTCAACATTATTAAGAAAAGTAAGTAGGAAGACAAGTGTTCCTTCTAAGCCTAGACATTAGTCAACTAATGGCATCTGCATGACTGCCATTTGCAAAGTATTTTATTATTATCATGCTGGTTCCTGCTGCCGTAATTTGACAGCGTAGCATCTGACTATGTGTTGGTGGAAAAGAGCCAGTGCAATCAAGAAAGAACACAGCACAACATTAAATACTTTGTAAATTGCTGTGAGGCAAGGCACAAGCAAAATGTAATTAACTGATGCTACCAGTCAACAAACAGTACCACAAAACCACACACATTGAATGTTGTGGAATTAGAACTATCACACCATATGTTATCGCTTGCAGTTTTCAAAACACCAGAGGAAAGGCTGTGTTGATTTATAATGTGAATATAATCACAGTAGTGTGACTGAATCATTAGGGCCCATACAAAGTATTTTTATGGCAAACTTTCTCAAAGCCAAATCTTTGATTTTCAGGTCTGGTTCCACCCAGAGACTTACAGTTCTCTGAAATTACCTCGAGAAGCTTCCGTACCACATGGACGGCCCCTGCTACCCATGTCCTGTCTTACCTGGTGCGTTTCCGTAAAGCTGAGGATGTCACTGGAGACTATATTTCCATGGCAGTACCAGCTGATACCACCACAGTTGTTCTGCCCCACCTTTATCCCCTCACTGCCTATGAAGTCAATGTCTTTGCTCAGTATGACAGAGGAGACAGTTTCCCTTTGAGTGGTGAAGAGACCACTCTTGAAGGTATAAGCCAGATTTATTTGGTTTAGATACAGTACAACTAAAGTAATTAACAAGGAGAATAAGTACCATTTACATATTTTTGTTTTCCTTTTCAGAGCAAGGAACAGTACGAAACCTCCAAGTAACAGAGGAAACAACTAACAGTTTCAGAGTGTCTTGGGATCCTGCACCAGGTCCAGTGATAAGATATCACCTTTCTTACTTTCCAAAAGGCAATGTTGAAAACACTCTGCAGACTCAGACTATTGGACCAGAAACCACAATAGTTCTCCAGGAGCTTTTCCCCATTACTACCTACCAAGTGTCTGTATCTGCTGAGTATGCCACTGGTTTAGGGGACAAGATGCAGATCGCTGGTACCACCAAAGAATGTGAGTCAGAAAAACTACTCGTCATTAGAAAGTTGTTTCTTAACAGCAAGTGGCAAGCAGTCAATGTGAAACCTGAGTTTTTCTGATTCGTTTTTATTTCCTGTCAGTCCGTGGCTCTCCTCGTGATCTCCGTGTCTTCGATGAGACAGTTTCCACAATGAAACTGGCATGGCAGGCTGCTCCAGGAAATGTGCTTCAGTACCGCATTGCCTTCAAACCTGCTGACGGTGGTGAGAAGAAAGAGATATCTGTCAAAGGAGACACTACCCAGGCATTGCTGAAGAACCTCCAACCAGCCACTGAATATGAGCTGTTTGTCAGTGCTCGCTATACTTCTGGTTTGGGTGATCCTCTTCTGGGCACAGGAACCACCTTAGAAGGTAAGGGAGAAAGTGACAGTTTTAAATGATTTGCTCCCGAAGGTGTAGAAAGGCATATACTGTACTTCCAGATAAAATAAACCCTATGTCCTTTCTCTTTGAAGCATACTAGGATTATTTCTGCAGCCAGTGTGTTACATACAAGTAGTATTCAACTTCTTTGTTAGTGGCAAGAAACCTTGGCTATTTAGAAAAACTTTGTTGTTGATTAGTACAACAAATTCCAACATGGTATAAAACCGAAAAAATAGGTAATTCATCTCCCGCTAAGTCCTTATGTGAATCTAGTATCTGGTATTTCTGATGTGCAACTACATTGGAGTTCAGTTAGTTGAGTATATGGGGCTGTAGTTGTAAGGGGAAAACAGGAATAAGGCACTTGATGTAATTTCTTGGCAGCAAATGTAGGTTGGGGTAACTCTGCCACCTATAAAAGGAGGAGGAAACGGTAGGGAGATGCTTGTAAACTTAGAAAATCCATGTAATGGCTTGGAACAGGCTTCCATATACCTGCCTGGTTGTATACACTGTATCTTGGTCCGTCTGAGACTTATGATTTGTAGGTTTACAGTGGATTATATCACATATGTGGAAGGTTATACCTTATAATGAACATCCGATACTGTATTAGCCTGCCTGTAAATATTTTTTAACTTCACTTGTGGCTGCAAAAAACTGTAAATTATATGTATGTCTGAACATAGATAAGACCAACTGGATAGAGTTAGCTATAGACACGTGGGAATTGAACTGAAGATTATGTCTTTGGTGTAGAGATAATGATTGTTTTCACACAACACTTGCAGAGGTCAACATTTGCAGTATATTGAACACTGCTTTTATTGATTGATTTTATTAATGCAGCTGAAACAGCTAGTGCCATCCAGGCCACACACCCTGTGGTGGAAATGCAATCCAGATCAGGATTTCTTGTTCCAAACCGTACCATGGCGAGCTGAACAGCATTGTACAACCTGGTGGAAATTGAGCGTTAGAGTGAAGTGTTTTGTCATGTTACTTCCTCGGGGTCATCCAAGTCAAGTGTTTCAGCTTGTGGCCCTCATCCTGGTCCTAATGACCCTGATGAAAACCACCAGCCATGAAAAACACATGGTTCCATATACTGCAAGTGTTTTTAACTCTTAACTTAACTTCAGAAGCAAGTGAAGTCTCGACTATAAATGTCTTCTAATGTTGTCAGACAAGCTAGATTTAGAGCTAAACTCTGGAAGAAAAAGCAATGAGAACAAAGCAGACTTGGAGGATGTCACTCATTGCATTTATACTTTTTTAGTGTAAAAATCAGTCAATTAGTGTTTTTACTGAACTTTTTGTGTGCTCAGATGAAAACTGCACAGTTTCAGTCTTTAATTCCATCCATACTTAGCCTGAAATGGACTCCCTCCTAAAAACAGTTTGAACCTGCAGACACATTCAAGATTCATCCCAATCCACAACAATAGTGAACTTCTTGTTGCTGGATGTTGCTTCCTGACTCTCTTGGCAGACGAGAGATCCTAAGTGTGTTCCTATTTAACACTGATATACTGCACACCACATGGACCTGTGCAATAAGTTGAGTAAGAGGACTTAAGAAATGAGCAAATTTGAAATATTTAATATACTTATGTTATATATTCAGTACCGGCACATTTGTTTACATGTCAGTGAGTACAAGAATCTGAACGAAAGAGGATTTCTTTGCTGTGTTTTCCCTCTTTTTTTTTTTTCCTCCTCCTGGTTCCCACGTTGGCCAAAAGGCTTGGTTTTGATTACTGGTCAAATCTGTGCTGTCATCAGCCACACACCCCCGCCGGAAAAAAGCTCTGTGACAAAGCACTTTGTTTAGCCAGCTCTAACAAGCTGCCATGACGTCAGCATACTTCAACATTGATCTCATTGTTATACGTGCCATTCATTTTGAGCATCCCCCTCTGTGAAGTCCATGTAGGCGAGAACTCAAAGTGGCTCACATAAAGCCATCCCTTGTGGTCAGTGATGGATGGTAGCCAATACAGAAGTCTTGAGTGGGAGACAGAGTTAAAACATCCTGAAATGACTCAGGAGAACAGAGGAGGTGTCATAGGGAATGCTTAGACGAACATCTCCAATGTGGACAGTATACACTAACACAGGAGAATTATTTGCTTATGAAGTAGGGATTTCATCCAACATGTGGAAGATGTTACCTCAGAGGACCTTCAAAGCTGTGTGAGCTGTCCGTCTGGTGTCATGGAGAGCTGTCTGTTTGTCTTCCTCAAGGGTGGGGCAAAGGACAGGCAGAGGCAGAAAGAGAGAGACAGAGAGAGATAGAGAGAGAGAGAGAGAGAGTGAGGATGAATAGAAAACAACGTATTTAAAAATGAGAGCCTGGATGCCTCAGGGTGCTTTGGCCAATAAAAAGCCCAGCCCATGAACTGATAAAAGAGGTTACATGCGCAACCCCCAAAGGAGCCATTGTATTTCTCCAATAACGAATTATTTAAATTGCACTATAGCAGCACAACACCAGGTGAATGTGAAACATCATGATTTGATTTCCTCCTAAACGGATTCTTATGCAGACTTGCAGTTGCATCAAGCTGTGCCGGGCTCCTTTAGTACCACTGCCAGTTTTTCTCCACCACTCTAAAAAGGTCCTTAGTGGCAAAATAAAAATTAAAATAAAACAGAGATTGGCACAAATATTGACTCTCAAACACAAGAGCTTTCATTTTTGTGGGATGATAAACCAAGAACTACAGTAAAGGAAGAGTGAGTTGGGATACCAGTGCTGTGTGAAGGAACAATGACTTAATGCGCAGATTGCTGGTTGAAGTAAGACCTGAACAACCCTGAGAAAAATAGCTCACTTTTTTAATTAGTTTTTGTCACCTTTTTTATATTTACATAGATACAAAAAAAATCACCCTCCAATATCAATGTTGTGCTTAAAGATAGTGATTTCATTCAATCATGCAGTTAGGATAGCGCCAGTAGACAGATATCTTTCTGCATTTCTCCTGTATGCTGGCACTGATTCTTTTTAACAAGTGCAGTCATTCAAATTTTCAAGCTTCAGGCATCTTTGGGTGCAGATAGGAAGGTGTATGTTAGCACATGCTGTATAATAAATCTCCCAAATGATTTTCAGTTGTGTCACGTGTGGTTTTCAAAATACAGTGGTGAAGCCTCATGTGAATTAGTCATCTGGTTGTGTTCAAAGTCTTAATTTGAGAGTAGCCTTCTCCTTGAAGGGTGGAATGCAGTTTGGGTGGGGCAGAGGGGTGATAATTGTGAAAGGGACGCTGTTAGATATAATCACGCTGTTATGTAACCAAATTTAATTAAAAAACTCACAATTAAAATCATTGGAAATGTGTAGATTCATATACTGCAAGCAAATTAAAACTTTTGCCGAATAGTCTGTCAACCACATGCTTGGGGTATGTGTGCTTTGCATCTTTGTGTGGCCCCTTCTTTGAAAAGGAAGCCGCTGTCTGCAGAAGTAATTTTCCCGTGATCTATTTTGCACTTGGCAAACACGCAGCTGTAAAAGTCAGTCAAGTTCATTCTTCTCTGTTGGCAATAATACATTTTTTGCTGGAATAATCTGAGTCCTAACAGCTTTTAATGGTCCTTTAAAATCTGGAACTTTTCATTAGTTTGTATTCATGACCATTATCCTCCCTTTCTGGTCTTTGCTCTGAAGGTGTGGATCACTGTGCTCGCCAGCATGGTTGCTGCTGTTATTTTTGTACCTTTTTTCCACTTTCCATTTCATCTCTAATGGGTCGATTCTGAGGGAGAGTCTTGTAGGGTGAGAGATGCGTTTCCAAGTGATTATGCATTGGACCTGTGGTGAAGTTGGGTTGCATCTTATTCTTTGCTGATATATGAAATCTTAGTTGGTGAAGTCTGATGAATGAGGTTTGACATAGACCACCCAGCAGCTCAGCTGCACTTTGCCTATAATTATTTTGTCATTAGACGCTGGCATGTAGGGCCTTAGGGGCTTAAATGAGGATCAGCGGCATATCTCCCTGTGGTGGGTGCAGCTCATCCATGTGGCAGGAGAGAGAGAGTGGAGAGTCCATCTCAACAAGGGCATCCAACCCATCCCTCCCATGTGCCTTCTGTCTTTCATGATGGCCTCTCAGTAAAAGAGAGAGAAGGACAGAAAAAGAGAGTGCACCATCTGCAATTGTAGCAGACACACTTATGCAGATCTGGTTTCTTCTGTTTCGATGGAAAATAAGAGTGTGGCCAGAAGAGGCACTGAGGATATGTGGACTGTGATTAGTTTTGCAGATATTTTTCCACAAGTCTGTGATTATGAAGAGAGAAACTTCGGTTATTTAAACAGATCCTGAGGGGTTAAAGCAGAGACAGATGAGTGATTGTTGGACGTTTTTTGTTCTTTCTGTTCACTTTGTGTCTCTTTCACTTCCTCTTTGTATCCGCATTAAAATCAACGCCACCTGGGCAATTATCATAGATTAGCAGCAACACCGCCATTTAGCTTGATTCCTTTTCACCACAGTAAAGCAAAACAAATAGAGTCCTGAAAAAAAAAAATGTTTAAGCAAACATAGGCAAATCTGCAGCATGGACGTAAATGTCCAGAATAATTGCTGTTATTACTCTGTTAATATTGTGTTTCCTCTTCATTTACCCACAGAGCTCGGTTCACCCAGGGACTTGGTGACCAGTGATGTCACTGACACCAGTTTCGCTGTGTCCTGGACTGCGGCCCCTGGTAATGTTCGTCATTACCGGATCAGGTGGAAGTCTCTATTCACTGAGGAGGCTGGCGAGAAGACAATACAGGGGGACACCACTGCCACAGTCCTGGAGGGTCTCACCCCAGAGACGCGCTATCAGGTGTCTGTGTTTGCTGGCTACGGCCATGGAGAGGGCCAGCCACTGGTCGGAGAGGAAACGACAGATGGTATGCTACTTTAAAACTGCTTTAGCCACTATAAACCTAACCCCCCACACTTTCTCTTTTCTCATATTCTATGTCTGCTGTCTTTTGTCCATTTCTTTTATTCTTCTTCTTCGTAAGTTAACCCTCTCTTGTTTCCCTCTAATAGATTTTGTTTTAACGAGTTTCTGGATGTCTCTTTTTGGGATTACCTAGATGGTTTGAAGTTAGGTTTATGGACTTAAACTCTGTGATTGTGAAAGCCATGAAAGCAGAACAACCACAGTGGGACTACATATATTTTTTAAATGTAAATCTATCACAGTGATCTTTTTACTGTCAATTGTAATTGAAGAATAAACATTAGCATTACTAAACATTCCTCATACTTAATTTACATTTAAGTAACTTGCGATTTTAGATCATCACGGACAAATCTGGGGCAGTGAAGGAGATTTAGAAATTCTCCACGAAATACAGTTTGACCTGTCTGGTCCTTCTGTTTGGCTGTCGGCATTCACCCCTTTCATGCATGAAGATCTTTAAAATTGCATATGTTTTATGTGAACATTGTGATGTCGTGTCCAGCACACCTGTGCCCTGTTTTCATAGGAGCTGCAGGACAGACTGTCTCTGGCTCTGGCCTTTCTCCCTTGTTAGACTATACTCATGCTTGGATGAGAAAAGCACATTGAGCGGAAACTCCCAACATTTGGAAGGGCATTTGTCCACCAGTGCAATGGAATTTGGTCAAGGAAAAATATTCCCAACCGTCATTTTTGTTTATTGGTTTTGGCAAGCAGGAAAGGTGGTGTACACACCATGTACAACCCTAATGCGACTTTGCAGACTTGACTGTTCACTTGGCTAATTACTTCCCTCACTTTGCACCAGCTATTTGTTGCTCTCTTCTTTTGCACTTTATCCAAGTCAAAATGTCTCTGTGGCGCAAGCTACGCACCGCAAATTTGGATGTGCTGCTTTTTTTCCCGTTAATAAAAATTCAGACCGTTTCGAAACATCTGACAAGTCACACTTAATGCACTAAAAGAAAAAAAAACAACCACTATGGGATGCACGATGGAAAAATGAAAACTATGGGTTTGCTCAAACTCACATGACTTCTAAATCTGGCTCTCAAGCCTACCAACTAAACACAATCAATCATGCAAATTTGGGCCTGTTAAATGTATCCTTCTGAAAATCTGAAATATTTGAGTGGGTTTGTATTCACACGCATGTGGAGACTGAGCAGATATCCAGATGAAAGACTCTGAGGTAGCCAAGCGCGTTACTGTTTAGTTTACTTACCAGCAGGAAAACCACGTTGCTTATGTATTTCCAAACATATACTGGAAACATAGGTGGTTAAGCACACATTCAGCACAGATTCTCAGATTCGTTTTCCCCTCAGACCATTCATTCATCATTTCTCCTCAATTAACCTTTGTCACTTCCCCCTCCTCCTCACAGTCTCAGCTGCTGGCAGAGCAATTGTAGTCACAGAGGAAACAGAGAAGAGCATGAAAGTGACATGGGAAGCAGCACCCGGAAATGTGCTCAACTATCGCGTCACCTACAAACCCAAGGTTGGAGGGCGGCAGCTAGCAGCGAAGGTGCCTGGTGGCACTACGACCACAGTGCTGAGACGCCTTACTCCCCTCACCACCTACGACATCGTTGTCATGCCAGTGTACCGTTTTGGAGAAGGCAAAGCAAGGCAAGGAGAAGGAACAACATGTAGGTAGACCTCAATCACCACACCACAAAAGCTTAGAAGGGATTCAAATTACATTAACAAACGTAATCACAATAACTATCATGGCAAATGTGTGATTGTGCTGCCCCATTAATCAGTACAATCTACATCCGGGGCCACCAACCTTTTTGAGAGTCGGAGCTACCTAAAGGGCAGAGAATAATATGGAGGGGCACCATGTTAATAATATTAAATTCACGTTTAAACTTTGAATATTATTGTGTAAATATTAGTTTAGTGTTTAATTCCAGTGATCAGTCCTGTGCAACCCCCAAAAGAGCCAAAGATTTATGATTTGTTAACAATTCAATTTATGTTTTTCATATGAAAACACAGATATCTGCAGCTTTTTTTTTTTTTACTTTTTAGTCATAGAATAATACTTTGGCATTTTCCATTTGAAAATATGGAAAAACTCATCTGAAAGTCACACCTTTGTGATTTCAAAAATTAGAAATAATTGTCACACGTAATTCAGAAAAACTTGTCTTTTGAAAATCAGACAATATCACAGTATTTAAATAGACAGTGAACTGTGATGCAGGGCCCTTATTGGCTGCCACTGGTCAACATTATGCTTTTCTTCTTTTCCTTCTTTCTCCAGTGTCACCTTACAAAGGTCCCAGGAACCTGCAAACATCTGAGCCCTCAAAGACCAGCTTCCGTGTAACCTGGGACCATGCTCCTGGTGATGTCAAGGGTTACAAAGTCACTTTCCACCCTGTAGGGGAAGACATTGACCTGGGAGAGCTTCTAGTTGGCCCCTATGACAATACAGTGGTGCTAGAGGAGCTCAGGTGGGTCCTCATTTTTATGGACAAGTAACAAAAGTATGATTCCCTCGTATAAAAAAACCCAAAAAAACAAAAAAACAATGTTTTTTTTTTTTCTCGTCCATAGAGCCGGTACCAAATACTCAGTGAATGTATTTGGTGTGTTTGATGGAGGACAGAGTATGCCATTAGCTGGAGAGGAGAAAACCACACTTAGTGATGAACCGGAGACTCCCTTCTATCTGCCAACAGGTAAAGTTATAAAACGTATGTTTTACTTCATTCCTATCCCTGCCATTACCACTCCAGTCTCTATTACTTAGTAAATATTTGCATAGAGCTAAAAAGCTAAAGACCTTCTGTTAATGCTTCCCTTAAAGATAATTGTCTCAGAAAATAACAAATGTAATGGTAGTTCCATCAGTCTGCTTCTCTGGCACATTTTCATCGTGTCACTTTGGGCTTTCGCTTTTCATTTCCAGCCTGACAGCAGCCAGGGAAGTCAAGCCATATGAATAGAATATGTGTGCAGTAATAAAATGTTTTACTACCTTCTTAGTCAGAGTGAGACAGGCAGTGAGTGGGAGAAGAGGAAAATTGTTGTGTTTGTCAGGAGGATCTGGAAAGGGCAAGTTGACCACTCATCCGCGCAGCCAGTCCTAACAGGGATGCAGATGCAGGCTAAGGCTCAATCCCATTTCACCCCTTGGCCCAACCACTTAGCCCTAGCCCTCTTTATTGCACATTCACATGAATGTATCGCATATCCAGGCTCTTTTTTGAGGAAGGATTGAAGTGTAAGAATAGCTAGGCCTTAAAAACTGATTTTCAGGAGAGCATTTCTAATGGAGGCCATGAGATTTTTCCCAGATGAACCAAATCTAAGGAAACATATTACTGTCATAACTTTAATATTCATGAACATGTTGTGCAGCTGTGTGAAATATTTTTTGTGGCTTTTTTTTCAGTGTGACATCTTGTTGAATTTCAGGCAAAACTTGTCTCATTTGCTTATGCGATGACATATCACATTCATAAAGGGGTGTCCCATTTCATAGGTGTAGATTTTAAGCACTGCCCCTGGTAACTCAGTTTTAATTGTCAAGCGGTAGGAAAAAAAAGAGTAATGGGATTGGGCCTTAGTGATAACCCCCCCCCCCCTCAAAGTTTTAGTTCTTTTTTTCCTAAATTATTTAAAACTATGACGTAACAAAATAAACATAATTATACCTGTGTAATTTGTTTTTTTTTTCATCCTGCAGATTCTGTCTCTTCTCTCTCTCTGAGCTAACCAATCTGTAAATCAGATACATAACCTGTTTTAATTTGCAGACAGCGGCAGTTAGTGCAACACCTGTTGCTCATCTGCAGCATTCTTTTAGGTGCCAAGGATCCGATACCTTCCTTGTCATCACACAACTGTGTGGGGAAAACATGAACCAAGGAGGCCTTTGATATGTCATGGGCCAATAACGGCATACACTCTCGATTTGCCCTCTGGGACTCACTCATGGATCCAAAAAGTACAACAAGGAAGATATACTGCCTTGACATGCCACAAGACAAGAAGATAACAGTCATAACACCTGACAAGAATTTCTTAGACAAAGAAGAAAAGTACATCATAATGCTTTACTACTTATTTGTGGAGATGTTTGTGTAGAACTGTGGAAATTGTTTTGAAGTTCTCCATCTATAAATGAAATTGTATGTTTCAAACTTTTCTTTCTCCCTTTCCTTTTACATTTCTTTGTACACCTTCACATACCAATTTACTTCAAAACACACCATATTGTGTTCCGGATGGTTGAACTGCTATTGCATGTGAAACCCACGCCTTCATCACATTATGACACATCAACTCTCTGTCCTCTCAGATGTGATGTGTAAGACCACTGCACAGGCAGACATTGTGCTGCTGGTGGACGGCTCATGGAGTATTGGACGTCTGAACTTCAAGACCATTCGTGCCTTCATCGCCCGTATGGTGGGAGTGTTTGACATTGGTCCTGAAAGGGTCCAAATTGGTGGGTCAACCAATTAACTCTTTTTTACTAATAAAACAAAAATTGAGCCTTTTAGCTGGTCTAACAGATCTTGTGTCTGCAGGTCTTGCTCAGTACAGTGGAGACCCGAAGACTGAATGGCACTTAGATGCCCATAGAACCCGAGAGTCACTCCTGGAAGCTGTGTCTAACCTGCCCTACAAAGGCGGAAACACCTTGACTGGTAATTAAAAATATTACCCTTACAGTTTACCAGTGACAGTGCTGCTGCTTAATGGAAATTTAATACTTTATTCTCTTCAGCTCTGCTCAGATTCATCATGAATCTGCTGGACAAAATGACATTTTGCTCATATTTTTGCCATTGCAGGTCTGGCTTTGAACTACATCCTCCAGAACAACTTCAAGGAGAATGTTGGTATGCGACCCAATGCTCGAAAGATTGGCGTCTTGATCACTGATGGCAAATCCCAGGATGATGTCATTGTCAACTCTCAGAGCTTGCGTGATCAAGGCGTTGAGCTCTATGCCATTGGTAAGAAAATCCCTTCTTGCTGATATTCAAACTCATACATGTAATTGTATCACGCTCCTAATGAATTCTGGTATACTCCTTGTTTAGGTGTGAAGAACGCTGATGAGAATGAGTTGAGGTCCATTGCCTCTGATCCGGATGATATTCACATGTACAACGTGGCTGACTTCTCGTTCTTGTACGACATTGTGGACAGACTGACCGACAACCTCTGTAACAGTGTCAAGGGACCAGGTATGTATGAGTTTACACTCATGGTAGGCACAAATACTAATCATAACTTCACACTACATACATTCCCAGACATTTGACGAACAGTATAAACATTGAGTAAAGCGTCCCAGACCCACAGGCAGTTAAATGTGTGGCCCGCCGCAGAAAGCAGCTCTAGATGCTAAGATCTAGCCAAGCTCTTTAAAATTTTGCAGATGTGTTATTTTCTCCGTCTAATAATATCTAACATTCCCTTTCCCTTCATGGAATAAGAGATTGTCTGCTCCTTAATCTAATTAAAAGGCTGCTTCTTGGTCATGATGTGGAGTAAGTCCCGATAGCTCTTTGGTGCGAGTGAGGTTACCAAATACACATTTTTTTTGTTCTTTCCTTTAACATAAAAAGATACAAAAATGATTTTGGGAATGAAAAAAAATGTTTCAAATTAGTAATCCAGCATGGGAAAAGTCAAATGTTCAACACATTGGCTCGGACTACAATTTCTACCTCTTTGTGCTTGCACTAAAACAGGAGGTGCACCTGATGCTCCCACTGACCTGGTGACATCAGAGGTGACGCACCACTCCTTCAGAGCCACCTGGACTGCTCCTGAGGGTCCGGTGGAGAAGTACCGTGTGGAGTACATGACTGTGTCTGGACACCCACAACAGGTAACCCCGCTGTACTGTGACCCAATGAAGAATAAACAAACAAACAAAAAAATTGGCTTCTACTAATCCATTTACGCAGAAATGTTGCAGAAAGTGAAGTATGTGTGGGTATCATTGGGAAACTCCACTCAAACATCTATTCTCAGCTTCTTGTTTGTGTTGGTGTCTCA
Organism: Brachirus orientalis; assembly: GCA_016785285.1. Classification (NCBI taxonomy): domain Eukaryota; kingdom Metazoa; phylum Chordata; class Actinopteri; order Pleuronectiformes; family Soleidae; genus Brachirus; species Brachirus orientalis. The sequence continues at coordinate 3,350,478 of JAFBJR010000100.1, forward strand.
CTGTGCAAGCATCTGATTATATTATGATCCGACAGGGCAAGGAAACGAAAACACACAGCTCTCAGATTATAAGACTAAGAGAGAAAATCGTGATACCATGAGTGATAAGTCTGCTGGCCAGCAGGGTCTTGGCTCCACAAAGTGTGGTTAGATGCATTTTAGTGTCTGAATCTGATTAGATGTAGTAGATGTTTGTTTTTGTCCAGCTCCTGTTTTGTTTTATGCTGAACACAGTGGGTGAGGTTCTATTATTGTTTATGGATTGGAAAATGAAGCATATCTTGTAGGCCATGAAAGATTTGACAGCGGGTTTCCTGGTTTTAATTTGAAGACTTGTTTAAAATGTAAATACAATACATTTACTCCTAGCTGAATTATCGCAACCCCACCAACAATCATGTATTTTTAGTAAGTAATTGCAGGAACCTCATGAGGATATTTTGAAAAGTTTGACTAATGAAACTGAGAATATTTTCCATCACTACTTCAGCTGCAGTCATCTACTAACCAATCCCTCTGTTATTAGGTGTTTGTGGATGGCACCGAGACCACTGTGGTCCTCCAGCAACTCAACCCTTTGACACAGTACCTGGTCAATGTCTACTCCGTTGTGGGAGAGGAGAGCAGTGAGCCTCTTAAAGGAACCGAAACCACATGTATGTCCCCTCTCTCTGGGTTTTTGACTTAGTCTGAGTAAATGGATTAAACGAAATCCAGTTGAAAGACCCATTACTGGCAAACCTGCCAACGATATGTTATTATGCATCACAAAAACTGGTCACAAAAAAAAAAAGTGTGGCAATATTATGGTAAACTTGCTTAAAGAGGCAGACTCTCAGTCCCTTAAGGAAACCCAGATAAATGGGGTTGTCTGGGAACAATGGTTCCAATTTCAACAGGATCTTTAGCTGTCTGGCATCAGCCTGTACTTTTCACAAAAAGCAGTTTCCCTTCGAGTTTGCCACCATCACTAATCTCTCTGGCTCAGTTGCGTAACACAATTTTACTGCACTCTGGGGCCACGATTCCTGTGTGTGGTCTCCATTTATCAAATGTAATATATACTACATCTATATTTCTTGGTCTTGTTTTTAAAATCCTTGGTGTCAACAACACTAAATCATAGTTAAATGTAAATTTATAGGCAGTCACACTATTACGCTGAGGTCTGAGTCCAAGATAAATTCTTTGAATTTTAAAAAGTCACTTGCTGTTTTTATAGGTCTCTAAAATAGGGGCTTAACTAGTGTTATATAAAATCACACACACACACACACAAAAAAAGACAGCACTGATGATAGAGCGCTAATGACAAAATAAACCTGAAACATAAATCTCCACAACATGTATTCCTTTGAGCATATGTTTATATTTGCTAATTGTTTCCTTCTACATAATTGCGTGGTTTCCCAGTGCCCCTGAGCGCAGTGAGGAGGATGGACATTTATGATGAACAGGTCACCACCATGCGGGTGAGATGGGAGGAGGCGGAGGGCGCCACGGCCTACATGCTGCTCTACAGCGCCATCAATGCCACTGAGCCCAGCCTTGAGCAAGAGGTAAGAGCCACTCTGAGAGCATTGCGAGTAAGCAGGTAAAAATAAACATGTGCACATGTGTTTATGGTTGGAGAAACGACACACTGCTTTTATGCACTCATATGCACCAAACGCACACAAAGAACATTGTTAAACATTGCAAGTGACCAAGTACAACCTGCTGTCAGCAGTTTCTGACAAAACACAGATGTCAAAAACTGAAATACCATATTTACAAAGCTGGTAGTGTTTGCCCCACCACTCAACAGACAAGGCAGAAAGAATAATACAGTGGAACATTGTTAGTTTCACAAAGGAGATGTGAACCATGAGCTCACTCTGGAAAGGAAACATCATTATGTGTTCATGAGGTGTCAAACCAAGTGGGTCTAAAAAAAAAAGAAGAGTACATTTGACTCTGTATTCTAATTCAAGTGTTCCTATCACTGTCAGAGACCGATCCCTGTTGTCCACTAACCCTCTGACATCCTGTTGTTTGTTTGGTCTGGTGCCCTCGCAGCTCAGAGTGGGAGGAGACACAACTGATGTCCAGCTGCTGAGGCTGCTCCCCAACACAGCCTACACACTGTCCCTCTTCGCCCTGCACGGAGAATCAGCCAGCGAACCACTGACCAAGCAGGGAGTCACCTGTACGTGGTCAATACTCCTACTGCTCATTGCCTGTATATGAAAATACAGTAGACGTAACCTTCCGGTTTGAAAAGTGAAGTGGAAGTAGCAGATAGACTAGACTCCAGGAGGCGACACAGCTGGTTGCCAAAATACCTCTGTTCGAATTCAGCCTTTGGGAAACTGAGCTTAATTTTGTCATGTCAGTAAACATTTTACTGAGGAGTTAATGGTCTAAATCATAGATTTAGGTCTTCTTCAACTGAACATGATGGGAGTTTGTTTTGCAACAGGAGGACTAGGTCTATTTTATACACAGTCTATGCAATTTTTTACTACTGCTTATGTTTAATGAAACTGAAATTCAAATACAATCCTGCCTTGAAAGTAACACACACCCTCTGATCCTCCTCCAGTGCCTCAACCACCCGCTGGTGAACTGAGGGTTCGTGATGTCACCCACAGCACCATGCGGCTTTTCTGGGATGCTGCTCCAGGTCCTGTACGCAAATACATCGTTACCTACAAGCCTGAAGATGGATATTCTAAGGAGGTACGTTAAGTTCAACCCCGGTGGTTTTCCTTTCCTCAAATGCCTAAAAGAAAATACAATGTATACTGTACTGTATGTGAACAGCCTATTAGCAGCCCATGTTTGTCTACTTTTCTTTGCTCTTACACAACCTACTCTACACTGAAGCCATTGCCTGTTTGAGCCATTAGGGATGATGGTGACAATCTTTTATAGCTTCTCTTTGAAGTATTGGCTTGGGCCACATAATGGAAACTGCAGCAGGTCGGGTGGATGTCAGTGATGATGAAGCTATCCAAACGTGGTTTTGCAGGGGTTTAATGGTGGTTTATGATGGTGTTACTGATTGTGCTACACCAGCAAACTCTAATGCTGTGTACTGTTTCCTTAGCCATAAAGCAAGTGGAGGTGATCCTGAACACTCCTTAAGTGGAAAGACATATGTAAAAAGTGAGTCATGGGCTAAGGGAGAACCTTCTGCCCAAAAAGTAGTAGAACAACTTCCGACCTTGATATTATGCAATAGAGGCCATCAAAGTGACATTGTTTCTGCAGGACATAAATATATATGAATGAGTAGGCGAAGCTTGCATAGTGTTAAGACAAATAAGGTATCTGGTGATATCTTCAATAAAAATTAAAACAATCAGACAAACATAAAACAGATGTTCATGGGTAACGAGAACGGATCCCTTAAGTTCAATTTCTTAAGGTTGAGCTAATAAAATTTAATGGAATGGAGTAAAAGAGTGTGGTATTTCCTTTACGATTTCCTGGTATTTGGTGAAAAAAAAACCTTAGTTTGTTGTTTGCAGAATGTCTTATTTGTTCCCATTTTCCCCTGGATCAAGCACAGATTTCTACCTTCTCATCAAATTTCCAACAACTCTCCAATGTTCCTGGAAACACACTGAGAATGAAATTTAAGTTTCACAAGACTTGGCAAAGTGTGTCCGAAGAGGAAAAACATATGAAGTTTTTTTTTTTTTAAATCACATCAAAGCTCTATACATTTGCATCGGTGATTTTTGTGTCACTTTTTGTTCACGAGTGTCAATAATTGTTCCACAGCTGGAGGTTGGAGGAAGTGTGACCACTAGACAGCTGGACAACCTGATCTCACAGACTGAGTATGCCTTAACTGTCACTCCAGTCTATGATGAGGGACCCGGACAGCCAATGCTGGGAGAAGCAGTCACTGGTAGGAAAGAAAATTATTATTAATTAATTATTAATTATGACAAAATTGACCGTCACTAATCTCAACTATCTCCCTACATTGTAGATGTGGTTCCTGCCCCGAAGAATCTACGATTTTCTGAAGTGACCCAGACGAGTTTCAGAGCAACCTGGGAGCACGGAGCCCCTGATGTGGCCCTGTACCGCATTGGCTGGACTAAGAGTGGAGAGAGCAACTTCCAATATGTAAGCGAAAACCAGCTGTCACAGATTTTTACATTTCCTATAAATCATGTAGGTATTTCTTGATGAATCTCACAGAATGCTCTTTAGTGATGCCTTGGAAAAGATCTCAAGCGGAGGCAGAGAGAACATCTCGTGAAAAGAAAAAAAAAAAGTCTGCAGCACAAACCCAATTATAAAAAATAACTTCGATATGGATCTTGTGTTCCACCGCTTTTAGTTTGTATTGGCTAAAAAAAAAGCAGCTTCCCTCATGCACTGTGCTTGTGTCTTTTTTCCTTCATCAGGCCATTCTGAACAACGATGAGACAACCCATGTCCTGGAGAACCTGGAGCCAGACACGCCCTACGATGTGTCCGTCACTGCAATTTATCCAGACGAGTCGGAGAGCGAGGATCTGATGGGCACAGAGAGAACATGTAAGATACACCCACACAAACACACACACACACACACTGATGACAACTTAAACAACACAACATTTAACACTGTTTTTCAAAATCATTGTTGGATCTTGACCAAAGACTAGACCAATTGTTTACCTTTTGATTTGAATTTCTGGAACGATTCCTTACTGTGATGTTCGGTAAAAGGGTGTACCCATTACATCTACCTATTTTTGCCTCTATAGTGTCCAAGCAGCCTGATAGCAAAGGTAAGTATATTTGTAGTTAACCAAGAGGATGCCTTTACTTGATGAAAGCATGTTTAATCATTCCATATATCATCCTTTCAGTCATCAGAGCTGTTGTTCATTGGACAATCATCATTTTATCATCAAGCAAAGCCCTTAACCCATGCACTGCTCCATTTGACACATCATGGTTTTATTATGTGTCTGTCCTTGTCTGTTTGTCCCATTGTCCACACCATTCAACCCAAGTCGTTTCTTGAGTATGTTCATACTCACATTAAACAAGTGGATTTTAACTGTGCATGCCCTGCAAAGCAAGGGTTTCCACCCCATGATTTTGCAGCCCATTCTATCATCCATCATGTATTCATCCATCCATCTGTTCATCGCATTCATCCATGCACTTCTCAGTCCATCAGTGTCTTCTTTCCATCCATCCATGGCTGTTCAAGGAGAATCCATTCCTGCTTCAGAAAAGACAAAACCTGAAATGTGGATTTGTCTTTTCTTTTTTTAAAGCCGCAGTCCTTGACTCAAATTTGTGTTTCTTTTATGCCGTAAGATGTAAAAGAACTTATATTTTGTTGAAAAATAAAACTAAGCATATTAACACAGGATGATCAGAATATCAAGGACAGTGTCTTTAAAAGATAGTTGGAAGGAAACCAAAGGGGGGGGGGTGTGCTCTTACTACACACAACAGATAAACATGTTGAAATCATTGTAATTGCGGTACATGTGTTTGTGTGCATGGGTTTCTCCAGTACCCAACGCGCCTCCCACTGACTTGGTTGTGTTCAACGAAACCACCACCAGTCTGAACGCCAGGTGGAACCCAGCTGCCGGTCGTGTCCAGAACTACAGGATCACTTATGTCCCCACATCTGGAGGCAGGAGCCAGACAGTAAGTCACAAAAACATCTATCTAATCTTGTCCAAAGCGCAAACAACATAAGGCAGATTTTAAATTTTGATATGTGTGAAATTGATTTCGGTGGGTTGGAAACATAAACATAAATACATAAAGTTAAAAGGAAGAGAATTTTTCAAGTGATGCACTCTATATGATTAATTTCAGCAGCACTAGGTTTTTCAAATACTTGCTACTCACTCTTCAGTTTTCACTGGATTTCAGTCAAGCATTACTTGGCCAGACAAATGGCGGTAACTTCAATGGATCAGTGAATTTGTTTTTCTTTCTCCAGAGCAACTTTGCCTCCAAAAAATAAACCAAAGTATGTACAGTAGCTAAAATATACCACTGTTTTTTTTAGTTTATTCTAAATGAAATCTGGAAAATGTGGACAAAAACGCTTTCCCCCTTTCCCAACTCTTAATATGCTATAGAACCTTTGGATGATTGCTGACTTTTTGGTTTTAATTTGCTGTCAGACATTTCTCATTGCTTCCATAAGCAAGACTGAAGCCTGTGTTTATGCACGTGCATGTGTGAGGTTACAGACTGATAGCCACACTGTTAAGCTGTGGAACAGCTCCTTAAATCACTAGTAAATGCTCCAACCGACTTTAGCGGAAAATATTTTTCCCCTGCCCCGTGGGGCATTTATGAGTTGTGAAGAGATTGTCAAGACAGACAAACTTTTAATGCCTAATAACTGTTCATAGATGGTGAACATTTATGTGTTGTGATGTTTCCCCACACGGTTTGATTAGCTGTGGAATGCAGCACATAGTTACATCATTTAAAGTGCTGCACAAACCAAAAGGTCCTATCAAAAATGAACCTTTTAAATCGTCATCAGGGAGAAAAATATTGCCTTTTTCTGTTTCCTGATTTTCAAACAATGTGTTTTTTTTAAAAGATTTTAGGGACCCGAGGAAAACGGGGCACTATGATGAATCAGGAACATTAGTGATATTTAGCCTAGTTAGGAGACAATCGTGTAAAACTAGGGAGTTATTGTGCATTGATCTAATTGGATCCCCCAGAAAAATGAAACTGTACGAACATGTGTAGTCACAGTTGGTTGAAAGTTACAACCTTGCAACTACATGCCAGTAAATCTACACAATGGCCTCTTTACTTTTCTTTACTTGTCCTTTACCCAGTGTGAAGTTTTATACAACATTCAGCTGTAGCTCAGCTGGTGTTATGAAGGTCATTTGCTGGCCATTAGTTTCCCTGTTTTAAGACAGGGTGGAAATTTTCCACTTCAGTACTTGATGAAATGTAGCTGTGTTGATTGCATGGGTGATATCATACTAAAGAGTTGAAGGAAAACTGGAAGGTAACAAGATAATATGTGCCAGTCCTTGGTTCACTCTCAGTATTCCACCAAGAGCAGAGGGCCCAGGGTGTTGTGTGTTATTAGGTGTGGAATTTTTTTGGGAAATTTCTCATGCACGTGTTGCATTTGCACAAGAGAATGGGCTGCAAATGATAAAACTTCTGTTTTGCTTTATGTTTGCTGATTAAAGACTCAGTCAGTTGGTTGAGAAAGCAGTGCAATGATAAAGCAAATCCTTATCATTCACAAATCCACATGCAAACATACTTACAAGGCTTAGAATTATTATTATCCCCAGCCCTTAAAGCTTTAGCCAAAAGCAATGTTGTAAATTCATCACCAGTCATGACTCCTAATGACAAGACATCCGACTGTTTCAGCCATCAGCCTACAGCTTTATCTTGGCCAGAGTGCTGTGTAAAAGCCTTGTCCAAAAACACTCAAAATACTCCTCTGATTTTTTTTAGTGACCCGGTAGTTTTCAGGTAGAATTCTTTCCATCAAGTCAGTGACATCAATTTAGGGAACATATGTCAAAATTTTTATCCCACGAAAAACACCCAATGTATTTTCCCCTGTGCAGATTCTGAAGCTGCAAAAGGTTTTTGAAGATTGATATTCTGCAGTCATTTGTTTTTCTGGATTTTTAAATTCATTATGCCCATGGTTCATTTACATGACAGCATCATTGACTGGTTTTAAGTCATATTGAAAAGATAAACAAGATATAAGCAATTTAATAAACAAATAAATTCTTAATTAACTAGACTCAGGTTGGAGGAAAGAAGACTACTGTTCTGCTTCCCAAGCTGACCCCTGACACTGAATACTCCATCAGTGTGGTGGCTGTCTATGCGCGAGGAGTCAGCGGCGAGCTGAATGGCCTCGGAAAGACCAGTAAGTTTACTCAAAGTTCTCCCAAACATATTGTCCATAAAAGCATTTTCTTAAGTACATATCTACGGTTTTAGCCAGGTACTTAATATTTAAGTACATTGATCATTTTAATTTCTTACCCCAGAGCCATTGGGTGGTGTAAGGAACCTGCAGGTTACTGATCCTACCACCAGCACCCTGAGAGTCCTGTGGGAGCCTGCTGAGGGCAATGTTCGCCAGTACAGGGTCTACTATGTTCCTGCAGCTGGAGGAGCAGAGGAGATGGTAAGTTGGAGAGTAGCTCCATTCCACTGAATTTTTGACAGGTTGTGTTTGAGTCGAGGTATGGGCAAAAATGTATTCCGACGTATGCCCTGTTGTCCTTCAATCTAGGTGCAGGTATCAGGTAGCACATACAACACCGTGCTGAAGAATCTGCAGTCTGATACGGTCTACAGAGTAACTGTGGCTCCTGTCTACTCCGCTGGGGAGGGACAACGCATGTCTGAGAATGGCAAAACATGTAAGCACCGTATGCATATTGTGTCTGGTGTAGGTAACAAGCAAGACTTGTGGTCCATTCAGGGAAGATTTGATGCAGTGGTGACATCCTTGGAAGATAGATGTCAGGGTTAAGAGTAGCCCATGTAGACTTGGCGGGGAGTAACGGCAGCAGTGGGATTTTTTTTCCCCCCAGTATTCAGGAATCCATTCATGTCTCTCCAAAACGAACTTACTGGCCTCAGTTGCTGGCTTGCTGTCGCTATGTGTCAGAAGCCTTCAACAATGTGGCCAGTCACATGTGATTTATTTCACGATATCAGTCAAGGCCCTTTTTGTAATTCTGCAAGCCAAGCCAAATTGATCAGATGCCATTAATGCACGCTGTAATCCTCACCTTGCATGTTAGGCGCATACATACAACACAACATAAAATGAGAGTACTGAGCCCTGTCAGCTAACTTTGAACTTCTACAAGGAGAAATGATTTTTCCGTTTTCTCCCACAACTTTAAACCGCCAAGCTCTGCTGGGAATGAGTCAGCATTTTGTGGGTTGATTGCATAGGAAGGAATTCCCTGGAGTTGGCGGCATTATAATGGTGTCTCCTTTCTCCTTACCGTAATGTCGTCCATTTATAGGTTGGAATAGAGGGTAGTGGTCAGGATAATGGGGGAGCTGCTTAAAGGGGGACGGTACGTGTTGAGTAATTGGCTCCCCTTTGGGAAAAAGAAACAGAGAGGGGAGGGTTAGAAATGAATGGAGAGCATTATATGTTTTATGGCTCTCAACTCAGTTGGCTAAGGTCATGCTCCATGCTTGCTACTGTTACCTTTATTTTCCCTTCTGTAGCAATGGTACTGTACATACTTACACAATATGTACAGTAAATGCAATCATACTTCTAACAATTTTACGTCTAACCTTGTGGCTTTGTCAGCTCTCTTGAATATTGTCATGGACAAAGTACTAGTGCTTCACTTTATTCTCATTTTATATCACTACGGTATCATTACCGAAGGAGCTGCTCTCTCTACTTTAGCTAACACCCGTCGCCGACTGTTAATTGTGCCTTAGAGTTCAAAGCAGCTTCCTGGGCTACAGGCTTTACTCTGTGAAACTTTAAAAGTACGGAAGCTTGTTCACTTGTGTTTTGCCCACTGTGTTTTTCCCCTGCATTTATGAGTTTATAATGGGGAGCGGCACAAAACCTCTAAACATCTGCCTCTGAGTTTTAGAAGGCAAGCTTTACACGGGGCCACACATATACCTCGTATATCCTTTTCATTAACCTTAAGGGCACTGACAGGAAGTGTCATGTTAATAGCTGTATTGTTAAATAATGCCTTAAACTTGGCTGGTGGGAGTATTGTTCTTATTTTATTGAAACATTCTCATGTAATCACTGGGCTGTTCCTACTCTCCTGGAACATGAGTCAAGACCATGGACTTTCAATGGAGACAAAGACTTAAAGAAAGTAAAATGTGAATAGGGAGATACCAGAATACATTGTAGGTGTATTTGTACAGTGTACAGTAATAGTTTAAGAAAATCTGTTTTGGTTTCCTTTCCATTATCTTATTTCTCTTCATCTGTCCACTTAATCGACACAAACCACTTATACTGTATTGCTGGCCTTTACCGTCACCCTGTTATCACTCTTTCATCTCTGGTCATTCTCTTTCCACTTTGTATCCTATTTTTACTTTACTTCACCCAAACAAACACTTACCATAAACTTTCATTTCCTTATCTCTTTTTCCCATCTCCAAACACCCATCATTTCTGGCTCAATAGTGGAGCGCAGCCCTGTCAGGAACATTCAGGTTTTCAACCCCACTACTAACTCTCTGAACGTGCGCTGGGAGGCTGCCACAGGACCAGTCCAGCAGTACCGAGTGATCTATGCACCTCTGACTGGTGCCAGACCCTCAGAGTCGGTGAGTATCCATCCATTGTGTGTAAATTAGCATATACAGTATTCATACAAAACCCCACAAGGAAATAATGCCCTAAAATCATACACACAAAAAAAACAACAACAACAAAAACACTCAGGGGAACCATCAGGGGAGATAGGAGCACATGTTCCCCATTTTCAGCTGCTTATTACAGTACACCACATGTGATTAGGAATAAAAGTGCCTCATCCTGAACTATTAAAAGCAAATCAGTCTGTCAGTCAGTCATTAGCCGATTCACAAAATGGTGTGTGCGTGTGTGCACTTACTGCCAGTTGAATTGTTTTTATGAACAAACTGTTTTAAACCAAGGCAATAAACCATTTATTAAGGAAGAATTTTTTTAATTGCAGCTCCTGCTCTGTGCATGGTATGTGGCATCTGGTACCATTCTGCCTACATCTCTGGGTTAAAGAATTACATTTTGAGTTGTTGCTTAACACTAAAGGGAGCTGTACACTCTGCCTGTTATCCCATGCCATATTATTTGTTAGCACATTTATGGCAGACTCAACTTACTTTCCATGCCTGGAGCCACTGATATGCATCAGTGGCATTTGTCAACAGCTGCAGCTCTGCGGCTTTATCAGTGGCAAACGTTGATGTGTTTTTGTCCGCGGATTCTATCGAATCAAAAGTGAAATCATGTTGACAGCAAGATGAAAACACAGACAGATTCACCCGCACAGCTGCTGAGCTGCTGTCCCACACTCACATATGGCGCTCTCCCTCATGGTGCTTCCCCTTCCTCTCCTGCAAAAGTGTTTATCCCTCCCCCCCCAGGAGGTTAGCACCAGGCCAGAACCACTGAGGAGCTTTGACCTTATTTTTCCTTTCTACTGTAATAACTCACAGACTCAGAGAGAGAGAGAGGAGGAGGTGGTGCCTGTATAATCACTTGTGTTCACTGTCAGACTGTGTTATACATTCGCAACATCAGTTGAATATTTGGCCCTTCCTTTCACTTTGTGCTCACACAAATAGGCCGTTTTGTCCAAAGCAGGTGTTAGAAGGAATGAACAACAAAATCAGCCATCAGAGGAAAGGAAAATAATCTTCTTCTTGTTTATGTCAGATTTTACCAATCTGTAATTTAGGACTTAATTTTACACATGCAGCACTACTGGTTCCTGACATGTTTTGTGTCCCTGAGCAGATTGTGGTGCCAGGAACCACCACCACGGCCTTGTTGCAGCAGCTTCTCCCCGAGACCGAGTACAACGTAGGAGTAGTTGCCCTGTACAGTGATGGCGAAGGCCCTGCAATCAGTGATAGTGGAAAGACATGTAAGAGTAAAATCAGAGCCAAGATGTGTTTCAAAAGCACCACTGAGACACAAAGATAAAACAAACTCTTTGCTTGTGCTCGTTTTTCTATAATTAGTGCCTCGAAGTGGCCCAAGGAACATGCGTGTGTACGACCCCACCACTACTACTCTCTCTGTGAGCTGGGAACATGCTGATGGTCCTGTCATGCAATACCGCATCACCTATGCCCCGACCATAGGAGACCCCATTGAGGAATATGTAAGCATTTCACATAGTTGAATTTTATAAATGAAAATGTCTAGTTTTCTAAAATATTGTGCACGGACAGATAATACTTTTCCCAAAATAGTTTTAGAAAAAAAAAAAAATACTTCTGATTCTCAGCATCTTGTTTTGTCTCTCGTAGACAACAGTGCCAGGAAACAGAAACAATGTGGTCCTGCAGAACCTGGATCCAGACACACCCTATAATATCAAGGTGACAGCGATCTATGCTGATGGACCAGGAGGAGAACTGGAGGGAGATGGACGCACAGGTAAAAACTCTATCCTTACAACAGATGAATGTTTCTTAGGCTACGCACCAACCATATTGTTCAGTTCCGATACAGATCAGAATTCGCATTGATAACTATGAAGCTCTTGCATTTGACTTTTATGCAATTGCAACTGTCTTTGAAACGGCACACTCTTCTCCATTTTAGTTTGCTTTTGCCACACTTGTGGTGCAGGTCAATGACAATAATAGCAAGTACAAACGTGTAGATAAATCACGCTGCTGGTACAGGTTGATGAAGTCAATGCTAATTGCATGCCTACAGGCAAAAAGATGTTTTAAGCCTTTCTGATTTGACTGAACTCACTCATGTTGCATGGCCATGTGTTGGATGTAGCGTTCTAGGACCACATACTAAAGTGACAAATCTGATTTGAAAATTGTAATTAAAACAATTAGACTTCTGTGTCTACACAGCCCAGAAAAATATCAGATCTCTATCGAATCAATGGAAAAAATGGATATGAGTCACTTTGGCTTAGTAATTTGAATGTAGCTACACAGTGATCGCCGTGGGTCTTTTTGGAAATGCTGCAAAGACTATTCAAGGACACGAAATTATGCATAACAAAAGACAAATTATTAACTGCACATGCATATGGACTCACGAGACTGTAGAAAATCAGAATAGACTGAAGCACTGATTAGGATCTGTAGTCATTGTAGCAAAATTGGAAGTGAAAGTTTTGGCTTTTCATGCAAGCAGTAAGAGCCTTTCCCAGAGCATTATAAAATGGCTGTATTCCAGTAAGTGAAGCAAAAAAAAAAAATCCCAAAAGAGATCCCATTAAATATATTGCTACTCCACTCTTTGAGGTGGCTCTTAAAAAAATAATTTATTCATTTTCTTTTTTGCAGTTTCTCTATTGTCTCTAATTTAATCACCCTTTTGATCACACATGTTTTACTCATAATTCAAAAGCCATAACAAGCTCTAATACAGTAATTACCCTGCTGACAGAGCAGACTTCAGTGAAAGTCAAAGAATAACTGCAGTGAACCAAAGCCATTTGTTGACTGTGCTGCCCTGTCTTTTTCCCCCCACAGTCGGCATGCTTGGCCCCAGGAACCTCCGTGTGTCTGATGAGTGGTACACCCGCTTCAGGGTGGCCTGGGACCCTGCCCCCTCTAGGGTTTCAGGATATAAGCTTATCTATCAGCCAGAGGGTATGAACATGTTTGTGTTGATAATATAGTCTTACCTTTTTGGGGAAATATATTACACTTAATGCTGCTGTACTAAAAAAAAAAAAAAAAAATATAATAAAAATAATAAAACTTATAATAATTATAATATTACATTTATTTGTGTCCCTGTTCAGGCTCTGATGAGTCATTTGAGGTATTTGTGGGAGATGTGACTTCCCATCAACTGCATAACCTGAAACCTGGAACCACCTATGACCTGAAGGTGTTGGCACAGTACAACACAGGCTTCAGCGAACCTTTGATTGGACAAGGCACCACATGTAAGTTGATAATGCCATTATGGTTTGGTTACCAGGCATTGATGTATGAAATTAAATAGATGATTCCATTGCTGACAGGTAGATGCTGCAAGCTATTGTGTTGCAAATTGGTGTTTAGTTCTATAAAACAGAATGAATGCATATACTAATGATATCCCTGCTTGCTTCCCTTTAGTGTACCTGAATGTGACAGACTTGACCACATACAGAGTTAGTTATGACTCCTTCTGCATCCAGTGGTCCCCTCATAGAGCAGCCACCTCCTACAGGCTTAAAGTCAATCCTTTTGACAGTAAGTGATTTACACAGTGGCCTCATGAAGAGGCCTAATGTCTAAATATAATAGTTTAAATCACTCTGTCCAACTGGATTTTCTCATTTTCCGCCCTTCTTTGTCTCTAGCCTCCAAGAGAGGAGCTCAAGAGGTCACTGTCAGAGGCTCGGAGAACAGCTACTGTTTCGATGGCTTGACTCCTGACACCCTCTACAATGCCACTGTATACACCCAAACACCCAACATGGAGGGACCTGGAGTGAGCGTCAAGGAGAGGACATGTAAGACAATTTTTTCTTTGCCAATGTATGAAAGTTTAGAAGAAAAGCTAATGAAAAATTGTGTTTTTAATGCCACAGTATAGAATATCACTTTTCTTTTTTTATTTGTCTGTGTCTTGCAGTGGTTAAACCCACAGAGAGACCAACTGAGCCCCCGACCCCACCTGCTCCTGTCACAGTCCCCCCTGCACTAGACGGTGAGAAGAACTGGACAGAATTTGTGTGTGTGTGTGTGCGTGCAAAGAAATAATACGTCATACACTCCAACTGAAATTATCCTTTGCATGAACAACTTTGTACCTGTGCTGCAGCGTGCAGAGGTGCCAAAGCAGACCTGGTCTTCCTCATTGATGGTTCCTGGAGTATCGGAGACGAGAGCTTCAACAAGGTCATCCAGTTTGTCATGAGCATGACAGGAGCCTTTGATGTCATCAGCCCTCAAGGCATGCAGGTCAGCATCAATCTGCCTTTTCAGTCATGTTAATGTTCTCTACAGATTTGGTTGGAAAGTGTTGTGTGGAGGAACTTGGTGTTGGTTTTGTTTCAAATGCCGTCTTATCACAGTTGTGTTCTATCTGTGTTTTTTTTAAAGGTCGCATTTGTGCAGTACAGTGATGATGCCAAGACAGAGTTCAAACTGAACACTTACCATGATAAGGGCATAGTGTTGTCAGCTTTGCAGAATGTCCGCTACAGAGGAGGAAACACAAAGACAGGTAAGGCAAAATGTGCCAACTGCAGGCAAATCAAATCTTTTAGGCAGACTGCACTGTTAATTGCATGTGATCAAATCAGATTTGTGTGTCCAGGCATAACCAACCAATCTGCATGGTTTCAGTAACAAATCCATGTCTGATGCAGAGCTCATAAACAGAGATGTGGGAAAAATCCTGTTGAACTCTGCTCCCTAGTACTTTTCAGCAGGAGTGAATACTTCCTACACCTGTTTTGTAGTTGTTGTTGTATGTTGCTTTAAGAGAGTTGAAAAATGCGATTTAAAACCAGATATGAGCTGCCAGTGTTCCGACAGACGCATCTCTAGAAATCCGATTTCAGTTGCATTTCAAATCACCCCTAAATGTGGTTTGAATTTTGTTTGAAAAAAAAAAAAACTTCTTTTTTTGCTATCCAGACTTTCACAGACCAAATTGGATAAACTCTGAATATGCAAAATAAATGGATTTTCTCTGGCAACCTCCTCAATGCCTTTTTGATTCAGCGCACCTCAAATGAACTTCTGAAAATTTAAAACTCTGATCCCATTTCTCCACACAGGCGTTGCCCTGAAACATGTCTATGAGAAGGTGTTCACCTCAGACAGTGGCATGAGGAGGAATGTCCCCAAGGTTCTGGTGGTGGTCACGGATGGACGCTCCCAGGATGACGTTAAGAAGAGTGCCGAAAAACTGCAGCATGCAGGTCCGTGTGGAATTGTCTATCATTAACATTTCTGTTATGTTTGAGCTTGTACAGTACGTACCCTCTTTGTGGAACTGTTGAGTTTCAATTCATTTTCTTTGATTGGAGCTGAAGTGCATGGTTGATTTAATAAATTCTTGTTAATCAGCCCAGTGGTTGATCTGCCAGTGGTTATTGGAGGCTTAACAATAGTCTTTGTTTTTTTCTTCTCTCTCTCTTTTTTGTGTGTGTGCATTTCCCCACAGGCTACAGCGTGTTTGTGGTTGGAGTAGCTGATGTTGACATGTCCGAGCTGAGACTTATCGGCAGTAAGCCCAGTGAGAGACATGTATTCGTGGTAGACGACTATGATGCCTTTGCCAAGATTCAGGACAACCTGATCACCTTTATCTGCGAAACAGCCACCTCCAGTAAGGCAGAACTTTAGATTTGTTAGAACATTTTGCGATCCATGTAATTAATACCCCTCAATTCAGCTGATACTGACAGACACTCAAACTCCTAATAACATCTCGTCACGTTTCAGCTTGTCCCCTGATCTACATCAATGGATTCACCACACCTGGTAAGAATTTAAAATCTCTCACAGTTTGCTAGCATTATTATATTATGCCATTATTATGTCATACAGGGATTCAGCATTTCTTATTCCTTGGTCTCAACATGACTCATGTTTTCTTTACCCCCCCGTCCAGGTTTCAGGATGCTGGAGGCTTTCAACATCACAGACCGGACGTTTGCTGGCATGAAAGGTGTGTCCATGGAGCCAGGCTCCTTCAACAGCTTCATTGCCTACAGGCTGCACAAGGATTCCTTCGTGAACCAGCCCACCAAGTAAGAGCCGAGTCTAAACAGTGTGAATATGTGTAAAATACATGAAGTGTGAGACTCACGCTGTGTATATTCTCAGGCTACTGAGTTCATCTCCCATGCGTGATAATAATGCCTAACCCACAGTCATTAATGGTAATGATGTTCAATAGCCTCTCTACTGAGAGGGGGTTTCTCTTGTGCCCTTTAGCACTAAGCCCAGAGTTATTTCTTCATGCTGTATGTCGAATATAAAGGTGTAGAATTTAAAAGATCCTGGACCAGGCTCTCCTACTTTTGCCATTCTCGGAGCAAAAATCACCCTGGGGTTAAGAGCTTTGTCTTTTTATTAGACCGCCATTTAAGTGGGTTTTAGTCTGAGAATTGGTTGAGGACCCGGGACCTTCTTCAGCATACTTTTGTTATGTTTAAAATGAGGCGTATTATTTTTTTTGTGTGTGTGTGTGTGTGGGTGCAGATGTTCACTTAATGCGTACAAATGGAAACACTTTGACTGCGGTAAAAAAAAACAAAAAAAACAGCACGGACAGATAATACTTTCAAAATGTGGTCAATTTCTGCAAGGCCAGAGGGAAATGTGGCAATCACTTACATGTTAAGCAGCCGGTGGGACACACAGCAGTGAGATTTAATCATCCTGGTATTGATTTCTAACATGTGATGTTACAACATTGAATGGAACATAGGCACAATTGTGACGTATGTATGTTTTAACATCACCAGGGAGATACATCCAGAGGGTCTTCCCCCATCTTACACCATCATCCTGCTCTTCCGCCTGCTGCCCGACACAGCGTCCGAGCCTTTTGATATCTGGCAGATTGCAGACAAAAACAACAACCCCGAAGTTGGAGTAACTGTCAACCGTAAGTCTCCAATCACATTTTGGCACATGTTGTTGTCCCTCTAACTCATCGTTGTCAGATATGATTGACAGTACAAAGAAAAACGTTGGAAGTTGAAATAAAGTAAGAACAGATTTTAATGAGCCAGATTTCAAACACTTATATTCTATAATAGAAAGCCTTCATTTTAAAACAAATTATCAATCTCAAATGTGGTAATTACAAACATGAACCTAATCCGTGGAGGCCACCTCTTTATCCCTCGCCTAGCGTTACAACATGTGTTCTCGATAGTCATGTCCGTGTTTGCGTGCTGCTCCATCATAACAATCTTTCAGGGTTTCATCAAGGACTCTGCTCTTTTCAGCTTCGAGCAAAACAATCACATTCTACAACAAGGACACCCGAGGAGAAATCCAGAAA
Source organism: Brachirus orientalis (assembly GCA_016785285.1). Lineage (NCBI taxonomy): Eukaryota > Metazoa > Chordata > Actinopteri > Pleuronectiformes > Soleidae > Brachirus > Brachirus orientalis. The sequence goes on from JAFBJR010000100.1 coordinate 3,368,188, forward strand.
GCCATGTTTAATGAGGAGCAAGTGAAGCGGGTTTTCCATGGAAGCTTCCACAAGGTAAACCCATAATTCCAACAGAGACCAGTGCCACATAGTGATATTATTAAAGTTTGGCTGATATAGGACAGACTGACAAACCTGATTATCATTCATAAATAGTTTTTTAAATCCCTTCCTATATCCCTGTGTGACTTTAATGCCTCATTTGGTTTGGCTGGATTACTTTTTCTCTGACATGCAGCCAATACAATGTACCTATTTGAAATTTTCTGTTAAAGGTTTCCTGGTAGTTGACTCTAAGTATCAGTCTGCTGTCATACTTTGTCTTTACAGCTTTTTATGATTTAACATAAAGCCTTACAGCTTTTGTTCGACCCTGGGAAGTTAGTATGATGAATTGTTGGTTTATGGAGGTAATAAATACAGTCTGCAACAGGAGACATTGGAGAGAAATTCTGATACCTCACTGACCCAGCGTAATGTGAAACCACAGAAGTCTGACCACATCATGACCAGAGACTATCCTGTTAGTCGTTTGGTCATAAATTCCGAACCAGTCTGCTCCCAAATGGTCTGTTTTTTAATCTTCAGCTTCAGAGAAACAGTTGCAATAACAGACCCGTATGTTTTCATATTTGAATGTAATTTCACGGTATTACAGCACTTCATGTACAAAATTAAGATAGAGGAGTAGTTGATATTAAATGTAGATGACTAGCCACTGAAGGGAGTTCTAACAATCTGTTAAAACCTAATCTAATTTACAATCAAATATACAATAGTTTTATTGTTTTGCAACCTTTGCGCTCCTCTTCAGCGGTTTAACCACCACATTAGGCCCACATGCCAAACTTACAACTGTAATAAACATCATTTGTATCGTATGGATTCTCATGGGGCCACAGCATGAGGTAAGAAAAGAGACATCCAACTGAAAGCAGCAGCGATTATAAAACAGCCTCAGTTATTTTCCACCGCAGTCTGGTTTAGAGCATAGAACAATGAGAGACAGTATAATTTCATTCCAACCTGGACTGACTTAAAGTGGTTGTTTTATCACAGGAGGAACAATGACTGATTTCAATGTGCTGTGTGTTTCGAAGGACAGTGTGCTCCATATTTAGTTCACAGGTTCATTCCCCCTCTAATTCTAAAATAATCCAAATGAATGACCCTTTTCAATGCACCATGGTTTTATCCTTCAGAGTCCCCTCACTTCCTGACACTACAAATTCCAGGATTTTTGGTCTCAGAGACTGATGAAAGCAATTTTCTTTGGCTCAGAGATCAGAGGATTTTTTTAGTTGGCCATTTTTGCACCCACACATATAATTGTTGGGTAACTTCATGAACGAGACCCTGGAAAATGTTGGGTCAGGACTGGATGGAGAGTGACATCACTGTTGGTCTCATGAAGCATCTGCCTGATCTGTGTGTGACTGAGTGTGTGTCTTCTCTCGGTCTGTGGCCGTAGTGGAAACTGCAGTTTGAATGTACAGTGTGTGGCTAGTTTGTGGTGCAGTAGTTGGTGATTCGTGAGCTGGTGAGTCTGTAGCGGTTTACCTAGCTGCTCATTTACTGGTCTGCTGAGTAAGTGCCACTGCCGCCTGCTGTGGTAGTGTGTGTTTACATGTTGTCAGAGGTTCCCCAACACTTTGTCTGTGGCTGTTATAGAGTGACCTCAGTGTGTGTTTGTGTGTTCATGTTTTTGTTATCTCTTAAGGACCTTTCCCCCTGTGAAAAAACCAACCATGTCAAGACAAATAGTCCTCATGGGGGCCAAAGTCTGGTCCGGATGAGGCAGAACCTAATTTCTGAGGTCCTTGTTAAGATGTGGTTAGGTTAAGGTTAGTGTTATGCATTAACTGGTTATGTTTAACTTTATTGATGGGGTTTCATTTAGGCTGTCCAAATGAATGGAATGCAGTGTCCTAACAGAAACAGCTGCGCAAATCTGTCACAAGTGGCAGTTGGGCCAAGCAAAAATCAAAATGCCATAAAGACACATGTTGACCAAGTAGAGCTTTAACATTTCCCTCACTGAAACATCTGCAGATTTTATCAATTATCCCATTGATTCTTTAGTCTATAAAACACATGCAAATAGTTTAAAAAAAGGCCATTCTCAAGCTCCCAATCCTAACACCATGACAAATCTTGTGTTGCTCAAAGAATAGTCCAAAACCTAACATTATTAGTATAATCGCAGAATAATACAATTTTACAGTTGCCCTTGGAAAAACCTGCTCCAAAATAAATTCATAAGTAATTCATAATTTAACATAAGGAGTTTGAGATTTTGTAAAACATTGTTGGACTCTAATGGGTCAGTGTGGGCAGATGTGTCTTCGCTCCTCAGGTCACTTTATAAAGAGCTGCTGCAGGATGAACATGTGGGAAAGCTCTCAGAGACGATTTTAGCAGATGCAAGCTACTCACTATACCCCACTGGGGAATCCCATCCCACACTGGAAGGGTGGGAGCCCGTAAGGGAATCTTCCTGTTGAACAAAGTGAAGAAGACATTTTCCATGACTCACAGTGATGTGTTTAAGTTGTTGAAGTTTACTTCCATGTTGAAAATGGACAGTCCTTACTGGTCCTTGGGATGTCTTAAATTCAGTCTTTCAAATTTTCCTTTCACCGACTCAGCAGGGAGGCTTGTGCCAGTATATGCACAGACTAATTAAGATGGAAGGGGTAGTGAATGAGGTTCTTCACAAAGCCAAAGCACTCATTGATGCTGGCTTTCACTTCTTTGTTGACCCGATGTATATTTTTGCCAAAACGTCCAATGACTGCTCTCTTTGTGCTCTTCATTTCTCTGAGACATGAAGCAGTCTTCTTGCCCTGACATGGACAAGTGATCATAAAATCCAAATAAAAATACGGGAAATTATATATTAACTACTCTAACCAGTGTCTGCTTTCTCAATCTTTTATTTCCAAAAGAGAACTGACACGGACTCATTTGTGCGTGTGTGAAATTAAGACAGAAAGGTTGTCAAGGTTGGGTATTATGAAAATGGAGAAGTCACAACAGAGCCAAGAATAATAAAATTGAATCTGATAGAAATCATGAAAATATGTCCTGTGCATTAGTGCAGAGACGGTGACTGCCATATGTATTGAATGCAGAGTGTTGACACAGTGAAGCCCTCTATGTTAACAATTGAATGAATGGAAATTGTTCATTTGTCAACACTTACTGCAGAAGGTCCAGATCACTTCAGACAACTACCATCCACTGAAGCAGTGGACACTGGAGAGACAGTTTTCCTGAGCTTCCACTTTCCACTGACTGAAGTGTATTTATTGTGTTTACTTATTGGTCAATGAGGTAATGTACACATGCTCATTATTTCCGCTCCCACTGTATCATCCAGTGTTTTTTTTTTTTTTTTGCTAAGTCCACAAGAGCATCTTAGTGTAATACAGTATATCCATGCCAGGACCCCGGGAGAAATGACACCCCCCTCTCTCTTTGTGGTTTACCAGCTAGTTTATTCTGTTGCCAAGGAAGTCAAATGTAATTTTGTGATTAGTTGCCAAGAAATATGGCCTAGTCTGTGGTTGGTATGGCTTTGTGAAGAGGAATGGTAGCTTGCTTTTCCTGACATAAAGAAAGCTTTTCTAACTGATGAGCAGGGGGGAAATTTGCAACTGTGAATGGAAAGTATGGAACGTGTAGGATGGAGTGATGGCACGCCACAAATGATATTGTTTCAAGATGTGGAGGTGGGTGCTCTGGACAGGAAGCTTCCAGATTTGGCACTTTGTCATTCTGTGTTGTTACTTAATTGTTGAGTACAGCTTTAATGTTGAAGGCTGTGGACAGGAACTGTTGTACATTTCCTTTTTTTCATAGTCCATTTATCTGCCGAGGGATCAAACGGCAGTTATATGCCAAATCAGTAACCACTCTGAATCTGTAATTAACATGGGTCTGCAAAGACTAAACAATTCCCTAAAATCTTGCAATTATGTGGAATACATTATTTTAAAAGGTTCACTCTGGTTGTTTCCATCCTTATGGTTTCACTTCCTTAAAGGATTTCTCTAATTCTTTAAAGGTCACTCATGCTCCTTCCAAATACTCGATGCCAAACCCAGCTTTTTTAAAAGAACTCCAGTGCTCTTAGATGCCTCTGCCATATACTGTAATTGTGCTGCAGCAAAGTAAATGGCTGTCAAGTCCTGAGAAGAAAAGATTATTTTATTTACAGTGCCCTCTTACCATCGTCTGTCTTTTTTTGCAGCTCCACATTACCATCTCCCCAGAGAAAGTCAAGCTCAACGTGGACTGCCAAGAGGTGGCAGAGAAGCCAATCAAGGAGGCCAACAATATCACACTCGATGGCTATGAAGTGCTTGGCAAGCTGGCCAAGTCTGGAGGTGGAAGGAGGCAGTCTGCAACAGTAAGTAAAAAGACCTAAGGCTCTAAAATGCTTGGAAAAACACATTTGGAAGAGCATCTCACAAATTTCCAAAGGATGAGCATCCAAATCTTCCTCGTAATTAGGTTTTAACTGCCCCCAGTGACTGCTGGGTGGAAGAAACCCTCCATCATACTGTTACTCTGAAGGCTTCATTGTTTTCTGTTCTCGAAAATGTCCATACTCACTGTGAATGGGAGCCATTTGTAACACCCTTCAATGTTTTCCTCCTTTCTGTTCTTGTGTAGTTCCAGCTCCAGATGTTTGATATTATCTGCAGCTTAAGCTGGATCACCCGAGACAGATGCTGCGACCTGCCTTCAACAGTAAGAACAAGTGTCTCTGTAGGACCTTTTAACACACAAGTCAACACATCATTTACATCATTTACTATTAGATTAATATGCCAGTTCTTAGAGAAAGAGGAACATTAATCTCAACTGGTGGAATTAATAAGAGGGCCATTACTACAGTATATATTGCATATATATGGTCTTACAGTCCACATTTTATCTTAAAATTGTATGTGGTCATTCAGTGATATGCATGGCTGATAACTGGATTGCTGTTTGAAAAAAAAGTGCCTCAGCTGAGCTGAATAGAACCTTGTATGCTGTGAAGTTGTGCTAATCGGACTGGTGCCAGCATGACAACACAAGTACACAAAAACAAGTGCTCCCATATCACAGAAAAAATCAGATTTAATTGGGTTCACTATATAAAGTACCGGATGCTGGGGCATTTATCCAATTAAAAGTAATTTGCATTAGATATTAGTACACCACATCAATGATTGCTTTGTTTTACATTATGTCAAAAGACTCATTTCCAAAAATGTGGACAAGGTTTGCAGTTGTCTGTGAGTGTTTGGTGTTAAAGCTTGAGCACTGTCATAGCTGATTCCAGTCACATTTCATCATGAGCAACTGGTTCCTTTGCTTGTTGTCTAAACTGTCTCCTCTTCTTATATTAAAAGAGCAGTTAGAGCCACAGTTTGCCAGAATACTGTGACACATTTATGAGGATTTACCTCCTGTACTCTGTATTAGACTACTGAGACTTCTATTTGTCTTTTCCAATTTCTGTCTTCCTTTTCAGAGAGATGAGGCCAAGTGTCCGGCCCTACCTCACTCGTGCACATGCACACAGGACAGCATTGGTCCTCAGGGGCCACCTGGACCTTCGGTAAAGACACTATCCAGATACATCGCACCTAATATATCGTGTTTTGTGTATATCTTTACTTTCTATTCGTCCGTCTGTCTACACCTGATAGTTTTATTTTCATTATGATATTAAAGCCTCTTTTCCTCTTCTATGACATCATAATGGCATAATGATCATGCAACTATTAACACTTTGAATGTCAGTAGATTGAGGATGCCCCTTGAATAAGGAGAGATATTTTCCTTTCCTGTGGAAAGAGCAGAGGAGGATGAGACAAGTGGCAAGCAAAGAAATGTGGGCTGGGGGGAAAGTGTCAAAAGATAAATGCCTGTTGGAAAAACAACAGTAAAAATGTCTGGAATATGTGCGCTTGGTAACCTCAATAAGCCCCAGTGAGGGTTTCGTAGGGCTTCGCAAGGGTTTTAGGGCTTTTGGAATCTGCTTCTGTTGTTGCACTCACTCAGTGTTTCTGGCTCTTTGCCTCACCAGGGCGGCCCAGGTTCTAAGGGACCACGAGGAGACAGAGGAGAACCTGGCAAGCCTGTGAGTTTAACTGTACATCACTATAAGCATGTTAATTGTTATCAGGGCTTTGGTTTCAGAAAGCTTCACCATTTCTGTTTTAAACAAATAATCTGTCACAGTTAAAAGTCAATGAAACTTATTTATACTCTTCAAGAAAATGGTACGGGTAAATTCATTCATGAAGCACTGCTGGAAATATTTCCCTGAATTGTTTTTAAGGGAATCCCCTTAAAGGGCCTTTGACCAACAGTTACTTACATTTTTCTATATATGTGGAGTAAAAAAAAAAAAATCTGATTAGGTCTGATATGTGTGATGTTGTAGGGTTCAATGGGTCCACGTGGAGAGCCAGGACTCCCGGGCTCAATGGGACCACCGGGTCCACAAGGGCCTAATGGACTCTCTCTACCTGGAGAACCTGTGAGTGCACCTACACTAAAAACCATCCATATAAAACCTCAATAACTCAAAACCCAGATGAGTGGTAGACGGATTTGAATGTGTATGACGGACTATCATTTATGATTATAATATATGAGCTGATATGAAGTTTGAGTGAAATTTGTAGGACAGCTGAAATGCAGGTCCACCAGTGAGTCAGATTTACAACTGCACCCAAAACACATTACATTCCCCTCTATAGGCAGCAAGAGTGCTTCTGTTTTCATACCTGCAGATGTTCAGAACAGGACATCAATCACAACCACAGGCTAAAAAAAGGATAAAACAAAGACTAAAGCATCTCGCCACCCTCTCTTTCCCCTCCTCTGATTTCAGGGTCGTCAGGGACCAAAGGGAGATTCTGGAGATCCGGGCTTGCCTGGTCTGCAAGTAAGTACTCCCCTCTCATTTTGTGGTATATGAACAGTAAGCAGGAGACTATTTGTAGAGAGCAGTGCAGCTACTGCAGCCTGGACTAGTTCCATATGGTGAGATTGAAACCACACTCCAAGTGGGAGGTTTACATGCCATCCTCAGGGACACTCACACTCTCAACTCAGCCTGCTGATTGACAGACAGTAGAGGGCCAGTGATGCTAATGCAGTTGCATTATGAAGTGCACATTTGTGTTACTACAGGGGACTCAGAGAATGGAGCGTGTTCTTCTCCACCTTTGTAATTGAAGATTTCTGTTTTTGTCCTGAAGGAGACATGAAGTTTCATCCTCTTAAAGTAGATGTCATTTCAATCAGAAGAGACAAGATTAGAAAATACATTTACTGTTACTCACTGAACAAAGTAATGTGCTGATTGAACAGCATAATGTGATGACAGCCTTTAAAGAGTCTGTGGTGCTTGGGCACAAGTGAGGGAGCTATCCGAGCTGAGGACATCTGCTTCTGAACTACGAAAAACAGTTCCAGACACTGGTGGTGATGTTTTGCTGACGTGATGAAACTGATGAAGGATGATGGATCCTATGAGATTGTGCAGACTTGGTGGTGATGGGGAGGTGGAGGGTGTACATCACAGCAGCACAAGAGAACTAGCAGAAGCAGAAGGAGCTAGCATATTTAAAAAAGACAGCACATTGTAGTGCTTTTGGAGCAGTCAAGGCCAGTTGACTGTGGCGCTGACACCCGGGGAGGTGGTAGCTAAAAAGTGACAGTGCACATGATTGCGAGGAGGTGAAAGCAGAAAGAGAAAAGCCTGCAACAGAGTTGTCTCTCCGACCGAGCTTACACACAAGCTTTATTTGGGGAAATTCACTGATGAAAGTTCAAAGTAAAGACTTTTTAAATAGTAGCTTCTTCAGATTATGGAGCCCACTGTTCTATCAAGTCAGAGATTTCAACTAAACCCTGTTGCCCATCACATGGGAAGTTTCTTTTGGTGGGAGTGCATTTTTGAGTGGGTTGGCATTACGTAGCCATCTCCTGGCTGAGCAGCCGTTCATTCATCCAGCGGAGCTCATCCAGCCAATTCCCACCATTCTGTTGGAAAGAACATCACTACTGGATATTCTGGCCACTGAGCAAACATATTCAGACATGGGAGAAAGTCCCATTCTGTGATATTCAGACTCTATTGGCGTTATTGTGTTTGTTACTTCACACCACAAAGCTTATTATAACATACAGTTCAAGCAGACAAGAGGAGACACTGTTGCAGTTTTGGGTCGTATGGTTTTATATATATTATCTTTGGCTGAACAGCGTGATTACTTTTCTGTAAATTTTAGTTCAACAGAGCCATTAGAGAGCTGTATAAATATGTCGTTCTTCTTCATTAGTGTTTGATTAAGTGTGTCTGCTTCTTTCCCAGGGTCCCCCTGGGCCACGTGGTCCTCTGGGTCCCGTTGGACCAAGCGGAGCACGGGTAAGATCTACCTCTAGACCTGCTTACACAATACACACTTGTGTTCAAAGGCTGTAAATTGATCCAATGCTTACTTTTTACACTATTTGGATGTGATCACTCATGTATACACAAGCACAATCACTGCACTGCATGGTTCTCGGTTTCGTCGGTCAACTCATACGTGCATGTGAGGTTTAAAATGTCAGACTGGATGCTGAAAACAAATGGAAAGTCATGACACTGATGTATTACATGAACAGGGTCCCAGAGTGTCATAACACATGTGTGTATTGTATGTTGTTTCTACACAGGGGCCACCAGGAAAGGAGGGACAATCTGGACCCAGAGGCCCACCAGGGCCCATGGTGAGTGTGTGTGTGTCTTTGTCCTGGGCCGAGTAAATATTCCTTGAAGTGTGCTCTACTTCCTGGTACATCAAAAACAATTACTCCTTTGGCTCCACAGTTGCACTGTGCTGGAACAGCACATTTAAAAAGAGGGTGGACTATAGTCTCTAGACTTTTTCCTCTGCTGCCAGGATGGTGCAAGCTTCTAATTTTCTTCTGTGGTTTTGTGAAGGTCTCATTCAAATTAATTCAGCCACTATGCCAACAGGCAAAATGCCAGTATAGAAATCACATATACTGTATACGATGGAGAATGCTGCTGTTTCCATCTCCCCTTCAGTGTTCTTGGCAGCTTGTGTAGCCAACCACCCACCCACCCTTCCACACGCCCACAGCAGCATACATCCCAACCTAAAGCTTGTCAGCTTTAGCTTGTCATGCTACATAACCATAATAGCAGGGGTTAAATGATGCAATTACTTACTGTGCAGTAATTTATCCTAAGCTTTCTTTCCTTTTTTCCAGGGAAACCCTGGAAATCCAGGTGTACCAGGGATTACTGGGAAACCAGGGAAACCAGGAGACACAGGAAATCCTGTATGTATTTAATAACAAGGAAGAATGGGATTTTAACTAAAGTTGAAGTGAATGACATTGTCACTGCTTGGTCTAACATTATTCCTGTCTTTATTAGGGACCTGTTGGCATTAAAGGAGAGAAGGGAGAGAGGGTATGTACAGTTTTTCTTGAATGACCTAGACAGCAATCAGGAAAGCAGTGCAATCTTTTCATGAATATGTCATTGATGTGGTGTACTGCTTTTCAGGGAGACTTTGCCTCCCAGAATATGATGCGCTCCATTGCCAGACAAGTTTGTGAACAGCTTGTAAACAGTAAGCAAACCTTCTTCCTAATCCCAAGACGGTTTTATAGTTACCTCCCGTCATATATGTCATTCTCATGTGACTGATTTTAATTCCTCAGGTCAAATGAGCAGAATTGACATGATGCTCAACCAGATTCCATCTGGATATCATACCAACAGTCCAGGCCCAGCTGGTCCTCCTGGTCCTCCTGGCAACCAGGGGCCTCGTGGAGAGCCTGGGCAACCGGGACGTACTGGTTTTCCTGGAGGCCCAGGTGTACCTGGAAATCAAGGAGAAAGAGGTAAAACACCTATCCTCCTCTTCCTGAATGTTTGCCACAAGCAGAGAAATGTACTAAGACATGAAACAATGACTACGATGCCACTGGCCATCGTAGTCATGTGTGCATATTTCTGGCTGTGGGTTAAGCTTTCTGAAAACTGAACAGCTTAATCGATGTATAGTGTGATTTTTCCTACTTCTCTGTGGTTTCTGTAGGCTTGCCAGGAGAGAAGGGAGAGCGAGGGCCTCCAGGAACTGGTATCAGAGGACAGAGAGGCCCAAGTGGTCCACCAGGTAACAGTTTGCCTTTTTTTTAGTGTGTTTTAGTTGAATTTGCTATTGCAATGAGCTGGAACCAAGTGACCACAGTGTGTGTTGATCATTGCTGTCCAGCAGCTGCAGACAGTTGGCTGGTGTTCCACTGTTCAGATTCACTATGGCAGCTCTTCCATTTTTTAAAGACCTCTAATTAAAACGACACATTCCCACCAGAGGCTAAAATGTACCCACAGTGTATGTGATTCATTTGACAAGCTGTGCCACATGACTTTGATTTTTGAAGAGACCCTAAATATATTCCCAATTCTTTCATTTCTTGCAGATTTATAGTATGTCATATGTTTATTGAGTTTTTCCAAATACTATGCACATGTGAAGTATTATACAGTAAATGGAAGGTATTTACTTTTAACATTAAGGAGAGAATCAGTTTCTGGACTTTAGACAATCTCCAGTCAAGTCTTCAGTGAACGTCACGATGCAGCACAAGAAACAATCATTAGACATCGGTCAGTTTAAAAATGTTTTGGTCTTTCCTTGGTAGTAGCTCATTTCTGCACTTCTGCAGAAGACTTCCTTTCCTTGGGAAGCTATTTCAAACATCAGGAACCCTCTACTGATATGATCTCTACCTCATAACAGCAAACACTGACCTGTCTACTTCTGAATGAAGTGAGAAACAATTAAGGGAGGGAGGAAGTCCACACTGATGATTCCTGTGTGTGTATACAACTGGAATGTTGTACAATGAGCTTTCTTTGGTGGCTTCATTGACAACACATGGGCTCACTTAAGGGAGAGAAAAGGAGAGAAGGGGAAAATTCCATCCTGAGTTGTCACCGTCTAGACACTTGGGGCCAGGGGGTAACTACACGCAGCTCCAGACTTTTTTCTTTTAGGTCCAGCCTTTTAATTGAGCCACTGAAAAATGTAAATTACAATGCTGCAGCCCCATGTGACCCTCACCATTTCCACTGAAGATTTACAGGGGACACCATTAGGCCTCTGAGCTCCACAGGCTCCCCTTTTTCAAACTTGCCTCACTTTTTCTTTGCAGGGCCACCAGGAGAGTCAAGAACAGGGCCCCCAGGTCCTTCTGGCTCCACTGGGGCTCGTGGGCCGCCAGGTCGCCAGGGTACTCCTGGGGTGAGGGGACCACCAGGACCCCCTGGATACTGCGACTCTTCTCAGTGTGTTGGCATTCCATACAATGGACAGGGATACACAGGTACATTCAGTACTGTTTAGGTCCTGCATGGTACCTCAGATTAATGTATGTGTATGCAGACTAATGACATTTGCAACTCAGTGCATTAGCTCTTACTTTGATAATGTATGGAGATATGGATCTAAGTGTTCCACAGTGGTGACACTGAACAGAGAGCTGATTTATTGTTATTTAACGAAGTTTGCTAAGCCCCACCCCCTCAGTTTTTTTGACGTATTGTGTAATCTGCTTTTAATAGCGCAGATTTATCCTCAATACTCTTTGTGATGGTTTACAAATGTCTGCTAGTGGCATTCAGTTTTTTTCAGCTGAAATGACAGCGATCAGATTTTATCATTAGCTATAATGAATCACACTTCCATTCAGACATTTTGAAACTACCTTGAAAAGTACTTTTAACTGAACAAACAATCATGCTTTAGTCTGGCCTCTGTTTGATTTATACAGAACTGCAGTCACATGACAGAATATTCATAGAAAAAATAGCTAGTGGCATCCTTTCTCCAGGAAAATGCATGTCCCTGCAGTGACATGTCACAATTGTGTGGAGGAGGGGTTTAGTAAACCAGCAGTAAGAAAACACTATTTTCCACTATCTCCATACATTTGATGTACGATTTTGCAACAGGCATGTCAATTGCATTCTAGTGGTATGTGAATACTGACATTAAATTAAGTAATATGCTAAATAACTTTGTTCCACAGCAAAAAAAACCCACTCACACCCTCTTTGAACTATTTTCAGGTTTGGCATAGTAAACGTGTCACCTGCGCCACTTACACTTTGAAGCCAAGTTTCTCAGATGTTTGCCCATTTGCTATGGGGCATGTAAGGATAATCACCATGGACATAATTTTTGAACAATAAAAATTACAAAAGCCAAAAGAAAAAAAGAATGGAGAGGACTGGCACTAACATCATCTCACAGCTACAAGCTACAGTGATGGCAACCTGCAGGCCTGTTTGCATCTTGAACCACAAACCGTTGGGAAATATGTATTTAAAAAAAAAAAAAAATCACATAGACTGGGCATTTCTACAAAAGGAAGGAGCATGTACAAATACAACCAACAACAGCTACTAACACAAAGAATTTCATAGCTAAAAGCAGTGTTGATGTAGTGGTGATATGTGTAAATAAAACTAATTGTTTTTTTTTTTTTTGCTTTGTAAATGACTGTGTGAACCAGGACATTTCACTAAAAATCAAGTTAACATCTGTTTTAAGCTTGTGCCTCATAACCCCCCCGCTTACTTACCACCAGCATAACCTCTGTATATGCCACCATAAGTAGCTTAAACAGCTCTGGTCCAGACTTAAGCATGTTCCATTTGTACATTTAATCACCATGTTCTGTGTGTATGTTGGCCAGATTTGTGCTACACGTTGCTCCCGTGCCATTCCCATGTGTCCTATGTTGTTTCAGCTGCTTATTTTTACTCTGTCTTATTATCCAATAGCTCGATGGATTATATTGTAAATGTCATAACAACATTTCTTCGTACTTTAAAGGAGCAATATTTTGACACAGTCCATAGAATTTTTCCTCTGAAAGTCCATAGTGCAATATAATTTTAAATAGTGCATGTGAAAAGATGTAGAAAAACCTTTTTTTTTTTTTTTGATTGGCCGTCCCAAATACTTTTCTAGCGCCCCGCTACCAGCCCGAACCTGAGGTAGTGTCTATACCCGTGGAGCCAGCAGAAGAGATTGAATCAATACAATCACGAAACCAACGAGGGAAGAGATCACTAACAAGAGACAATACAGAAACTTCATAGCTACAGTAAAGACTTCTCAGTAAGATTGAAATGATGTGATGGTGATATTAAGAACAAAACAAGTACTTATATGGGTTTGATACCCATGGTTATATTGAATATATAAGTCTTGACATGAGAAAGTTTAGCAAGATGACTACAAACCTACATGTTCATTACAAACCTGTGTGCTTGCTAAGTGTTACCCTTCAATTGTCTGCGTGTAAAATAACTGCGATTGTTTATCAGTCCATAGTGTAATGCACTAATCATGTGAAAACCAGCAGAATCTTTGGCAAAGGAAGAAAGACCATGTTTTTTTTTTCTTGTCTAATTGCAGTGTATGAAGCTGTTTTAGATCTGCCTAAAATTCATAAATAATTTGGACAATTAATTTGCTCCCCACAGACGTGTAAATTGTGATGTTCTGTACGGCCTCTAAGGCAAATGATAATCTGATTTATTGTAACAAACCAACTTTTTGTTTATTTTTTTGTTACCAAAAGTGGAATTGCATGTTTGTGTTGTATATTTACGGAGGTTTTCTGTCAGAATATAAATGTTTCCCATCAGTACCATTTGGAGTCGGTTGCAAGACATACGATTGCTTTTCTCATGTTGTAACTGCACATTTTGTGAATTCCGCGCAGCCTTATTTTCTTATTTATTTCTGAAACAGAAGAGGCATTTTTCAATAAAACTACTGAAAATGTTTGTTTGTGGCCTCTAGTGACTTTTTTTTCAGTTAATACACAGTATCTGTACAGACCATTTTGTGTACAGCTTAACACAACACAAGGTCAGATCATCAGCCGGTATAATACAAGTCATCTATCTTTTTCTTAGAAATTCCACTGAATGGTTGAGAATTCATTTCATCTTGGTTGAAAACATGTTCTTGCCACTAAAAAGCCTTGAGGAGTATGCTTTGGAGTTAATTCTTTATTTATGTTGACAGTGTAAGGTATGTTGCTGGCATCCAGAAAGAGTGTGTGAAAACAGACAGTCCACAATATCCTTTACTTTTTTTTCCCCCAGCATGAACCATTTTCCAGCCTTTTACATGCTATTAGGTTGTTATTATTATTATACAAAAATACAAATACAACACAAATGTGATGGCAGAAATGGAAAGACTCGCAGATTTTCCCCTATTAAACATAATCTAATGATGAAATAAGAGATCTGTGAGGTGGGGAAAAACTGAAGCCATTTCCCTGTATCGTGATGTAATGAAGTAAAAGCACATTTGAGGAGCAGTTCTGTCCATGTGCCAGAGATCGACAAGTGGGGGGAGTGGTGGTTGTGGGCTGTGGCTAATCAAGGACAATCACCACCCCACTCAAAGAGAGAAATCCTGTTCGGAAAAACCCATTCATTTCTTAAAAATACTTCCTTTTGTGACTTAAAAGGCAATCTCAAATAGAGTTTATAGACATTGAGATTTTAAAAGTGTTAGAGACTCTAGATTGCGAAGCATAGTGTGAATGTATGAACAGCTGGTACATTTTAGTCATAAAGGAAGTGGGGGAACATTTGCGCATACAGAAAAGAAGCTCACATGAGAATTTACACCGGCTGCCTTCTACAGTAAAACTGTTTGGCAGTACATTATCATATATGGTCGAGCATAAAACCCACAGTGATGGTCTCAGCTCACACTTAACGCTCCATGAACCTCCTTGTCATTTATGAGTCTAACCTTGGTGCAACACTCGCCAAAACGTGGCCCTAATGAAATAAGTTGTTACCTCCAATAAGTAATACCCCATGTCCTGACACCAGGCTGTGGTTTGAATCACGGGTATCATTCTGTGACATTGTCCGAGACAGTGTCACTTTGACCACAACCAATTATATTGTATCCCTTCAAACCTGCAAACAAAATTGTCCTCAGTGATGTTGGATACCTTTGTAACCCTGTCTGGGTTCTGTCTGCTGATTTCTTTGACTTTGGTTACAATCTAGCATGCATCTGTGTTCACTTTGTGCAAGTGTCCAAATTTTGCAGTTGTAACTAATTTTTGGCTTAAGTCCTGTTTTATCTCCAGTTGCAGTGCTGGAAACTGCAGACGTAGGACTACAGCTTAATTCTTGAATTAAGACTTTAAGGAAAAGTTGACAGAATTTGGTCTCTTGTGGATGAGATGGACAATGCCAGTTTCAAATCAGCAGCTTCGCATTAAAATAATCGGAAAGTCCTTTTAACATTCATTTTATTTTTGTTTGCTCTTGGAGCAACTAGCCCGTCAGCTTTTCTGCACATCAATATTTCTGTACATTGTTGTCTTAGAGATGCATATGGCAGTGGTATGAAAGTGTGTAAATGCCAGAAATTTGCATCTTCAAAACCCTAACCATTAGAACAAAATGAAGGTCTTACAGTAAGGTCAATAAATTCAATAAATATACAAGAGGAAGATGAAACTATATTATAAGAGTTTTAGTGTTACTTTATTTCTTTATTGTTTTGATGTGCTGTTGAAGGCAGTTCTTGAAGTATGGCAGCAGGACATGCTGTATGTTATTGCAATAGCATGTCATAACAGACTGGAAAGCCTTTTGATCAAGCACAGAATAAATTATATTATGTGGGCACCAGGAAGCATATGGGACGAATGAGCCTGGTACTTAAAGATAATCACAAGTGACTGATAAGTAAAATTTAGTCTTTGTTCCTCCAGAAGCAGCAAGAAAGCAGGAGATTGATTTTCATAGTTTCATGAAAGCCTTGTTAAGCATAATGTAAATGTGTCCACAGCACGTCAATCGTTACAAAGTGAGACTTACATTGTGATAAAGAAGATATTCATGATGCATCCTTCAAATCTTACAACATGTTGAACATTTTTAGAATATTTAGACCTCGGCTTGATATCAGTCTCTTTACTCCCAGCAAGGAAGCAAACCATATAAGTACAGGGAAATGAAAAGATTTACTGAAGGTCACTTCAGTTAAGAAACTTCCTGCCTCACAGTGGTTGAAAGATGGACTCCATAGAGCCCGGTTGCATGCACTGCCTTTTTCACAAAAGTTGAGCTGAGGTTTCAAGTGTAAGAGACGTTGCCAAATATGGGGTTCAAAATACCAATAGCAATAAAGCTTTTCATTAGATGGCTTTTGCAGGAAGCCAGTCTTCTCTTCCAGGTTTACGGTTTCTATTCCAAAAATCTCCCCTCAGAATCTTACTAATGGGAAGGAGAATAATTCACCAAACCAGCATTTGGACTATGTGAAACTCTCCACTGAAATGCAGAAGAATAATTTTGTTATTATGAATACTTTAGAGGAATTAAAAATGTTATAAAACATCAAGTTAACAAATGGCTCTAGCATATTATACAGTTTCTAATCTCAGAGTGGGAATCACTGTAAAAAAAAGAAAAAAAAAAAGAAAAATGGGAGCAGACGCAAATTGACAGGTATTAATTGCTTAACTTGAGGTGGCTTGATTCTTGACTTGCCAACCAAAACCTTGAGAAGGAATGAAGTAGTCCTTTTGAACATGAAGGGGGGGATTGACTCCTCAAAGGACAAGTATTCAGTCAGTGTGCAGACAGTAGGTTTCCTCTTGCTGAGATGCCAAAAGCAACAACTGAGCATTCCCCTTTGGATACACTGAGAGTCAGCAGTGCTCCAGGCTGACCTTGTGAAAAAGGATGAACTGGGTATTCCATATATGAAACAACTATAAAGTTTGTTTAATAGATAAAATCACTTCTCATTCCTTCCAGTGGCCTCTGTGCCTGAAGAGTCATATAACTAACCAGACTAATGAGAGACACGTGTATGCAACTGGAACTTTTAAAACATTTCAAAATTAGGAGGTCGGGGATTGATCAATGTGGTGATATGTGTGCGGTGTGCGGTTCAAAACTTACTAAGCAGCAACGGATGCATGCGTTTACAGAGAAGCAAAACAGGCTCGTAGTGTTCTAATAAAGAAGTGAGCCAACAATAATTCTTCCTGCAATCAAATTTTACGTTTAATACACATGATACAAACGTTTTTTCCAGACAACAGCAGGGTAGAGTAAGTAGCTCATAACTATGCTGAAAAAGGTACTTTTTTTCCCCGGTGTCTCGTTTAATAGAGTCCCAAAAGACAGGTCTGATATGACCGTGGGAATGTGAAGAGTTAACAAGTTAACAGTGCATCTGATATCAATTAAATACAATGGAAAAACAGTTAAATGTTACTTATCTAGGCAACATAACTGAATGACCGAAGCAGATTCAGCCAGTGGAACACTGCATTAGGGAACAATTGCAGAATGTCTATTGCATGGCTTTTGTTGAATGTAAAATGAATAGCGTGTAAAATTTAGCCTGATTTAAAGCTCTCATATTTCAGTTAGGTTTATAAATATTATTTGGTGGTTTTATTTGTCCCTTTGCAATTAAAAAAAAAGAGAACTGGCTCTAGTCTTATGCCATGTCAGGGTAGAAACTGGCCTTGTGATGGGTTGTAAAAGGGATGGAAATGAAAAAAACCTGATCTCTTCTTTAATTCGTCTATTTCTATTTCTCTAAAACGTTCCACCCAGTTAAACGCTTTGTGCACTTTTGCAGGAAGAACATACAGGGCACAGCTGACAGTCTGTCTAACAAGTGTTTGGATTCCCTCGTCTGCCCCGCCAACTTTTGCACTGATGTTTGTGAAAAGTCTGACCTTTTTGCAGGAGGTGCTGTGAGGGTGTATTTGCTGAGAGACGAGGGTGGTCTTAAAGGCTTTGTAGTTGTTGGGGTGAACCCATCCCATCTACATGAAAATCCACAACTTATCTTTACCTTCACTTCGTTTAATGGCGCAGGAATGCATGACACCGTCAGGAAGCTGATTAAGTCAACATTCTGACAACTTTTAGTCCAGTATACACTATATACTGCTCAAAAAAAGTAAAGGGAACACTAAAATAACACATCCTACATAGTTGAATGTGCACAACAGCATGTGAAATTGATTGTCTATTAGTGTTGTTTCCTAAGTGGACAGTTTGATTTCACAGAAGTGTGAATGACTTGGAGTTACATTGTGTTGTTTAAGTGTTCCCTTTATTTTTTTGAGCAGTATATATATATATATATATATATATGCTGGGGAATGTCACCTGTTTCTTCTTGTCTGCAGGGCCTAACAGGGGCAAGAGACATTCAACCCATCAGAATGCTGAAAGACAGGGTTTTTTATTTATTTTTTTTGAATAGTAGAATTCACTTCTGAAACTTTCCGTGGGAACTTCTTTGTGTTTACAGTCACTCCAACTCCAAATTGGTTGCAGCCATCAATGCTGCCGTTGCCGCCGCCTGTCTTGGCATGAAAGGCATCACTTCCATACAGAGCGTTGTGCGGAGCTGATAGGCTTAACAAGCATTGTGTGAACTAATTTGGTTGGAATTTGTTTAAATGTTTTCCACTGCACATTTAAGATAAATATCATTTGCAGTCTCCACCACACTAAATGTCTCCTCCGAAGAGGTTGAGAACCGCTCATTGTTAAAAGTAAGATAGATTAAATGCGACGCCAGTAACATGCCTTGGAGCAAGGAAAGTGCTCTGAAGTGAGACATAAATATGGGCGATTTGCATGAATTAATTTCATATCTTCCAGTGAGTCATTCCAGTATAGTTCAAAATCCTGATGAGACCAGACTTACATAATTACACATTTTGTACACCAGTAGTGTAATCTGAACAAACATTTGACTGTGGTTTTGCATGGACTTATGAACTATCCTTGGAGCTTGTTGAAGGGTACCACTGGAAACCCTAAAATATAAAAAGGTGCAAGCTGGTTAAATTTGAGAGTAGCTGAAATAAAGCTGGTCATTGTGACACTGAGGTCATTCGGACATTTGTGTGGGCGACAATGTGGAGGGCTGTTTGTGTGGGCTTCCACACTCATGTTTCCTCATCCCCCAGAACACCCTTCGACCGAGGGTCATCGTAGTGCTGAGTCACTCTTTCCTTGCAGAGACACTTTGAGAAAATCATCTCCAGTTTCCTCTTTAGGCAGCAGCAGCAGCAGCAGCAGCAGCAGCTGGTAGAGCAGCCGTCATGATGGTATCTAAATCCCCAGCCGGCGAGAGAAGCTCTGTGACTCAGTTCCCAGAAGTGTCTACTCATGTCTGTGAAAGAAGGAGAAGTTCCTGCTGTTCTGGGAAAGACTGACAAAATTGGGAAATTATGTGTAATAGATGTCTAGCAATTAATGCAATGCAAAATCATTTATATGTAGATAAACACATAGACTTCATGGTATGTATATACCTATAATATATATGGACAATCGCCACAAAATAAGTAAAAAAAAAAAAAGTGTATACATTTGTAGTATATTCAGTTTACTTCTGTGCGAGACAATTACATCCCCAATATCTGCTTCTTCTCTTAACCTGTTACCACAGGCAACGTGCGATAAATCATACATACAATTTTTCATAGGAATAAATGGGGAGTGGTCAAACAAAATGATCAAACCCTCTCTGTCGTCTCACAGTTCTGCCATGCTTTTATGCAGAGACATGGGTAAAACGTTAAATGGGTCGTATGACTTTAAAAGAGACATTTTCAATTTTTTATTCATACCTACTTCCGTGGACGCCAAACTTTTCATCTTTAAACCCACTGCTTATCTTCAAGGTTGATAAATTCATTTTATCATAAAATCCATAAATTCCATCTGAAAACAAAGGCTAAGTCTAAAATAAGTTGTCTTTCAATTGAACAGGCTCAGGAGTGGCAGTTTTGACATCATGAGTTTGGTGATCTAGTTTTGCTTTTAGCCAAGAAATCATTACAGGAAAAAAGGCTTAAGACTTCACATTTCTGGACAGACAAAACAGGCCTAATTACATCAATAAACTGCACTTAACAGGAAGAGCAGACCCAAGTGAACGAAACAACATTTGCTGCAGCCGTTTTGTGCTTCAACGGTCATTCATTTTTCGGCTTCACAATGGCATTACTGTCTGGAACATGTGTACAGAACAGTATTCTTTTTTAAATGTTTTAGAAAACAAATGTGTCATTGCATTGCATTTTTTTTTTTGTTCCCAAATTTGAACTCTCCCCAGGACGGGGAGGTGTTGTGAGGCCCCGATGGTCTTCGCGTCCGTGTGGGAGGGACATTCCAAGTGGATGATACTGGAGGTTTTTAAAATCCGGCTTCTATCAGTGATGGATTTCACAGACCATCACTGTCTGCTGCACTGCTGTGCTGTTAAAGACAAACCGGATGATGACTTGTTGTGGTTGTGGCCCTCCTACATCCACTATCCCCATTCTGTTTCCCTCAAGAATCACACCTCCTCACAAAATGTAATTTAATAGCAGCAAAAGGCCCTGGACTGACTTCATAGGAGCATTTCTGCACATTATGCACATGTTTCAGAATTGCAACTCAATATTTTGCCAGTTTTTGCTGGTAATGTTGACGTTTGAAGCTGCAGTGTGTCACTTTTGATGATTCTATTCCCCCTGTTTGTTCTTCATGAACAGAAACGATGCAGCATGATTTGTATGCTGCATCAGACCTGAGTGAGGGACTGTTTCGGTGAATACTGCATCCGGTTACTTTACTGGCACAATATTGCTGTGAGAAACACATTGTGTGAATTCATTTGACAATGGTGTGGACGTTTATTTAGATTTGAATGTAATGCAACTACAACTATACATTTCCAGTCCAGCTCATTTTAAAACTATCAAATGCAGAATTACTTGTAGGCCACACTATAAGTGGCAGTAAATCCTCATTATTTTGCATCATCATTGACATCTGTACAGAAACACATGGATTAAATAAAGTGTATTTAATCCATTATTTGCGCTTTTGCTCTTGTATTTCTGGTCTTTAATTAAAGGCTTAGGAAGGATATGTCCCTTCAAATTGCTCTGCTCTGCTTCAACATGTGGAGAGTCTTAACAGGCCTGTTGTAGCACAGCTGCTAGGATATGGTTACACAGTCAGAAAAGGTGTCACAGAACATCAGTGGTCATTTAGCAACCTAGTTACTAATACATAATAATTATGATCATAAAATCTTTAATCTCAGTTAAAACGAGATTGATTTATGATGTTTTGGTATCATATTGTTTTGTAACAGTGTTACCAGTCAAGCCAAAACACACCGTGATATCCCTGTAATTATGTTTAACTGCCGCAATTAGGGTCAGGTCTTTTTGGAACAAGATTAATCCTTATCCTTTAATTGTCTCATCAATCTTAAATGACCAACAATGGTCTCTCTTTCTTCTCATACATCTAAAATTAAGAAACCTACAAAGATTATCCAGGTTAAGTAGCTGCTTGGCAGATGCTTTGTGCCCACTGTCTTTCCACTTAAATATATCCAAATGGATTATTCCTCAGCGGAAGAAACAAATTGGCTAGGGGCTTAGGTAAAAGATACACATCTATAGCACATTTTCAGTCAACGTATGGAATCATCACTTCGAGCATGCTATAGTTTCCGTTAGGATCATAAGTCTCACCAGCAGATCTTCACTCAGTGGTACCAACTGACAGGTTGTGATGGTCTCCCATCTTTAAACCCAGCAGACTGTCAACACTCATCTCAGTCTTATGTTGAAGCAAATTGGACTGCAGTGGTGATTTTGTTTATGTTCATGGGGCTTTTCGTTGCTTTCTGTATAGTTTTTTGATTATGTTTTGATACTTTTGGCACTTGAGGGGCCAAATATTCCTCTGCACCGACAGACTTAAGTTTCAGGCAAGAGACACCAGAGACTCCCAAAAGTAGAAGTGATTTCCCTCTCTGCAGCCACCTGTGTTCCTTGTTTAACACTTCTGTCTGGGCTGTGGTTATATATGTGTTTCACAACATGACCAGTGAATCTAATCCCAACTTGTCTGCAACGTTGTTGTTCCAAGTTTGCCTCATGTTAAATATGGCTCAGAGCCACTGCATCGTGTGTCTTTCAAATCATCAATCAATGTAAACTTGCAACAATCAGAAATAAATGTGCTCCACAGATGGAAGGTGGTAAAGTTGTAGCCAGGCTAAATGATTCATCTGCACCTACCATCGTCCGTGTTGTCGTCATGAAGCAACGATACCAAAGATAACAAACCTTTCTGCTTTCTGCTTTCTGTGCAATTAAATCCAGGTTTTTTCTACTACCACTCAGACACAAGTCAGGTTAAATGTATTCTATAATGGAATAAAATATGATATAAAGTCTTTGTCATTAAGCAGGACGAAAAGAAATACTTAAAATTCAACACAGACATACAAAGAAGGAAATGAAATATTTTATATAAGCAGTAAAATAAAATATAAGTGGTTCCAGACAATTATTGCACAGAATGGATATTACACTTACAAATGATGTATAAATACTTGCCATATATGTCACACATATTAAATGGTAGAGTTTCAACTTCTATAAACTTTATAAACATTCACTTTCTTACTGAGAAAGTGAGTTGAAAAGACTCATGCCATACCATTTGTTTGTGTAGTATACACTGAGAAAGTAATAAACCTGCGTCTCTAAGCTGTATCGACTTTCGCATCTAATTTTTAACATGATGTTTGAATATATTTGTGTTTGTTTCAGACTTTGTCTTTTCAGTGACAGCTAAATCATTACAGACTGAGCCTTTAGCTGCTCCTGGTTACATCACCAGACAGGACGGCTCTAAATGTACGGCCGCCTCCTCCTTTTATGTACGACCCGCTGTCATATCTACTTTACTTATCTATTTCGTGTATGTAAAGAAAATTCCCACCGCACATTAGATGCAGTATTTCAGTGATGTGACTGAAGGTCCAGACAGGTTTGAACAGATGTCTTTGGTTTTGTTCTCCTCCAACTGTGTTCAGCAGCTCGGGTTAAAATCAGACAGAGCGCTGTTGTTGAAGTGTACAGCATTTCCTTTTCCCTTCTGGTTTCACTTAAGCATCCATGCGGTCAGACAGCAAGCATTTCTCCATGAGACCGATGAGGGATGTCAACAATAACTGTTGCGTGATGTGGAGGTAGTGCCAGGATTATCTTGGGGTTTTCTCTAAGGTAACCTACTGTAGCTGTCCCTCCTGCACACACAGTCTGCTTCAAGACAGGATGATTTCATGTTCCATGATTAAAAATGTTCCAGTTTTCCCCACATATCACTTTCACACACCCTCATAAAGGCAGGCAATGGTTCTGTGCCTTTGAAACTGTTGCACTGTCAGATCTTTCCGGTTTGAGAGAAGATCGTACATGTCGTGTTTGAATAATGGCAGTCCAGACCACCTGTCAAGCTGCTGCATCTGCCCAAATAAAATCCACTCTGGGCAATGTTATGATGCGACGTATTCTGCTTGTAAGACATTTCAGCTAACAGCGAACCACTGATTTGAGTTTTCCTTCAATCTGAAGCTGACTATCAGCTTCTCCAGGTGCTTAGAAACACCTCAGTAACTCACCGTTAATCTTAATTAATTGACAGCACTTTCCGGAATTTTATATAGTAGGCAGCACACAGTGGATAATTTTAGTTGCACAGACTGATGTTAACCAATACTATTCATTAGGAGTCAGTGATTTTAGGCATCTGAGCTTTTATACAATATTTACTTTATATTATATTATAAAAGACTCAAAGTGTGGTCCTTGCATGTACTACACTATCCAGACTGTGAAAGCTGTCAAGAGTTTCATTACTTTCTTTGGATGCGAACATGGATCTAGTGAGACCCCCCTGGCTGGTTCGTCTCAGTCAGGGCTTCAAGGTTGCTGTAGAGAGTCAGTAGGTGGCCGGCAGAGTAGAATGTAAGGTCCTTTTTTTGGCTGTGACCTACACTCTTTGGGCTGCAAAGGCCAAGTTTTATGATAGCAGCCACTGAACCACTGTTAGAGTAACGGGGCTGCTTCCAAGTTCCCAGGGGAAATCGAGTGTGTTTGTGTGAAACTACCCATACTTTCAGTATTATGAGTGAATATTCCAGTGCCCAGCTGAAGTGACAGTTAAGTTTCTTATTTGCCACATTACTCAGCCGTGCTTAAGACTGAAATTATGGAAGTTTAAGAGAGCACATTGGAATGCACTAAAGTGCAGCCCTTCAATATTCAAATCTATCAAAGAGTAGATTCTGTTTACTGTGCATGGCTCCATGGAGCTCTGTTGTCTCACATCTACCGTCAGATAATACAAGCCGACTTTCAGGAATGATAGATGAAATAAAGCAATCAAATGAGCTTATCAAGATGTTCATACAATAAAAAAAAGAGATACTAGCCAGGTTTCCTTTAAAATGCACTGAAAATGTAATTACAATAAACATTCACATGTGTTTCAGTCCACTGCTGTTGAACAAATATTGGAAGTTAGTTCACTGTAATAAGCAGAAAGTTGCGCAAGAATTTTCTGTCTCTGGGTTTTTTTTTTATGCTCAAATTTGAAAATGCGAATGAAAACAGACTCATGAAAATCTGCCCACTGACTCTGAATGAAGGTTTGATTCCATTTAGCTATTTCTGGGTCCTACAATGCGCATTCTGGCTCATTGCCTGGCTTATTGGGACACTTGAAGAGAACAAAACTATCAATATCTGCCACAGCTTTGCTTTTCCTACTGTGATGATACAAACATATTTGCAGGGGAAATGAAACCCTGTTGTGTTGCAGCTAAAGCTGCTGTGTGTCTGTAAAATGGCCCTAAACTAATGTGCCACATCTGTGATTGTTCATGACACAAACTGTGTGTTGTCAGCGTGTTTCACACAATTGTCAGTCTACTTTAATAATCAGGAGTTTTTGTTGGAAAAGTGAGTGTTATTGGAAAGTGTTAGGTAAGACCAAAAATGTCTCCAGGGCAAACAGTGATGCAGATTTTAACATGGCCTCACATCACGGCACCAATAATATAATTGGACTGTAATTTGATTTATATTTAAGTAAAGTCATCAAAATGAAATCACAATATGTCTGCTGACAGATTGAGAGGTTTGAGTTGGCTTCCTCTCTTTGTAATGTTAATGCAAAATATTGTTTGTGATGTTTTTATTGTGTTTTCAAAATAAAAATCAGCAGATGTCTGTACATTTTTTGATGAGATTTTTTGATGGAAAGACCGTGATGCTGATTCAAAAACTATTTACCCGAGTGTGAGCCCAAGCTACAGAAAAAAACACACTAGTATGTAAATGAAGGAGGACTTAAGAGTCTCACTGCCCACAATCCATCTTGTCTGTCAGTGTGCCATTTCAAGACCCATCCAACCACAGGAATAGCAACAGCTAAGACACATGTCTTCTGTAATTCTTTGTAAAATGCTTTGCAAAAAGTCTGCTTTCTGTTTAAAGAGGCGATTGTGAAAAGTCTGTCCTGGCACTTTGCAGTGGTATTACACCTTAAAGTTGTTATCGATTTATTTATCTGTGGTCTGAGAGTATGACTTGCCTGCTGTGAAGTATGTATAGAAAATGGGATCCATGTCTGTGCAGTCAGGGAATGTCTGCTTCAGTAAGAAATGTTCAAACCATAGCCGGAACGTTTTCCACAGTTTGTGGTTCATCCACTCACATTTTCCGTCTGCTGTGAAAGTATGAGCTCCAGAGTTTAGGAGCAGGGAGTTCTTTTCTTTTGCATTGCACACAAAAGTGAAGTCCAAAGTGGTGATATGATTTCTCCTACGTGATTTGCATTTGAAAATTGTATATTAATTAAAACTGGGGATCAAGAACAGCTTCTGGTTATCTTTTTAAACATATATTGGCCCATAATGTTATGTAATGACCACCGATGGTATTTAAAAATGCACATAGTTGCAAAACAAACTCCCGTGGTGAAGCCTTGAGATTCACGATGTGACCAACACCACGTCAGTTTATGAAATTGGAATTTCAGTCCTCACCTGCAACCAGAGAAACCTATTCAA
Organism: Brachirus orientalis; assembly: GCA_016785285.1. Classification (NCBI taxonomy): domain Eukaryota; kingdom Metazoa; phylum Chordata; class Actinopteri; order Pleuronectiformes; family Soleidae; genus Brachirus; species Brachirus orientalis. The sequence continues at coordinate 3,394,272 of JAFBJR010000100.1, forward strand.
TGATACCAGCTTTCGGCCACACTGTTGTCCATTGTGCCATGCTTTATCATCTTTCATTTATAACATAATGACCTGTAACTAGCACTTTGAGACCATTAACACCTCAGGAAAAAACTCATTCAATCATTCAAATGGAATTATTCCATCTGAATTCCCAGGGTTCACTTTTCAAACTAAAAAAAACAATGTCCATTTTCATATACAGTCTGTGAACGACGTGAGAAGTGCTGCGGCACGTCTCCTATTTTCTACCTTTTGCTTCCTCTTTAACCCTCATCATCTCAGAACCAGTCCAGTTTATAGATGATTTGTAATTACCATCACATTATGCATCAGAGAAAAAAAAAAAACCCTGAATCACTGGAAACCTTTTAAAACATTCTCTTCAGCAATTAACTCTAATCACTCCATTAAAATCTCTTTTATGGGAAATCAGACATAGCAGAAGAGTGAATATTTCTTTGGCACCGAAACCTGCATGATGTCAAACTGGGCTGAGGCACTTGGTTTATTCATCAAATAAACCATGTACAGAACGGTGTTCATTCTTCTCTCATCTGTGTCTTGAACGATCAATCTCTCACACAGCGGAGAAGTTTGTGTTTATTTCTGGCTTAATTTAGTTGTGCTGTAGGCAAATTTCAGTTTGGTCTAAATTAGACAACTTCTGACAGTGAGACTTATGTTAAAATACTCAGAAAAATATGCTGTGAAAGTGGTTATTAAGTGGTTCCTTTGGCAACTGATTCACAAAAAATTGAAGTGTGTATTTTTTTTTTTTTTTAGTCTTTATACCGTCATAAATTGTATTGATCAATGCTTCCATGCACTGGACAGTAGATGATTGATGCTGTACTCAAATGTCTGGGAAAATGGCAATGATGCAAAGAGAGAGACACATTTCCTGTGTGTAATTACATACGAACCAATTCCTGTTTCTACAACGACTCTGGACATTCGGAGAGGAAAACAATTACAAGGCTCACCCCAGCATTACACCATAAAGGATAGGGGTACAATACCCACACTCCAAGAATCGCTGCCAAGAATCATGATGTTTGTTTTAAATCATCGAGCTCTCTTTATTCTCCTTCCCAGATTAGCTGTGGCAACACTGAACCGAGGGTAAAAGATCACTTTGTTCCAAGCCAATACCAGTCAGTGGCTGCACACAGAAGCAAGAGGCGACCCAAAATATTTTCCTAATTACCATAAACCTCTTTTTGAGGGATGACGCAGACGAGGGTTGAGGTTTCCCTCTGACAAGATTTGGCTCTTTTGAATGCTTCTAGGAGAGGACAAGGAAAAGGCCTCCTACTCATTTCCCTTAGATCCAAGGATTAATCCGGCACTTTCATGCTTTGGTTCCCCAATAAAAAGAGACAGCACCTGTATGAAAGGTCCCGCCATGTTACTTGAGACTCGTAAAACTGTTATCCAGTTAACACTGGCACTGAGGTTATCTGAGTTTATGACAAACTTAGTTCATGAGGGCAGAATCCATTTAACTGTCTTCATGATGTATTTCGTGTGTTAGCCACACAGCGATTATCACGGGATGCTGCACTTTCACTCAGCTAAAGTTAATTACAAACTAGTCGAGGCATTGGAGGTTTACTGAGGAGCTTAAATAAATGCAATATTATGCTCAATCATGAAGTCTAAAAATAACAGTTTCTTTTAAATGCTACCATACTGTGTATTCTGAATGTGTGAATGTGCAAATGTATGCAAATGCTGTCAACTGTGAGGAGAAAAGTTTATTTACAGGAACTGCATGTTTATACATTTATAAACGTGGTTATTGCACATTTTAACAAGTAAAAATGCATGTTATTCATTTATTTTAGTTTTAATCAATGTGATTTTTAATTATTTTAGTGCTCAGCTAGTGGTTTCTCTTGATTTTTGTGTATTTTAAGTCCAGATAAGTGTTAGCCTGCAACACTTATCTCACTGTTTTTACTTGGTTTTAGAATATTTTTACTTCATGTTCCATTTGATTTCCCTCTTCACGGCTGTCATGCCTGTGCCGCCTGTAGGATGGTTGTCAAATGATGCCACCATCTTGAAAATGCAAAACAAATGGGTGAAAATAAAGTGACATAAACTGTTTAAGCCGATAAATTGGCTGTCTGAAAAGATTCAGCTCAATATGAAGCGGTAACCATGTCAAGTTAACAGTAGAAGTGTCTGTCACAAATGCAATGTTAACAGTGAGCATATCTGGAGCTGTAGGACGGAGGGATCCCTGCTGTTTCAGCTCCGTCACAGTGAATAATAGGCATGACCAATCAGACCATTAACCACAACCGCAAATGTGCCACTCAGCAACATGGGAACCTTGGGGCGGTTGTAGCTCATATTTAGGATTTAATAGTTATGTTGGCAACAAAGGTCACTCAGCTGAACAAAGAAGCCCACTTGGAGTGCTGCTGGTCGGATCCTAACTCCACTTTGACCTATTAACCCTCTCTCCTTGTTACATCCTCTGGTTCCCCTAGTTCCAAAAATGCTGTTCTGTTTTAAAGAATTTCTGAAATGTCTTGTAAATCTCAGAAACAGTACTGTACTAATGAAAAACTTGGATGAAGCACAACAGACTTGACCATGTGGCATGTGATCTTTGTGTTTAAATGAGCAGCATGGCAGCCACACAATTATGGGTTTGGGAAAAAATGTCAGCACCTCATTGCTCTAGCGTTCAGTGACAAGGATGAAGAGTTTGCACTCTTGCGCCTTGATTTCTGGCGTCAGAGGGATCCTTCTCTCATACTGTACATGGGCGGCATTTCACAGGTAGTAAAATATAATACCTTTTCCTGCTGTCATATTGTATTTGTGGCTTGGGTGCTCGACTGACCTAAGTGGCTGAATGTTTCATGTGCTCAGCAACTGCAGGGGCACAGTTTGAGCATCACAGACCGATTTGTCCGTATATAACATGACATCATGTGTAGATTCAGAGTGCAGCGAGCAGACTGCTGGCTCACAGTCAGCTACAGTGTCAAGGAATGCTTCTCATTACCCAGTGCAAATACGACATCCTGGCTCACTCTTTAATTTAACTAGAAAGGAGCTTGCAAAGCAGAAAATAGCACAGATCAGTCAAATATTTGTTCAAGTCAAGGGCAAACTTTACCCACTTCCTGGCTCTGAGTTGTGGTTTTGAGAAATGTTTAGGCCTGATTTTGTAATTGAGTTTCACACAGTTTGAAAGTTGTGCTGTTGTGCAGGCGCTAAATATTAAAGTAGATCTTAAGGTGTTCCAGGTCTGATCCATCTGCGATGGTCAGTGGATTACAGGAAATGATGTTGTTGTTATTTATTTGCATAGTCAGAGGTCAAACCTCCTATACCTTCATCTACCTCCTTATATTTTTAATTTGTTGGAACTTTTTAGAACTTTGATCAGAGGTAAAATGTCTTTAATTTGCTTTGGATACATACACTTCATTTTCCAAAATGGCACAATGTCTACTGATGATGTTAATGTGATGATTATTATTGATATTTTTTATGACTTGCAGACAATAATATATGTCCAGTTATTTCTTAATGCACAGTTAAAGAACCCCAATCAGTGGACTAGCCTGTCAAAATATATTGAGCTCTAGTGGTTAAAGAGCAGGATTTTGCTTCTAAACTTGATCTTTAAAATGAAAACAAAATAAACAGAGTGATTAACATTTAGTCGATGATTAATGAGAGCTGTCATAGTTGGTCTGAAACGATGATTTTAAGTCATGCAAACAATGGCTTTCCTAAGTGGATTAATATCAGGTGTCCCATATCTAGAATCTTTGGAATATAATGTTCCTCAACACTCAGCAATGTTGTGTTTTTTTATATAATGTAACTAATTAAAAGTAATGCAGCTGACACCTGGAAGTGATTAATGTACATCTGATTTTCATAGAAACAAAAATATAAGTATTTCCCTGCAATATATATTATGTACCATATAAATACTTTAACAGGTGAATACTAAAAGGAATATAATTTTATTGGTCTTCTCTGTGCATTAACGTTAAGCTCCACTTTGGTAAATTTTCCATATGCACAACCTTGTAAAGTCTCAGATTCCAATGATTTCACTGCAAAAAAATCTTCGTTTCTTTGAACTAGATTTTTTGAATGTTGTGTGTTTTATATGGAAAAATCAACATTAGAACTGATGCGCAGTGGTTCATTTCTGTGTTGTCTGGTGCTAAATTTAAGACAGCCACTTTACTTTGTCATCCTGAGAGTGAATATATACATATTTACCTTGATGTATTAGTGGGAATACCACAGAATTTCAAGTACAAGAATTATATTACCTTTGCTATTCATAAACACAGCTGTGCTCAACTTTGGAAATGAACAGTTTATTAAAGATGCTAATAAATATTTTGTGACGTGAAATGTAAGCAATTCTACAAATAATTCTGATCTTCTACAAAGACATTGTTGGCTAATTTCTTCAAAAATTATGAAAGAACTATGGTTTAAGCAACTGCAAAATGTTTTACACTGAATCCCTGCTTATGCCTGTATTTCTGAGGATAAAGCTGGTCATTTTCTTTCTATTCAACCAAAGCTGCAGTAAAACTAAGGGTACCTTTGTTGACCCTGCACTGTTGTCCTTTCAAATGAACCTCAAAACCACACTTTCCATGGAACTGGTCTCCCACACAGCCATTTCAGCAGCTGCCGGGCCTCACTACCTGTACAGGAAGGATCCGAGCGCCGCCTGTGCTCTGTGACTCACAATATTTCCACATTTGAGATGCCTTCCACACACATTCATAGCTGGTGCAGTAAATCATTATGCACACATATGCTTCACAATACCTACAGTATTGTGGGCTTTCAAGGTGCTATTAAATAGTCTATTCAGACAGCATGTATACACACACACAATAGTGTTTTACAGCACCCTTTTTAATGTAACTAATCATTTTAACGTGTTTAATAATGTCGTACAACTGAAGCTGAATTTACACTGTTGTCTTTAATGAAAAACACAAATCACACAAGCAATCAAACACCCTGTTCATATTCCTAGTGTTGATTAGGCAAATCCAGTTTCACTTGGCTCAGGAAAAGTAGATTAAAAGAAAAAAGAAAGAACATAGTAGCTTCCAAGGGGGAAGTACTCTTGAATAACATGTCTAGGAGAGTTTAAGAACTGTACTGTTCTGAGACTTTTTCATTGCTGGATTTTAGCCCAGTCATTTAGTGACATCTAATGACGCATCACTACTATCATCTGTCAGAAAACTGCAGTTGAGTAGTGACATACAGCTGCAGGATCCTGACTCACCAAGAAATTTCTTGGTTTGAATCCCAGGGCCTTTCTGGGAGGAGTGCTCGTGTTTTCCCATGTGTTTGTGTGTGTGTGGCTTTCTCCCACAGTCCATAGACATAGACAGTTAAATGTTCGGTTGATTGGAGACTCTTAATCGACACTGGGTGTGAATGTGAGTGTATACGGTTGTCTGTCTTTGTATGTTTTGATGGGACGGCAACCCGTCTGACACTGTGACCTGCCCCTCACAGTGTCAGACGGGATTGACTCCAGCTCCTACTGCAACCTTTTAAAAAGAAAAGCAGCATAAAGCAGTTTCAAATTGTTTCTGAACCTGTTAAGTTAAATGTGTGATCACAGGTTTACTAATGTGAGAGAAAAGAGCAAATCCTGCGTCAGCAGCGCATGAATACGCTTTATTATTTGCTTTATTTTTGCTCTATTTGTGGTATACTTAAAAGCTGTTGTTGTTGATGTTATTCACATTCCTTTTACATTTTCATGAACAGAAATTATGTAACATTTGTCGGATGTGTCCCTCATGTTAACTGGCTCTGTCAAGCAAAACTACCAGACCCAACTGAAGGAGCATTTGTGTGTACAGAGTGGCAGGTAGGAGGAGTAGCATTCACCTCTAAAACATTTCAGTCCTACTCAAACCTGTTTTACAGCCATCGCTCTTGATAATGTGAATTGCTTTCTGTATGCAGTGTGGACATGTTCCCACAAGATTTAAACACATAGCGAGAGAGTTGCTTGGAGCTGATATGCTCACAAATCAGTGAACATTTTTGATGAGAAGTCACACATAGACACTATTAAAAATTTACGGGCACAGGTGAAATGATTAAGAAAATTCAAGTTAGATACCTGAGACAAAAAAAATTAAAGCGATCCTGATGGGATGCTCTAGCCTGCTTGCCTTTAAGGGCATGTTGAAATGATAGCATCTTTGTAAAGAACTCATTTTCAAAATACACAGGTTTATATCTCTGTAAAGAATGGTAAACCATAGTGCCTTGAACTCCATGTAATGGAAAGAAAAAAACAAATGCACTACAGATTCTCGCACCAGTGGAAAACGTTCTCTAAGCGTTGCCACATGTCCATGTTGACATCAAGCAGTCATCATGTAACGGGAGAAATGCAGACAAGCACAGATAGTTTCTGCTCTGCGGTTCACCATAAGATTCAGAAAAGAAATTACAATACAGCTTTCTACTGATTGCCAGGGTGAATATTCTGTGTTAAAGCCATCAAGGGAAGCAGTGAAGGAGACCTCTGGAAGGACCACAACCTTTTTGACGTCTGACCTGTTTAAAGTTGTTTTTTGTTCTTTTTTTTTTTTTTTTTTTTTTTTTTTTTTTTTTTTAATGTAATGTTTGATTTTTTTATTATTTTAGTTCTATTCACAACTTTTGACAATTCCAATGCAAATAACTGATCTTATCTAAAGTGTTTTAGATAGATAGATAGTGTTGATGCATAATCAGGGGTTTCATAAAGAAGCTCAGGTCTCACCAACAAAAGCTCCAGTCAAGTCTTAAGGAGTGAGAGTTGTGAGATTTTTGATTCAAAAAATTCACTTCCCCTTGGTCAAAGAATAAATGTCTTAATCTAGTCCTTTTCATGCGATTGGTGTTGTCTGAATGTCAAACAATATTATGGTCTATCTTTGCTCACTGGGTGTGGCATCAGATTATTAAATTAATGCATTGGCATGCAGAAAACGAGGAAAACAAAAAAAAAGGGACATAAAATGAAGGTGAGGAGGCATTCTTTCCCCTGAAGGTCTGTCTGAGGAGAGGCTCACAGTCTTGGACCCTGAAAACATCTGCTTTAAACACTTGGTTGGTACACCGTTGGTAACCCAGCAACTCCACTAAAGTAGTAGGGGCTTATGGACCTTGCTCAAGGGCACTAAAATGTCCAATGAGTGTCAGGTAAGCTTCTGGTAACTGGTTTAAGTATTTGACTCAGACTAGATTTCAGACATAATGTGAGATGTCACAAATCCTTTATTGAAATTGGCCCAGATCCTACAAAATAGAATAATTCACAGGGTTTTACTGTAAAGAGGAAAACATGTACATGCATATGCCTCACTTGGCCCCACAGCAGCAGGTGTCGGGGAGGTGATATTACTCTGCTGTAAAGACCGACTGGAACACGCCTAAGATCTGAGTGTGCTTAAACTATATAACAGTACGTCAACAGTTACTCGCCTACTCATTTGTGCATCTCACAACATGGTCGTAAAGCTGTCGCAGTATTTTTAAAGACACCCAATCACACATCACCTCAGTGGCTTTCAGATTACTGGAGTAATTGGAAGCACATGCGACAAGGAGCAAGTTAAGCTCGTGGGAGCAAACAAGTAAAGAAATAACCATTATCAGGTTAACTGGAAGAGGATGAGATATGGCAGTAGAATCAAATAAATACAAAGAGTTGTCAGAGTATATTTGAAGCCCTTGCTTCCCCCAGATGCTGATGCACAGTAATGTCATGGTGCTATCGCTCTCCCTCTGATCACTGGTCAGGTTTGGCCTTGGAGTGATTTTACAGCACAACTGGACACAGACTTTCCACTAGGATCTGTCAGCAGGGGATGAGTGAAAGCCTGCTTGGGCCACGTCTATCAAAGGAAGACTCCAGATTATGTCTGTTGCCAGAGAGCTAATTCACAACACATGTGGCTGAGAATTGAGGAGGAAGCCCAAAAGCTGGAAAGGTGGGGACCAATGTGACTACTGGATTTAAACCCTTAATGTTGAGATGAAACCTCCCCCCCTCACTAGATTTCACAACAATGAGGCATCATGGTGGAATGGCACCATGTGTTGACCTGTTGGGCCACATGAAGCCGCATGTCACTAGTCTTTCAACATCCCTTTTGTCTTCATTTGTCATTTTGTTTATTTTTGTCCTAATGAAGCTGGAATTTTTCTACAGGCAAAGTTGCCAATACTTGAAACCTGTTTAAATGTCAAATTCGTCACATTATTAGAACCTTCTGGGCTTGTGAAGTTCATGACAACAATGACATCATCCTGCACTGGACGCCATATTAACACCAGCTGTATTTATCCATCGTAGTCACTGATGATGATTTAATTGATGATGAATATTGGCGCTCCAGAGGCTATTGTAATTTTTTCGTTGTCCACTTAATCCACCAGAATTAGCATAAATGTGTCTTGGCTGAAGTTGATAGTCTAAATTACAAACTGTTTGTTAAACTGTCAGAAAGGGTGGCCATGCTGAGCTACACGCAGCTCATACCTCCACCCCAGACCCTACCTCCATGAGTCTTTTGCAATAGTATGGACGTTCATGCAATACTTCCTCTAGTGCCGAGTACCAAGTTACAGGCATCAACAAACACAGTTTTATTGTGCTTGATCTGAAAGAGACTGAAATGCAAGCAGATTCTGTGGCAGTGGAATGTAACACCGCTAAATGCAAGTTGTCATTTTAATGGGGAATATTACTTATTGGCATGGATGAAATGAATGCAAAGGATGGATAAAAGGCTCCATCCGTCTGTCTTTTATAGCGTATAATGGGCCTTTTAGAGTGAAGCAGTAACAAGAGGTCAAATGGTTGCTTCCTGAATTGATGTGGCATGAACGTCTCACAAATGATATACAGTAAGTGTCATGAAAACAAATGCCAAATGCTGACAGACACTAAGACAGATCACCAGTTTTCCCGTGTGATTATTCACTATAGATAAAATGTAACAATGTCTGCAGATTACATATAAGGCACACAAATGTGACTTTAAATTCAATAATCTGATTTGAAACACTAAACCGAAACAATGGGAGGTTGATGGGATTAAATAAAATGAAATAGAAACTGTGCCGCAAAAATCCTGACTCCTCAGAGATATTTCTTTTTGGTTGTTGCACTGGCCTGTCCATTAATGTCCATAAAGTCTGCAATGCAACCTGTTTTCTTGTCTGTTTTTCTCTGGCCCACCGTTGCTGACACAAACATATCTGTAATATTGGAACTGACAGAACACTGATCATTTACAGATAAACTGTGCTGGCCACAAAAAATAAATAAAATAATTTGTGCTAAATTTTATTACATTTTAAATAGCTGAAAATACAAAGTGATATTTCTAATGACTTCTATTTTCTAATAAAAAAAAAACTAAAAATAAAAAATAATTTGATATAATTGTTCTGCTCTGACTACAAGGATGTTAGATGGTTGAAAATGTTAACAACATCACTGCTGTCTGTATAGATTCTCATTAATCCAGGTCATAGTTCTCCAAATGTCACTGGCTCAGTAGCAACACAACTGTTCTGTTCCTTTACCAGAGGCGGAGAAGTGAAAGTCACATCGCCTCAACTGTTTATAATAAAAGCACTTTGCTCATTCATACTGAAATGCAAACTTCTTTCTACACATCATGCAATCCAGGTTAGTGCTAAAACACAGCTGTGCGTGATGAGTGTGGTTAGAGTTTCAGTAGACTTGTAGCACTCGTACACCACCTCACAGAATAGTTGCTTCATGAGGCTGGGTGTTGCATGTGTCGGTCTGTGAACAGCTGCAGCCAGGAAGCTGATTGTCAACGCACTAATCAATATTCCCAAGATTGTTCTGCAATTCAAAGATTACTGCAGTGGCTTCGTGCCTCCTCATTGTCTGTAAACCGTTTACTTTTTTTAAGGGCAATTAAATAACTTAACATGCCACCGTTCAAAGTTGAACTAAGTCTTCTTTGATCAAATGATCAGTACGTCTCTTATGGTATGTGGTCTTGGAAGCCACTGTCTATGTAATTCATGGACATTTGTAAATGTGTTTTGTATCAAATACCTGTTGGATTTTTCCTTCCAAAATCTCATCCGACGCCATCGTCTGCACTGGCAGTCATCAATCAGATGTGTTGTGTTTCTGTGTCTCAACCATGAGGGATGAGGAGCTTGTGGACATGCATCTGGTCTTATTGTTCTACCACAGCGTTCTCATAATGGTTATTAATGATGATAATAGAGGTGAGGGCAATTACCCTGAGATGACTATGATTGCCTCCTGAATTTAGATTTTAAAAGACTGAATCACAGGGAAAATGTGCAAAGATGTTTCCCAATTGTTCCACCAGCACATCTGGAATTCTCGTGAGCTGTTCGATCTGTTTGTGTATTTGATTTTACTTTGTGGCACTTTAAACTCGCATGAAGAGATTGATGATCAAATTGTTATGCAGTACTTTATATAATGACACACATCAGTTGTGTGTTTACATTTCAGTGGGTTATTTGGTCTTGATTTACACTCCATCTGAGAAAACAAGAGCTTCTGCTGATGTTGAAACTATATATGATATACATTTCCTTGTATAATTAACAGGTTATAATTATTAGCGAGACGAAGTGTGTAACACAGGGTTCAGTGTATAAACTGAGGATCACATTCATATATAAAATGTTTGGAGGACTCATGTTTTAGGCGTAGGAAAGGATCTTTGTCATTATACAACTGAAATTGCACAACGGAATTTTGAGGTCAGATGGAGGGTTTATCCATCTGACCTGCGACCTCACTGAATGTGTCTAACATTCATACGTTTTGAATGGGGGAGGAAACACATTCAGCACAGGGAGAACATGCAAACTCCACACAGAAAGGTTCCGTCAAAGCCAGCACCTTCCTGCTGTGACACAACCCTGCTAACCACTAATCCACCGTACCGCCCAACTAACAATAATGTTACCATATTTTCCTGTATTGTCCAATTCATCTAACACTCAAACATATTGGTCTAAGAAATGTGTTTATCAAACTGGTTTAAATTGTATGGGTGTTATATTGTATTGTTTTCTACCACAGTAAAAGCTGTCCGTTAGTTTACATAATACTTCATTACATCAGTCTACTTGGAAAGAGGGGTAGCAAGATGTTTACAAGGACAACTGTTGGGCAGCCTTTTATGCAACATCTATTTTTCTTTTTTTGTGTGTGGTCTTTGGCAATGTCAGACAAGTATATATTACTGTCTGAGCCCCCTTCCCATCTCAAGACAGCCATATGCAGAAACATTTTCCGTCACTTTCTGTCCTGTGGTTTAAGGCAAAGCTTGTATTTCCAGGAGATTTGTTAGAGGCTTCGAACAAACACTGGAAACACCTCAACTGGATTTGAAATTAAGCTGGAGTCTAATCAGAGGCCAGTGTGCGAATGCACAATCAGCAAAAAAGTTCCACCGACCAGAGGCAAAAATGGTTGGGTGCCGCAAAGAATGTCAGATGGTATCACTGTTTTACAGTGTGATCCGTTAACATTTTTGGTTTGTGGATTTTATCTGCACTAATCAAAGCAAAATATCAAACATTCTTGGGCTTTTTAAATTATTTGCTGTTTATCTCATGCAAACCCAGCAACTAATACAAAGGTTTTTTTTTTTTTTAAAAAAAGCACATTTATTTATAAATTCACATTGATGTCACAGTCCTGACATGTCCCATCACCCTGAAAGCCACTCTGATAATACTCACAGAAAGTTCCCTGTTTTATTACAACCACAGCAAATTTTGTTGTTTATATTTCTCTGAAATGCATTAACCATCTCTTAATTTCATAACCCAGATGTCACTGGAAACAAATTGCATGAAGCATGATAATATTATTAAAAAGATTTGCAGCTATAGAAGGCTCCATTTATGTTTCCTGCCAGAACGGTAGGAAAAAGCATCCAAGGTAAACAGGACCATTTAATGATCTTCCCAGGTAGGTTTTCCTTCCTTTCTTTTTCTCTTTTGAGTATATTGTGAAAGCAGCTCAACTTAGAAGCAAAGAAATGTCAGGGCTTTATTTTCTTGAGGCCTCATCTTCTGAATGGCCTACCTGGGGGGGCCAGTATTTAAAGCCAATTCATACGTTGACTAGGATTTAAGCTTATGAAATGAACAGTTTGTGTTTTAGCCATTTCTTCAGAAGATTAAAAAGGGAAGAATGCACGCAGTTGTAACTACAGAAGTAGATGCCTTTCAAAACTGATACGACAAACTTTACCAACCCTTTGTGAGAAAATATTCTACACTCTGTTTTGGAATCATGCCGCCATTGAAATGAGAGCAGTGGAAAGAATAAGAGACTTATGGTTTCCCTCGACAAATGAATAAAACAGATGAAAAATAATACTTTAAGTGACATCACTGACCATCTCCTACAGAAGACCATCAAAATTCAGCCGGTTTTTGGCCTTTTTTCATGTCAGCAGTGCATGTTGCTGATCATATTCATTGTTCATTGTTATTTTCTAGATCAGGAGTATAAAGTTCATACTTTTCACAGAGGAAAATCTGGCCGCACCTTTGGTTTAGTAACTTTTACATAGAGCTCAGGATGTTTAAAATTCAATGTCACCAGTGTTAAAATTTAATGTCACCAGTGTTATTCTCATTGGTGACATAAATGCTGAGGTGATCATCATATTGGACATTGTATTTGGAGTCAGCTGAGGACAAGTGAGCTAAGCCTGTCTGTGTGGGGACTGCCCGGGATTTCCAAAAGGCTTGGTGCGTGAGTCTCAAAGAGTTTCTACAGATGTCTGCAATATAATAAATACATAATCCACTGTTGGCTTCGGGCACTTTGTCACTTGCCTCCTAACAAAACACACAGTGGACCAGGACAGTATTCAGCCAGCAGCCAAAACCTGATCCCCTTGAGGAGTACTGAGTCTCTTAACCGTTTTCACACATTTGCATCCAGGCTGAGGTTGGATACAAAACTCACCTGCAGGAGGTAAATGGTGGTGGAGGCGTTAAAAACATAGCAAGACGTCCACTAGGCAGCAGACCAAAGATTTTGTCGTGTTATAAGGCCATTACTTTGCATTTATGGAAAGGATGTTGTAAAAATTGCACAATATTAACTGACAATCTGGTAATCCATTTAAAAAAACACATGCTGATTCAAAACTTGCCCAGTAAATTGTCCACATTCATAAGACGTGAAGAGTCAAGTACGTGAACAATTGAAAAAGAAAAATAACGGTCTCAACAATTTTTTTGTGAGGACACTTAAGAGCTGCAGATGTTTTTTCCCCTCCATGTGTGGCTGTCTCTTGCAAATCTGTTGTGTCTATGAAACATGTGTATGTGTTGTGAATAGAGAAAGCATGATGACAAACGAAGGGGCAACTTGTCAACCACTGTTCAAAGATTATTCACACTTTTAAACAGCCATAATGTTCCACAGAACCTTTCCCATTTGAAAATGTGGCCCTTCCCATTCCATTCATTCAGAAGCTGTGCTCAGCTCATAACATCAGGCAGAAATAATGTGCAACAACCAGTGATGAGCAGGGAGGTTTTGGCGTCTGTTCCCCATCAGCACTGGGGCCGATGGAGCACAGGTCCCTGGTACATGCTGCTCAATGTCAACATTCTGCAGGGATGAATGTAATTTCTTTTTTCCAACTGATGACAGCTTGACGCATTTTCAAAATTTATAAAAGACACACTGACGTTTTATTTGAAATAAATCATCACCGAAACTATTTATTTTTCTTTGGAATTCAAATAAATAGAAGACACATTTGATCGGAGCTTTTTATTAATACTAAGCTGCACCAAACAATGAGTCAGCTCCAGAAGGTTTCAACTGAACTTACACAGAACAGTTCCCTTTTTTTTTTTCCACAATGCCAGACACCAAAAGAGTTTTTCTAATCCGACATAAAACCTTGCCTCAAGTCAGTCATTCTGGGATAATACGAGACATATTTGACAATCATACAATATTGGGCCTTCAAGGCAAGTGTAACAGCTCCCGCATAATATCTTTAATTCAGACTCTGACACATGACACTTGTAAATATACCTGTAACAACACAGTGAAAAGGGAAGGGTGGGGATGTTTTCATGTATGCTCTCAATAGATGAAGCCAGTAAAAAAAAAAAAGAAGCCACCCATTCATTTTCTGTCAAGTTGAAACATGCTCTGTCAAAGAAGAGGCTTTCATCTGCAGCCTCTACAGGAAAGAAGAGGGAGCGCAGCTGATGGATAAACAAGCAAGAGCAGCAAAGGTGGTTCCAAAAAGATTCTCTGTACCATTACGCTGTACGTTGCCATCTCACAGCGACTGGGACTCCTGGCAGAGATGCCATACAGAGGTCATAGGCGGTCAAAGCCAAGATGGAGGAATGTGAGGGTAGCAGGTTTTTATGGATGCCATATAAAAGCATGATGAGGATTTTATTGTCTCTTTTGAAACAATAAAGTTTGATGAAAAAAAGGTTTAGGGGAAAATATTTTTTCAGGGAGAAAAATAGTTTCTTTGGCCAAAAGGTGCACGTCAGGACACATGGAGTCATGCCATGTTTCAGCATAACTGAAAGCATCACATTCAATCGCTCTCTGTTTGGGGCACAAGGTGGATGCTCATGAAACTGAACAGAATCTTAATTTTGATCCTCAATGCAAGTCACTGGTTTTGTGCCTTGACTTACAGGGTCAGAGCAACCTGTAAGTCAACGACTACATTTGGGGAAACTACTGTAAATAACAAAACACTGCACAAGTGGGCTTCTGTGTTTTCTTAAAAGATGGAATTGGAAATAAAACTCCTCCACAGCCACTCACTACAAATAAGGTAGGAGTCACTGGATAGGAGGATTACATAATGAAAAGCTTCGGCTGTTTGTTGGGTGAAGAAAAATTCTTGTCGTTTCCTCCAAAAGATTTCTTGCAGAAAACTGAATAAATTCAGGCAAGAGACTCGAAGGAAGCCGGTTGGCGAAAGATCAGTTTATTCGGGCAAACGAACAAACAGCATCAATACACAATGTGTCGACGGTCCTCAAATAAAATAGCAACTGGAGAGTTTTACTTGCAAGACACTGAAAGTTTGTCGCTCTCCTTTTTTGTCTGATTCTCGTACAGACAAAACTCTGCTTTCTTGAGGCAAAACTCTGAATGCTATGAAATGGAATAGCAATTTATATTTCCATTTGGGGGGAGTGGGTTCTCAGTCTGAGTGTTACCTGTGAGGGTATGTCAGGGCAGCGTAACTAATAGGAGAAGGTCTGTAGGTGTGGTTGGGGGGAAAACGGTTTGAAGGTGGGTGAAGGACAAGTTTGAAGTGTGAAAATAGCAGAAAGGCTTTTGAAGTGTATATTTGTTAACATGTAATGCTGATGGATGTTCAGATCCTGGCAGACACCCTGGCACCAAAAGTATTGAGAACCACCAAAATCTAACAGTAATAAATGACTACAAGGAGAAAGCTCATTCTTCACAGCACAGTTCAAATAAGGAAACAGAAATTCGACTGCAAGTGTCAAAAACCAAGTGAGCAGTGACTCTCAAACCTGCCTTTATAACCTCCCAGGCTGACTGCCCTCAGCTGTGGGAGAACACAGGTGCACCCATTATTAGTTGACAAAGAAACAAACAAAGTAACCTGGGACTGAGATTCTGCCTTCTACACTAGTATGTTCTAACAAAACTGTCTTTTAGCTGCAGTGTTTTATTTTTGCCATCAAATACTGTACTGGGCCCCCTGTCTTTCTCTGATTGCTAGCTGTCATTATTTTCGTGAGCCTGACGTTTTGTCCACACGGGGATACGGAGCCCCCACAATAAAGGCTGCCCCGCCTCGGCAACTGAGAGTAAATGAGGTGGGAGTCAACCCGGAAAATGATTACAGTGATGTTTGCTGATTACAGTGTGCAAAGCTCTAAACACGGCGACACACACACACACACACACACACACACACACACCGGTTCATGTTTGACTGCATTTCCTTCTCTTCATGTTTTCCCTTTTTAAACTCTGAGCTTCACTTAAAATACTTTAAGTTAAGACACCAGAATTACTGCCCTGTGGCTGTGTGCTGACCAATGCTACAGTTCTTTTTCCAGACTCATTCACCATGTGCTTGACTTTAAAATAATGTTTGAAAGGCCAGAAACATGTTCGCAAGGTCACCTTGAACTTTCACCATTGGGTACCCAAATCTAAGCAGTTAATCCATGACTGTAAGTAAGCATTTGTGCCAAATTTTGACATTTTTTTTTTAAATCTAACAAGGTTTTGTAAGGTCAAAGCCACGAACGTTAAACATTTTACCTTCTAGTCTGACTGATCAATTTTAACAAATCTGAAGAAACCCTGTTTTTAAGATATAGTGTTCACAAGAATCAGACACAGCAATACATGTACGTACAGATGGATGGGTCGAGGGACAACGTGAAAACTGGTGGTCAACTTTCAAAACGAAATCCTTTGTCATCAAAGAGATAGTTTAACATTTATCCTCATGAAGTATTAATGTGCACAAAAATAAAGAGCCAGCTACTGCATGATCACAGTTTTCATACCACGCTCAGCTAACATCTGCTTTTTATCTACTGCAAAGACTTGGAGTTGATCATTAGCACATTTCCCAAATAGTCTAGCCTCTGCTAACATGCAAACACCACTTCTCATATTAACGATAGTTCTCAGATGTCTTTTGGCATATTGTGACTAATAAATCCAGAGCAGAGTAAAAAAAAATACAAAAGAAAACAAAAAAAACACACATTGGAGTTTCAATTTCTGACAGTTTTCAGGGTTAACACTTGGTTTTAGGGTTAGGGTTAGATATTTAGTTGTGATAATTAAGTTTTGGGTAAGGGGCTAAAGAATGCATTATGTTTATGAGTTTCCTCACTACAAATGCTGTGCAAATGTGTGTGTGTTCTTGTATGGGTATATTAGGACCAAAAAAAATAATTTATTGGGATTAAGGACATTTTGGCAGGTCTCAAATTCTGTCACTACCTAAAAGGCTAAGGCTAAGATTTGGTTTTTGGGTTAGGGTTAGGGTTAGGGCACTAGTAATTATGGTTAAGGTTAGAATAAGTCTCCAGGAAATGAATGTAAGTCAATGCAATGTCCTCTCAAGTCATGGAAACTAGTGTGTGAGTGTGTGTTTCTCTTGCATGTGTGAAATGGGTTGCAGGTGTGCACCGATTGACTGACTGAGTGTGCAGGTGAATCCTGAGTGTGCAGGTGAATCCTGGGAGCTGATTGGTCCTGCATTAAAAGGCGGTTCCAGTATAAAAAGCCTGAGCATACCAGCTGCACTGGTCTTCCTGTGAAGCAGCCATACAGTAGTCAGACTGTCATCAGACATCTCATGCTTGTTTCAGTCAACCTTTAGAATTGTTTGAAGTTTTGCTGGTGGTTTATTGGGGGTTGGGAAGAGGGAGTCACCTCACTCTTGTAATCAGATTGTCCTCTGGGTGTCAACAGCCCTGCAATACAGTCATTTATATTTTAGTAAGTCAAAGGACATGTGCAGATATGTTTACGTCATGAAGTGACAATGTTATGTAGCCCTTTGAAACATCTTCCTCGTGACTTGTCTGAAATACAACACAAATTTGATTTGTGAGCACTACATTTTGCTATTTTCTTTAACACATTGGCTACTTACCCACTGTACATAAAGCAAACCAACCGTATGACAAGAGTATTATCTCATTAGGTTGTGACGATAACTCCCACTTGATCAGTGCCTTTGCTAATCCTAAACATTTTTAAGGTTTAATTGATAAAATGACATAGTAACTTATTCTGTGAGGCGTCTTAACTTTACTCCCATATAAGTGCAGACACCTCACTGTGCATAATACTCTCTGATACCAAGGACTTAAATCTCACCTGGAAATATTGCATTTAAAATGACATTTATCCAGCATCTAAACCGACAAAGAGCCACTGAGCTTTTCTGATTTAATTCTTTAATTCTCTTTACCAAGAGTTCTGTTTTATCATTCACATTTATTCTGTTTCCTGTTTTTTATTTTAACTTTTTCAACTTATTTTTTTTTTTGTATCATTTCAGATCCCCACTTCCTGTCAAGTTTCCCGCTCTTGTGATTTACCTGTTCCACCCTAATGAGCTGCACCTGTCACTGCCTTGCCCAACCAGTGCATCTAAGCTCTGTCTCCCCTCAGTGTTAGATCTTCCAGAGCTTGTTTTTGACGATCGGATGATCTGCTGATTTGGATACCTTCTGGTCTGTGGGTTTATTGCACATATACAGAGTATAGCATGATAAAGAATTGACTGGACTTTTTACTCCTGCTTCTGGGTCTGCTTTGTAGCTCCATCTTCTGTCTTCCAGACCTGGTCCAAGGCATAAGTGATCTAAATATATATATATTTGTGTGTGCATGGTAAGAACATGCCAGGCTGACATTGGGATGATGAAAGCAACACGGCTACAACTACACAAAATTCACGCAGAAGCATCGTTGTATTTGCAGCTTTATTATTGGCCTTGATAAATGGCCACAAAATCACATTTTGCTCCGAGCCCCATGATGGCTTGGGTTGGACCTGCTTGGGACTGATATGACCCTCGCAGAAACACACAAATATATTGTCCAGAAGAGTTAACAAATGCCTCATTTGGCAAATGGCCACCCACTCTACGTCTGGTTCTGCAACAAAAGATTTCTTAGGAAGAAAGTTTTCGTCTCTTTCACCAAGTGCTGAGAATTGGTCTGTGTAATGTTGTTTGATCTGAAGTGTGTGGTGATTTGGATTTGGTAAAACTAAATTGAATTTGGTCTCAAACCATATTTCACTTCATCTTGTGCAAGAACTGAAATGTAGAAAAGTTTCCAATTGTCATAAAAAATGATGTGAGTTTCCACTGAATTTGCAGATCGGCATATTTCACGTTTTATATTCTGTTCATCACTGCAGGAATTACTGGATGACTAATTTTTATTCTCAGCAAGGCCACCTATCTACATCTGCAGAGCAGAAATCAGCTCCAATGTTTTTTCTTCCCCCCTCCCAGAAGGATCAAGGAATTGTTGTGACAAAAACAGTTTGGAGCAGACAGATCAGCGTCTGCTCATTTGATTACATTTTGCTCAGGTTATCGGGCGGAAAAATTCTTTCAAGATGTGTTTTTAGACGCTCAGACAAAGTATGATAGCAGCTTTTAGCTTAACTGTTGCGTCAACTGAAAAGCTGGTCTCTTAGTCTTGGAGTATGGTCACTTTGCATGATCTCTCCCACAGACAGGATCCATATCAGCCATTAGACATTCTCTCTCTGTGAAATCTAGATATTTTTTTTTCCCTCTGACATGTTCATTGGCATCTAAATGACTCTCGCATAATAATTATCCGACATAAACCATCATAAATGTTAGGTGGCACAGTTATGTCACCAAGAATTCGTCTTTTCTCAGTCCAGTCTGGAATAACCAATAACCAAATCTGCCTCCCGTGAAAGGTCCGTAGCTGCCTTTTGCTCGACCTGTTTACACTACAGTATTTTGACGTTGGTGATAATGGTGTTACTGCAAGGACACAATATTTTCTCCGGTGGTACTTGGTATAAAACATTTGACAACCATTGCTTTAGTATAAAAGTCATTTGATTTCCATAGCCTTAGAATACATCCTGTGCCCATGCAGTAGAACAGGTAACCAGGTAGACTTTGCATCTTGCATATTGAAGCAGAAGCATATTAAACAAACTAAGAAGTATATCCTCTGTGGTATGCAAAGGCCACTTGGAAGTGAAGTAGAGTCCTGTGCTGGTTACCGTCTTCAGTAATACCAGTAATTGAAGTAACAGCAGTTAATGAAATCCTTACAAATCCTTAGTGTCATTGCTCGATGTACTGTAAAATGCATTTGTTGTAGCGCTGACTTTTATTATTTTTTTTTTTTAGCTTTCAGGATTATATGATTAACATTTGCTGCAGCTTGAAGGGGTGTGATTTACTCAAGATTAACTACAGAACGTTGTGTTTTCAGTGTCAGGAAAAAATGTGCCACTCATCGCTGTGTTGTGGTGGATTTTTATTTTTTCTTATGTTTTTTTTTTTTTTGGACAACAATTAAGTTCTAAAGTGCAGAAGAAATAAATTTATATCATGCTTTGGCTACAGAGACAATACATACTGTGTCTGGTCTTTGGTTCACAAAAGGAAAGGTCTGGAATATATTACCAGCCTTTTCTTTTAAAAGACACCAGCTGCTGTGGTGGTGGAGGAGGAGGATGATGATGATACTAATAATAATAGTAACACATCACCTATTTCTACAGTCCAGCTCTTGTAGTCAATCTAAAGAGTGTAGAGTGCAGCAGTTGGCTTTGTGCATTTCCATTTGGAGGAATTCTCCTGGCATTACTCTATAAATCTACACTGTGCAGTCCACGAGGCTGCTCTGCCATGAAGTTTCATGGCAGGCCTTTGCGTTTGTTTTTCTTTGGCATAGGTCATTAAATCATTCTAAAATTATCGACAGGGTTTGAAAGAATTAAAGCTTAATCTCCAGGTTAAAACTGTGGCGGGAAGTATAAAGACATGGGGCAATTTTTATTTATTTTTCCACCACTGGGATTACTTTACAATCACGCTACTGTGTAAAGACAGTGTCAGGAAAAATGAATCAAACAGTGGTTATAATGTTTGCATGTTTTAATGTGGAAACTGGACATTTGAGTTTTTGGACTAAAATCTGGACTTCTTCCAGATTTTCTTTTTTTTTTTTTATTTATTTTTTGTAAATATAAAATTGCAGTTCGATTTCTTCATCTTAAAAGAAGGTTTTACTTATTATTTTCCTCATTTTTTGGTTAAATTCCAAATTTTTTTTTATTTTTTTTATTATTAAGGAACTAGGTATGTTCACATGTCTCTGCAGAAATGTGTGTTTTGTAATCAAGTGAAATACAACGCTTTGTTTCAGTGCTTATCGCGTGCTTCCGCACACAGAGATTTTGTATAACACTGTTCTTATTCACCATTTAAAGCTTTTTAAAGCTGAGTGGAGCATCCTTTTCTAGCTCCAGAGACACAGCAAATATTTTTATTTATTTATTTTATTTTTTAAAAGTGATTCTTATTACTGGGCTTCAAATCAAACTATGTCTTTTTAGCCAAAACTCCAAATGGTGAAATTTTTAAATATCCCATTTTTGGTTTGATCAAGTTAGTCAAAATGCTCTCTTATTACAAAAGCTTAACAATAAATCATACTGTGTTGCACTTAATAGATTATTCTGTATATGTTCCATGGACCTCCATGGGTATTATTCTAGTATGACAGTGGACAATAATATTAAACACTGTACACCTGCACATCGTAGATGGATAAGCTGATATGGTACAGATGGTTTTACAAATGGAACATCTGGATGATTAAATACAGCCCATATTGTGTATCTACACGTGTGTGCGTGTGTATTATTATTTAACTTTGGAATCTGAAAATCCTCTGAAGTCCACCCAAACCTTAAATCACAATCAACACACACAAGATAAGGATCAATAATTCCCATACATTTTGAGGATACAAAATGTCAGTGCATTTTTAATAATCAGTCTACTTCCCCTTTTTTATTTTTGAACTTGCATATCATTCAACACATAAATGTGGTTATTATAGCTGGAATTCATGTAATATTTGAAAGGTTTAGCGTCACAACAAAGTGCTTACTCTCCTTCCACATTAATAGCAACTTATAGATTAAAATTAACAAGTCAGCACATTAAGTGAAAGGTTGGGACTGTATGCTGACTGGTTGACACTGGATAGTTACAGTACATATAAAATGTCACAATATTAAGCCCAACATCAACATGAGGAAGCCTTTAACAGGCAAGAAATATCACTTTGAACTTTAAATCAGGTCATTCACTAGCATATCCTTCAGTTAGGTCAACTCAAAGAAAAAACATAATTTAAACACCTTTTTGCTTTGTTTTATACTGTAGTATTTTATACTGTAAGTATTCAATGAAATCTATTGTACATATTTTACAGCAAGTTAAAACTGAAAATTTAAAACATTTATTTTATTTTATTTTATATTTTAATGTCCTTTTTTCATTCAGTGCTTATTCAGTTTGCTAACCATTTTTTTTTCCTCCATGAAGCAGGTTCAAATGTGTGAAATGTAAATGTCTGTGGTGGGATTAAAAGCAGATTAATCCATCTGCTGTATTTGCATGTCCTCGATTGCAAACAACCTGTTTTTTGAATTCATTGCACACTCTGTACAAAAAACTCATCACTCACCTGGAAATGCAGAAGTTACAAGTTCAGGAAACAATTACCTATGTTCAGTTCCTTTTTTTTTATTTGAGTCTCATCATTGGTCACATGATTTTTCAAATGTGTCTGTCTGATTTAGAGCTTAAACACTTGTCTAGACAGACTTTATGTGTTTACATGTGGAACAAGCCTGAGAGGTTCCTGATCCCTTTTTGCTTATTGGCAAACATGCAAAGAGCCATGGATCACTTCAGCAAGCGAACAACAAGAACACAGCCATTGAAACAAGATTCAGGTGTTTTTCAGTATATTTTATGACAGAATCACCTAAATCGTTTTACATTGTTGACATCCACTCTATCCAGACCTCATAGATGAGAAGAGTTTTGATCAAAACAGATTAAAGAATGGGGAATGATGAGATCTCAAACCAACCACAAAAGTGTTTTCCTAACTGCATTCTCACGTTATCCCATCCAGTGCCTGCTGACAGTGTTTATATGCCAGCATACAATTACCAAAAACTCTGTAACTCGACAAGATCAGGGTCTGATATAATTGAAGCGGGATGCTCTTATTTTATGATATTTTATTTCTCGTGATGTGGCAACCTCTTGCTCTGTAAATAGTTTTTTGTTTTGCATTCCTGTAGGGGATGTGGTACAAAGAGCATATAAACATAGAAAGGATCTTTTAACCATATATTGTACAAATGCCTACTATAGACCTAAGCCAAAAATGGTGAATGTAGACTTCGTACCAACTTTTACAGCTAAGTTATGAGTATGAGTGGAAGTTTACTTATTAAGAAAGGTTGAAATTTGGTGTAAAAAGAAAACGATTTAGTGGGTCAATAAAATAACACAGGGCTGTTAAGTATTTTACAATTGTATTTTAAAGTAACACAACATGCTACCATAAATAGAAATTGCTCATAACATTTTGGTTTAGAGCAAATTTCGATCAAACGGAGATTTCTGACTGCAGATAAAGCAAAACTTGCATTTATGAGGTTATGACAAAGTTCCACCTCCTGTACCAGATTATTTTTATAAATGTAACGTGTGCCTTTTGTAAACTCAACGCATAATATTGGAGAGGAAATGTTTTTGGTTACTGGATTTTAAAACGGTAAACGACCATCCTTTTGGACTGAGCCTTCACTCCCTGTTCTACTGTCAACAGCTGTGAATGTCAAAAGGTAAGCTCGGGTGAAATTGCACCAGAGTTATTTGATCCCAAAATCAGTGTATCATCCTCCCACAAAGACTGACTCTTTGCAATTCAAACCAAATGGCCTACTCCCCACAATAAAAGCACTCCAAGTGCCACACATCTGGTCTGCAAAAGGGGCTGTCCCAGGGGTGACTGAGAGTTCTGCAGTGGGAATTATATATATGCCGTCGCTCAAAGTAAATAAGATTAAATATGAAATTATGTTGCAGGGCAAGGTGCAGATTGTTGACAGAAAACAGGAAGTCCATAAGTTGCTTATTTACATTTCAGGCTGTATTTGCAAACAGACAAGAGATTTAAGAACAGATTTTACGTCAATTCAATGATGACAAATGCTAATGAAATTACTTTTATTGTGCAGACCGCTCTTGTTCGGCTTGTTGGCACAAGTGGATGGATGAACAATGGAAAGTTACATCACATTTATCCCGAGATCTCATACTATGACATGAGCAGTTGTACATCTGCTGAGTGATCATACACTAGACCTTTAATTGTAGTCTAACAGCAGAGTTTTCGGGCAGCCATGTGCCCAGATGCGACCAATTACAATAAATACTGTTTATTGTTCTTGAGTGAGCACTTCAATTTATTCTTTCATTTGCAATGAATGAGCTCTTCTCATGTCACTGTCCTCAGCTGCTAGTAAACGCTCCCATGGGCTCAGAGTGATAATATTCTTCAAAACCACAACAATAACGGTATGAAAATAGCAATACATTAATAAAAGGCCAGCTAGATTTGGAGACAGTTGTATATAGCTCAGCATTGTGAAGCAGTAACTGACTATTGTTTCCAATCCCATCTTTGTCATGCAGAACCGCTGAACATCTTGCGAAAACACTTGCCATTAATTTGAAAACAATCAGCACATCATCAGCATTTACTCTCCAGACGAAGTATATACGGTCACAGAATGTCCCAGCATTTAAAGAGGGAAAGGAAATGGAAAGCTAAAAGGCAACAAATCATTCATCTTAAATATTTACATCCCAACCCATGATTAAGTGAAGATGGGGAGCACTCTGGATGATCGTTGTTTGATTAACCACAACGGTGTTGCTCGACTGTGTATTAAAGGGCTCATTACTAGTTAAAAGCTTCCCGATATCAAAGGACATACTATATATGGGATACAATGCAGTGCATCTGGCTCATGTTCCCATGCTTACTGCAGCACAAACTCTACACCACACAGCATGTTTAGCCATTTTGTCTTTGGCTTGCACAGAGAAGCAAAAGTAAAATGTTAACACAACACAAACACAATTGCCAGAAGTGCTGAAACTGTCTCCATTGTCATTGTCTGTTTAACATTACATAGTCATTCAACCCATTGTCAATATGAAAACACTGATTATAACAGCTTTTAATTCTCTTTTAACCTCAGATCAAGAAAAAATAGGTGATAAGTGCTAAACTTAATTATGCTGAATGGCCCCTAATAGCTTAATTTAGACCTTGAGGTTTGCCTTGGAATCATAAAATGACCTGTAATAAAACACTGACTGTAAAACTTAAATATTCTGTGAAAATTAGTTCTACTTTTTATATGAGGAGGTGATGCCTGAAAGAGAACCAGCAAGAGCAGCTGGACCTGCCATACACAACTCAAGCCAGAAATCCCGTATAAGCCCCAATCCCCTCAATCCAGTGTAGCACTGTCCTCCTCAGATGTAAGGGATCAGCTTACTTGTTAACCGAGCCAAACCTCCATGATGATGAATAAATGTGCAAAAACTGATTCAATAAGGGCAGCCGAAGCGAACAAAGTGTTTCAGAGTCAACAGTCTAATAAAATATAAACAATTTTTGTTTGCTTCCAAGTAAATGCAGCCTCCATTGAATCAGATGAGTAACTGCAACAGTCAAAAGAAAAAAAAAAGTGGGTAGACAGAGCACAAATTTCAGGGTTTGTCTTTACTGCTGGGATAAGGGATCCACTAAAAACCCCTCTACTGCCACAAGTGGCAGCTGTATGGCCACAAATCCCTTTTTTTGGTTTGGTTACTTCTATGAATTGATGTCCCCTATATGGAAGCCAGTAAAGAAAGCGTTTCCATTTGGCCATTATTACAGAGTTTGGTAAATAGTGGGCGTACAAACCGATTACTGCAGAAACTGCTGTTTTGTATCATAAATCAACATAGAGAGGTTACTGTGGTAACAAAATTGTTCCACTTGACTAAATAGTGACACACTCCCATGGGAAATGGCACTCGGATCACCACATATATTCCTTTCATCTAAATGTTTTCTCATATCATAGGTTCATCCTGGGGAGGGAATCCGTTTTGTCTGCCTCCTTATTGAAGATTAACTGGACTGTTTTGCCTTCCTACAGCAGTGAACAGACTTGACACACACACACACACACACACACACACACACACACACACACACACACACACACACACACTATGGCACTATGTTATGTCTCAGTCCAATAAACTATTCATCTTGCTGTGTCCATTCACTGAGTAACTCATACTATTTCCATTCATGTTCAGGCCTGCTATCTTGAAATGTGATGACACACTGGTGAGCACTGTTATCCCCGCCTAAATCAGTGGGCCAATTAGGTACCATTAGAAGTCTTTAACTTCTTATCACAGGACTATTTTGGAGGATTTAACCAAGCTTTAGTCACAATAAGCCCAAAGGTATGTCTGGAATCTGGACTCAAGAATTCTGCTTTCCTCAGGCAGATTAGGACTGCATCCCTGTTTTGGGTTCAACATTTGTATAAATAAGATTCTGGGGAGTCTAAATGTTAGGACCAAAAAAAGTTCCGATATGTGGGAGTCATTTACAAAACAAGGACACAAGTATACATGTTAATGTAAGCACATATGCAGTAAATACGGAAATTCACTTTTGGTTTTGGATTTTCTGCAGTAGAGTATATGTGGTTTTGTGTGTGTGGGTAAGAAGCACTATGTGTGACCCAGGTGGTTTCAGGGTCACAGTGCTACTTGTTTACTTTTGTTTTGTGCGACACTGATCTGTCCAGCCATCTTTACACAACACACAGAGCAGTGTCCCTGGGGCACTGAAACCCTCAATAGACCAGAGGACTGGTCAAGAAACAGATGATAAAAGAGTAGTTTTGAGATGTGCTAATAGAGAACAGTGAACAACTGCATAGCAGCTATTTGTGATCAAAAGACTGGGGAACTTTTATTCATGTAAACATCGTCCAAAAGGCTCAAGGTAATTGTGCAAATTCATCTGGAGTGCAAGGCTGATCCAGATCTGAATCTTTCAATCTAACCTGCAGTCATCATTTAGGTTTCATTGTTCCATCATGCTGGAGTATCAATGTGCATTGTGTGAACTTTGTATCATTCATGTGCTATTACCTACAAGTACTTCATAGTTTTTGATCACTGTCCTGGTCTAAAATGTAGACAAGTGAAATTGTCCTTTGTTACTATGAATTTTGGCAGCATGTCTGACGAGAATTAGCAAGAGTGAACCGTTTTTTCTCAAGTGTTTATAACCAAATATTTAGTATTAAATTTGTGATTCATAGCTGCTCTCACTCATCTTTATGTGTTTGATGGATTCTTTTCATAAGTAAGAACTTGTGTCAGCTTTAAGAACAATAACACATTTGGTGGCTGCTCTTGTGTGATAGAAAAACATTCTCAAATGTGTGATTAGAGGGGAACAAGACCAAAATTACTGCTGCTCATTTAGAAATGGGTTTGCTTTTCAGTCCGTGTTGGTTAAATTCACTGTGCAGGAATAAGTCTTGAAGCCCCTCCATACTGCATACACACTCTTCCATACTGAAGTGAGGGTTCGGCATCAGTCCACCATTCCACACATGCATACCTAATCCTACACTTTAATGCATTCCAATGTGTTTTTTTTGTACTACAACATGTACAATTGGTGTGTGCGTGTGTGGCCTGTGCGGTCACATATTTCTGCATCAGATCCACATGTACTGTCACTGACCTCAGCATATAAAGGCATTAACGACACATGGACCACAGCGGACCTCTGCAGACTAATGGACTAGGAAATTACGAATCGGCCTTGTGAGAGAAGGCCTAAAAATCTGTAGAAACTGGCCTCCGTCATTTTTGCCTTTACGATTTACATTTAAATTTTATGCACAGATATTTGATTTCCCCTTGCTGCTTTAAAAATGTATGTGACTTAGGTCAGGTTAGGTTAACCCAAAAGCCTTTTGAAATAGTGGAACTAATAAAAAAGTGTCAGTTGAACGTATAAATGAAAACGTTCAAATTAAATGCAGTTAGGGCAAAGATGAATAAGTTATAGCTCAGTGATCTGGTACAGTGCATTAAATGGTAATATTTACTGTATATTTTTGGGTGTACACTGTTAATTAAAATAAATGCAGACTAATTTGCTGACTAAATAGAATGCATTCAGATTACTGTTGAATGAAACCAGTCGATATGAGTATCTCAAATGTTGGGAAGGTTTATAACCCAGTATTCCCAGTATTTTCAGTAATTTATTCATGATAAAAAAAGGTGCAATTTTAAGAAAGTTGCTTTCACTCATCTTCTTTGTCTAATGCATTTTCTTGTAAGTAAGAATGTGTGTCGGCTTTAAATAGAGTTAACACGTGTGGTTGTTCTTGTGATTCTCGACTGTGTCATTAGAGGGGAACAAGCCCAAAGGCCCTTGCTGCTCAGTCAGGAATGGGTTTGCTTTCATCTCTAAATTCATGTTAGTTGAATTCACTGTACATGCATTTGTCCTTGAGAGAAGGCCTCAAAGTCTGTGTAACCATGCCTTTATGTGTGTTATACCACTCCTGCCATTACATTTAAATTTAGCACATACTGTAGAAGCTTATGTTCCCCTCCTGCCTTACAAATGTGGGTTAACTGAACTTTGGTTAAATAAAGACATTTTAAAATCTGTAACTCATTGAGTAGATGGATTGTCAAAATACTTCAGGTCAAATAACGTTAAGCTGAATCGGAGACAGATTTGCTTTTCTTT
Organism: Brachirus orientalis; assembly: GCA_016785285.1. Taxonomy (NCBI): domain Eukaryota; kingdom Metazoa; phylum Chordata; class Actinopteri; order Pleuronectiformes; family Soleidae; genus Brachirus; species Brachirus orientalis. Next base: position 3,422,854 of record JAFBJR010000100.1, read on the forward strand.
TTATTTTATTTTTTCCAGTTTTGAAAATTGGCTTAATTTAAATTGAACTCACAGTGCAATTTACAAAGTTTCAGCATTTAAGATTGTGCTGCAGTGCAGAAACAACACAATTATGTTTACAAGATAAAGCAGACATGGGGCTGTAATTAATTGGGATGAGCATCAGTGTCAGTCCGATACTGGTCAAAGTCACTCACTCACTCATTTTCTACCGCTTTATCCACTGGTCAAAATCAATGGATCGGATATAGGATGGATAAAAATGTAATGAGCAAAAATCCTCTATCTGTCTATCTATCTATCTATCTATCTATCTATCTATCTATCTATCTATCTATCTATCTATCTATCTATCTATCTATCTATCTATCTATCTATCTATCTATCTATCTATCTATCTATCTATCTATCTATCTATCTATCTATCTATCTATCTATCTATCTATCTATCTATCTATCTATCTATCTATCTATCTATCTATCTATCTATCGCGAAAAATCAGCAAAAGCATTTCCGCTGTGTTCTGTTTGGGCTTTTTTGGAGGAAAAATTTGTTACAACGTTGGAGAATAATGACTTTGAAATGACTCGGCACAAATGTGTTAACAGCTTCATAGTGCATTAATGGTCTAAAATGACTGTATTGTAGTAATACCAGATTCGGTAGATACAAGAGTTTGTGATATTGGTATTGGACACAAAAGTGGTTGAGCCATCCTTACTAATTAGTTTGAAAGTTCACAATGTTTGTTGACGAAGACTAATTATTTTGTCTATTAATTAATCTCTCACATTATCATTTGTGTTTTAAATGAGGATTTACCTGATTAACTTATTTAAAAAATGCAACATAATCCATCATGGCCCTTTGCTCAAAGGTTTATGTTAAGATATTCATGTTTTTGGAATTTGTCAAATAGTCTTTGTGGCAGTTCCATTCAAAGCCGACAAACACTGTCTCACTGCTTCTTGACGGTACGTGTGGAGCCTAAGGCCAGTTGCCAGAGGTCAGATTCCATAAAAGACTTGTCGTGGCTTCAGAGATGTGACATGATATCCAGGTCTTTGACTCTTATCTGCCATCAGCTTCTTCTGTCCCAGGTCAGTGTGGTAGGAGGTGCAGATGAACAGTGACACCTGCTGGTTATTGCCTCCTATAAAGCTCTATCATGTGTGCTGACCTGCTTCTAATTTCACATTAACTGATGACATGATAAATAAATTCACAACTCGTGAGCTGGTTGGGAACAGCTGCCTTAAACTGTGGTAAAACTGTGGGTAAATGAGTTGGAAGGTGAAACAATGCAAAAATTCACCTGCGTAGAAAGGGTTGCTTTCTAGTTCATGCCCATGAAAAGGTTTGATTAAAAAGCTATGAAACCTTACGCTTTTTCCAGATTATAAATTAGATTCACAGACGAACAGAAGTACGCAGACATGTTTTTTAAAATTTAGTTGGACTTAAACATGTCATGTTATGCAACATTGTGCCTCACAAAATATCAGGAAACAAATATTGACTGTGTAAATATATAGTATCTATACATAGAGTCCTGAGCAGAGAGTGACATCGCACTTCTGTGTGTTGATAATTGGGGCCTCTGTTAGTCCGACCATTGCGTGTGAATACCACAGGAAACGCCAGACCCTGCAAATAAATATGCGGCTTTGGGGTTGTTTGCCGTGTTCATGAGACAAGCACATATTCATAACGCGACAAAGAAATAATGTATAACACTCCTGCATTAAATTATGTAAAAATAACAAGACAAGACCTTATATCTTGTTGAGAAGTGCACTTGTATTAGTCGCCTTTTTAAGGATGTCATGTCGTGATCCCATGCTGCCTCATGACATCATCAGATTTGTTATTGTTTTCAATCGGAGACCCCAAGCCACAGAAATTACATACTGCCCTTTTAAATTTTCCAAATCCCTTTTTTTTTAATTCAAGATGCCCAGGATGTGCATGTTGTGGTTACAAGCTTACCAGTTCCTCTTGAACACGACCAGTAAGGAGCCACACTTCAGTGGCAAAGAGTTATTTAAAGTTTCCAGCTGAAGGTGACTTTCTGGATTTACTTCTGAGGGAAGCTCCTTCCTTGGCTGAAAAGGTTTTAGATATGTAGAGAGAGAGGACCAGGGTTAATTTTGGTGTGGTGTGTGTGTGTGTGTGTGTGTGTGTGTGCGTGTGTGTGTTCAACCCAAGAAGGTGCTTCCAAAAAGACTTGGAGATAGCTAGACTCATACAGTATGTAACTTGATACATGCAATATTTTACATGTTTTTCACTGGTGACTCACTACAATAGCTTAATGACGCTGCAATGCAATGACTAGTGGCAGGTCTTGGTAACTAAAACTTAAGTAACGACCTATTCATTTGAATCAAGTGTGTTGGAGCAATGGAACGACTAAAACATGCAGGGCAGGGTTCCCCAGGACCAGGACTGAGAAACACTATCCTAGACAATGGGTGCTACATCTGCGATCTGTCTGCACCGTTTGCTGCTCCATATATCATCCACACAGTGACTGGACTGGCAACCTGCCTGTCTTTCCTCATGACATCATTCCTCACTACTTTAGATCCTGTTAGCAGATCCCCTGTGCTCGCCTCCTCCTCCTCCTCCTCCTCCCCTGAGGAGTCTCCCATGTCTGTCCAAGCTCAGCTGATACTGCCACCGGGTTGTTTACCTAATCAACTCGTCTCCCCGGGCTGCCACTCTGACCCATGAACCCTTTAAAGGTTTAATAAGTAAAGAATAACAAATAAAAGGCCCATTAAGTAGCACATTACTCACTGTGGCGTCCTGCCCTACTTCTTGGTATTAGTGTAACCTCTCATATGGGACACAGTCAGATGGAGTCACTGCTCATTTGGCTGAGTTTACTGTGCACATAGTGACCCCTTTGGCCCTATAAATGACTATAATGCTAGAATGCTTTATCTCCACCATGAGGTCTTAGGCACAGGTAGCTTATTGAAAAAAGACCTTGCACTGTTGCATTGACCCCAAGTGTAATATACATAGTTACTCAGATTCCAGCTCCTGCACTCCCTCCACCCTCAAAGTATACTGAACATCTGCGCGTTGAACTTCAGAGATCCTCCATAAAGTGCCTCCAAGCTGTCTGTCTTGACCAAAAAGGCTTTGGCAATTTTATTGACATCCTGCCTTCAGAGAGAAGAAAAGGGCTTAACAGCTACAGTGTTTACATGGAGGCAGGCAGGCGGCAGAGAGCTTCTGGTCACAGCTCTCATGGAATCCTCCACAGCTGAGTTTATGGTGAACAAAACGTTCTGACTCAGCAAGGCTGACTGACTTTGTGTTTGCAAAGCTGAAGCAAACGGCCACGAGGCTCAGATGTGGCTTTATCGTTGCAATCTGTGACAAAGTACCACAAGTAGAGCAAACCAACATTCCATGTCCTGGGAGTGTAATCCACTGCATATCCTCTATAATTACAGCATGACTTCAATGGATGGCAGATAAAGATGGACAAAAAAAAATAATAATAAAATCATACAGTAAGTGCCATGTTAACATAGACTCGACACACATACACTGTGTTTTGTCAAGGTGCCATTAAAACCAAATGTAAAATAACACGTTCCAATAAATTACATGGACAAGATGTACAATTGAATAATGCTGCAAATGCTATGTGGTTACATGATCCGAATCAGTGTTTCAACAGTGTTTTCCATCCATCTCCAATCTCTGGTTTACTGGCCTCAACACTTTGAGCTAACGTAGTGAATCCTATACAAATGTCAAAAAAACATCCCTCTGTTTATGACCACATCAACAACAAAACATCAGGTCCAAAATTAAGACCTGATCATGTTCTTTAATCAAAGTACATAACTCACATTATATTTTCTTCATTTAATCCCCAACCAACAAACATGTTAAGGTGATTTTTATGGGAGGTTTTGTGTCTTGAAATCAATAAAAGCTTGAGAGGGAAAGAAATCAATTGGCAAGGCCAAGAATTAGCCTGGACAACTGCTATTCTTACACTTTCTTTTTGTACAGTTGTCCTGTAGCTGTTTTCTCAATATTCAGTCTTCATACTCAGCTAATGTCTTACTGTTGCTGCTTTGTTTTGTCAGTTCAGTCTGGGCATGTCTGTGTAAGTTTTAATCATTTACTAAAACAATATGCATTTTAATGTGGCGCTGTGGCTCTGCTTAAACAACAGAAATGAGCTACTGTAATACAAAGTGCCCCAAAAAATGTTCAGTACTCAGCTAGGATACTCATTGTTAAACATTTTTAAAGCTGAAATAGACAACTAGAAATCACGGTGAAAACCATGCCATCTGCCATTTACTATAGATTGTTTTGTTGTTTTACTACATTTAGTTATTGGCCACTGAGAACAGTTTTCATGGATAAAATTAATATCTGATTTACAGAACAAAAGAGCTGTCTTTTCCATGTCTTTTGAAGTATATTTTATGACATTGTTCTAGTATCTATTGATAATGGCTGGATTATGGAATAAGTCAGATTAGTCCAGGATGTGGTCTAAAGCTTGAAGATCTTAAGTGTAAGACAAAGGGAATGGGGTGAAATGTCTGTGAGACAAATTTCATGGGGCATTTATTTTTTTTTTATTTTGAGTCTTAATCTATAAGGACTTGGTGTTTTTTGGCTTCAGATAAGAGAAGCCATTGATGAGCTCATTAATGATGACTTCAGCTTTATTCCAACAAGACAGCTCTCCATAGGGTAACCAGAGCCAAATGAGGTCATGCTTTTAGAGAACGATCTGACCCATTTCAGGCAATGCCATTTCCTGCCAGAGCATGATAATTACATATACAATCACTGCTGTCCACCACAAAAACATTAGTCTCTCTGTCTCACACCACAAATTACATCCACATTGTCCTGCAAACAAGTTTTAACTTTGGTTTAGTCACCACCGGATCACCATGACTGAGCAATAAAGGTCATAGTGGAAAAAAAAAAAAAACCTGATGGGAGGACTACCAGTAACTCACCACCTCACTGGTCAAAAGCAAAAACTCTCAGAACACAGTGATGTAATGTGCAGTATATGTGAACTTGTATATGTTTGTATAAACCACCACCTGTAAAACGCGCATGCGCACACACACACACCTCCAAACCTTCTGTGCAACAGCCAATAAACCAGCCCAGCCTGAAATCCAGGCGTACTCCCAAAACAAATGTGGGAAGCAGAGGAAATGCTGAGTCTACACACTGTTGTATTGTTTCAGTGGAGAAATGTGATGAACAGAGAGATTTGCCATGCTGTACCTGAATGTGAGGGCCTGATTTTAACGAGTGGAAAATGAAGTCTGGGAGCTGAATTTGCACGATAGCCTTGGAAAGTAATCACTAAACCCAGTGGGCGCCGGCACAGAACAAAAGACAGAATTCTTCTTTTGTCCATAGTCGACAGATGCTCACATTCCCAAGATTAGGTACTTCCAACACCAGATTTTACACATGTATAATGAAAGAAATGATGGCTTTATTATGTGCAATCAATTCACCAGTTTGCTTTGGAAAAACCTTTTTGTCAGGCAATTTCATCATCTACAGTATTTTATGTCAGAACCTTTTTTTAACATTAGGATTTGTGTTAAATGTGTTCCCATGTGTTAAATGATGTATGAGGTCCCTCTTTAAATTGATGGATTATATCAGAGACATAAAACTGAAAAGGCGAAAGTCTACACCGAGTTAATTTGTCTTTATTTTTGATTTACTTTTGCAAAATAAAGAAAAATGACTGCTGGCTGTTAATCTCATTATCACATTATAGGATCATTAGGTCACATCTGTAGGTCAGCAAGAAATGAAAACCAATGATGATCTGAGCCTGAAATCATAGCTGAACTTTAGGGCACACCTCAATGTAGAGTGAGCTCCAGAGAGTTGAGAGAATAAATAATATTAAATGTGTTATTTTATTTTAGACATTTTGTTTTTATTCCATATTAGTTTTGCTATGCATTTTCTCCAGCAACACAATTTCATGCCGCTTTCTATATAATAATGATACATTATAGATCAAATGATGACCTATAGCATAAAAAGGGAACATTTGTCATATTTGTTTATATAATATAGGCTAATATTTGTTACAAGTTAGAAACTACAAAGGCACAACAAAACTAAAGACCAATTACACTGACAAACTAGGGGGACTATTTTACACCAAACACTTCAAATTTATTCCATACCTTAGCCTTTTCCACCTCAGTGGTCATGACACTTGCATGGAGATTCTCATGTGGATCAGTAAAAATCACTTCTTAATAGTTTCACAGCTTCTCTGCAGCATACCTTACCTTGAAAAATATCATTTTGGAGACATGCTCTCATCATTTTAACCAGAGTTTCCATCAAACATCCACCACTCACCACACACATGGACATATGGAGGGGTGAAGAATGAGACAGAAGAATGAGGCCAGTATGAAATGATAAACTAAACAGACAATGTTGATTTCTAGATACTAAGACAAAGCTATCAAATGATCTAATTTATTTATTTTTACTATTTTATCTTTTTTTGGCTGCTAACCACGGTAAACCTGGAAACCACAAGGCAGTAGAAGGTATGCAGGCTAATGGATCATGCGTGAACTCAAGTGCTCCACTACTCCTGGAGCGTGGACAGCTACATGGCTATCTGGTGATCAAGGATCAAGGTTTTGGTGCCACATATGCTCCTTAAACATTACCATTCTGTCCAAATACTCAGTGACTGACTGAAACTGCTAAAGGAGTTGCACTTATGACATAAAAATTGTTGTTAACACTGCAGTTGAAAGTGTGGGGCCACTGTTCCATCTCATGGGGAGGATCATGGAAGTGGATCTGGACAAAAATTGGCCCAGATTATGGCCCAGCTCTGGAAAGGCACTAGCAGTGTAAAGATAAATATGCACCTCAGGAGTGAGGCCAGGCGTAGGTGTATCCCAAATGCTGTTACTTTGGGATAGATGGTTGGAATTAGTGGGGCCATATGTAAGGTCAGTCTTATCTGCAATACAGCCAAATCCTCTCTTCTGCTCTTGTTGTATGGAGACATTAAAATATGAGCATTACAGAAACTGAATCGGTGAGTTACTGGCTCGGCAAGAGCCTGTAATCACCATGACGCTCTTCTCTGAAGAAGTCACTTTTTTCAAACTGAGGTTACGACTGTAATACCTTTTCCAGTCTCGCACAGTGTATTTCTTGATTTCTGCACACCTCTTGCTGCTCAGATGTCAATCTTCTGTGACATTTAGGGCCACACTCCTGGTGCTGTGCCTGCATCTGCACTTTGTCTTAGCATGGCTGGCTGTGGCCACTTTCTGAACTTGAGGTTTATCTCATGCTTTGTCTGGTTCAGCTCCATGATATGTGCACATGCACGACTGGCACAGTAAATTAAAATGTAAAATAAAATGAAAGATGTTGTGTGCAAGAAAGAATATATGTCACTGTCAGGAAAAAAAAATATGTGAACAATGACAAGCAGATTTGGGGAAAATGTTAAAAAAAAAAAAGAAAGATGTACAATTTCCTATTTTAGGAATGATGCAACAACTGACTGACCATAAAAACATCCTACTGTACGAACACTTTTTTATATACTTATTTGCTGAATTGTTGTATTTGTAAAGCATTTTATCTTAAATGAAACATTAAGTTGTGGCCAGACGGTTAACTACACACTAAATTCTTTGACTGCTGTGGAAAGTATAATGTGGAAAATATATGGAACAATTCCAGATCATGAGGTTTGGAAATTGCACAAGTCTGGAAAGTGCATTAGAACTACTCTCATCCTTAGTGACATGCAGCCTGAGCAACATTTTTGTCATTTTGTTTGTTTTTTTTATTTTCTACCTGTGGTCATTTGATATACTATTTCCTGTTACGAAGAACAGCCCCTTTAATTGAGGGTACTAGTGCTCAAACAGACAACTTAAAATGCTTGTTCTGGGCTGATCAACAAATAACAGATCTGTGGTGTGGAGCAAATCAAAAAAATTAATACAGCATATATGGCATAAATAATAGACCATAGTAGGTGATCATGACAAGCTATTATTCCATTACAACGGGGCAGTTTCTACTGATAAAGAGCATGTAATTAGGTCAACAGTGCAAGAACATTTCTAAATGGACCTTTCCAAAAATGTTTTCAAGCTTAACAGTCAGTAACAGTTGTAATATAATGCATCATAGCTTGAATTTTTTTTAAATAAGCTAATTTTCCTTTCATTTGTTTATAAACATAAACATAGGAATTTGTTTTACGGCCACATGAAATGTGATTGAACCTGCTCAGTTAAAACAGATAAAATATAAAAATCCTAATCCTAACGAATCACTGTCAATATTTTGAAACCACATATTATTTTACTTCAATCTTTTTTTTTTACTTTGCTGCTGATTTCAAGTGGTGATTTTATTTCTCAGACATGGATGATGCTGATATGTCTGCCTCCTTGCTTCCAAGAAGGGACGTTCATTTCTCTGCAGTGAAATTTACCACATAAGTTTACTGTGGAAGTGTTGGAAATACTTTGCACCACTTTTAATAACTAAAATAATACTGTCTCTGCTTTTTTTGGGGGGAAAGACGTTGTTTTACAATCCACTGTCTGATCATATTAAACGTGTCATTACTTATGTGAAATCCCCAGTCTTATTATCACTGTCCCGTTTGAGGCTTTGAGAGTAATATGATTTTATGGTTAGAGTTACTATTTGAGGTTCGTCCAGCAGCTACTTAGCACTGCCCCTTTAAAGAAAAGGGTTGCTTAATGGTTGAATATCTTCAAAACCATACAAATCTGAACAAAACATACTTAGGAGAGTCTAGTCGAGGACCTTAAGGCCACAGTAAAACATTTTTTTATTTGAAATTAAATCATGTGCACTCAAGAAATGGTCTGTTCTGCAGCAGGTATTTCAATTTCCTTTTTGTAAATCTTTGCACAATAATGACATCAGCAGGGACATCTGTTGTAACTCTCCTGCGTACTGACAGAGAGGAAATCCTCTGACATGGCGCGCATCTGTTCACCACCTCAGACCCTGAGCTGCATGGTTGAGCAAGTGTGTTGCTGGATTCTGAGAGAGCCAAGGCCTGTTATTCAGTCTCACTGGACCAAGTGAGTCCAAACAGTCACAACAGCCTTATTATCATCTATAAACAAATCAGAAGGAAAAGTCAGGAAGAAGACATCAGTGATGTTATGTTCTTTTGCTGTGACTACAGACAGAGTAAACTGTTCTGTCATGACACTAAAGCATCTGAAAAGCAGCATGTGGAAGTATTTCAGCACTGTACACGGCTTAGTAATGAATAAATCTGCATACTCAGCTGTAAGATTTGCTGTTATGTGTTGAGGTTATCCAATTTATGTTTGTTGGTACAGCATGTCATGTAATTTTAGTTTGAGCGCGATTTTTAGAAAAAAAGATCTACACTGCACTTCTTTTGGTACGTACAAAAAAATATCCATCGTTTTAGACCGTCATTTTTGACTATAACTCATCTTGTAGTATGAGATCTCATAGAACAATAAACTTGAACGTTTCCCCCATTCTGTTCTGCTTCTTTACTGTGCTTCAGTTGCAGGGTGGGCCTCGCCTTAGGCCCCCTAGGGTCACAGGGTCTACTGACTTTCATAGCGCTTCAGTGCTAAAGTAGCAAAACTACTTGGCCAGAAAAGGGGCCCTAGTCTGGGTGTTCCACCAAAAAAGCAGGGGGTGATGTTAGGATTACCGTAAAGACAGCAGAAGTTTGGCCCCTGAGAGCTGAAAATAAAACGTTTTGGAATGCTAAATATATGCTATATTGGGTCATCTAACAATGGCTGTATCGTCGCACTCAATAATATCAGTAGAACAACAATCAATTGAATTTTATATAGTAAGACAGAGACATTACAATATTATAGAAAGAGGAGAAAAATACAGGAAACCCAACAGTTCACAGAGAAGACAGAAGCAGAGCAGATGTATAACAGTAGTTGGAAACAACATTTCTAATATTATTATAGTACAGTAGTCATACTCATACTTGAAGTAACATGAAGCCATCATTACTCAGTGTTAAAGGAAAAAATGGCTCTGTGACTCTGTGTCAGCCTGACTCCAGTGCTAAAAGGAAACCTGTGATTATTCTTGCCCTAGAGAGTAACCAACTCAAACAATTCAACAAGATTTTTTCAACAACTTTAACTACCCTTCAGTTGCTGGCGCATTAATGAATGTAGGCTAAATCGAATAACTGTCCACAAAAAAATGTGCAAGGGTGGAAAAAAGCTGTAAATATATTAATCAAAATCTTGCACATACAACTAAAATGTACCCAAACAGACCAAAAACTCTATTTATTTAGTATTCTCTTTTTTATTTATTTTTATTTTTTTTAGTTTAATGACCTTGCTTGTTCTGCCTGGTTTTGTTTTCTTTTGTTTATCTATTCTTCTTGCTAAGTGCCATTACTTGTCTGTGTCCAGTGTTTTAGGTTTATAATTTCTTTGTACAATCTAAACTGGTCTTTTAAAAGAGTCTCTTTTTTTTAGAAATTGTAAAAGCTAATGCATTCCCTGGATCATTTTTTAATGCTATTCAGATCATAGGCTGATCATATACAAGCACATCAAACAGACGTGGATCGTGATAATATGGTCTTCAAGATAATATGCATATGAAGAACTTAAAGCTCCAGACTCTTTGCTCATTAGGATCTCCTGTTTCACTTTTGTTGCCTGTCAGTGGGTGGACGGGACACGCTGGACTCGGAGGCAAAAACACAAATTCCCTCATCATATGCGCACAGTAACATCCACCCCCTCCTCCGAGCTGTATCCTCCATGACCAACAAACCCAGTGGGCTTGCGGGGGTGGGCTTGCGGGGGGAAGCTCTAAATCAGAGAACCACAAATCACAGACAGGCGATAGTTCAGCTCCAACAATCACTACTAGTATGCATGTGCAGGCACGTGTATGTATACACACCTCTTAGACGGAGCTTTCTGGTTTGTGTTCTCGCCATTATGGAACTACATAGGAAAATAACGACTAGATAAACTCAGGTTGTCCAATTAAGCAATTACTAGCTTCGGGGGCCCAAATTTTCCATGACTTAATCTCAGCAGCTTCTGGTGTTCACCATGGAGGCTCCACAGCGTCGCCTGGAAAGAGGCCTAAGACAGGGAAGTGGTGGATTCTGATGCAGATGGATGCCCATCCCCCCACCCCCCAGAGATTGGTTGTCCGGACTTCCATCATACATGAGGGGAAGTATCGCAAACATAAAGGCTCCTATGACACGCAATAGACAAGGAGGGCCCCGTGTCGCCTGATGCTCAGTTTATCTTCAGTCTCTTTTCAATTCTCCAGGCTCACATTTTTCTCCCACACATCCCCAGGTGGACCCTTCAAATTTTTTTTCTGTTCTGTCACTGCACTTTAAATGTTCCTTCTCTGAGTCTCTAAGAAATAGCTGCAGGTTACTTCAAAATAGGGCAGAGTTTAAGGTTTGGGCACACTGGAATACAGCCTGTCTAGGCAAAGTTATGTACGACTTAGTGTGTCTGACTCACAACGCGTATCTGTTCTCCTCACAGGCTGCGGCTCGCATGGCATTGAACTCAACCCAACCACATTTCAAGCCAGACTCTGCAAAGATAATGTCTGCTGCTGCTGCTCACCTTGCCGCTTGATGCTTTTTGCATATGTTGGCTCCCCCAGCAGGGAAGGAGCGGCTGTAAAATCTATTTAGGTCAGAGCTATTACGTGTCAACCCTTGTTCCCTGTCTCAGCAGTTTAGGAGGTTCAGGGTGCCTTGACTCCATTTGTTTCCATTCAGTAGATGTGTCTGCCTTATGTATGGCACAAAATTTTCAGGAAACAAGGAGGATGGTTCTTACAATGATACAACACAGTGAAGAAAATGGAAACCCTTTTTTTTTTTTGGAAGGCTGAACTATGCGAGCAGGTCAGCTCAGCGGGCATGTTCTTTTTCTGTAGCACATTAGTCCTGCGACCCTTGCATTCATGCTGTCTGCTCGTCACACCGATCAGCTTGACATAAGAAATCTGAGGTGAATTTTCTTTGTAAGTGAGCCTTCAACAATGATGTGATACATATGTAGACATTTTGGGACCCTGGCAAGAAGTTAGAGACACGTTAGAAGGTGGGAAATGCCACTCACTGGATATGTATGCAGTATGGGACTATGTCTATAACTATAACTAACACTATAATCCTATGAAGCAGGGCAACTATCGGTTCTGCTAATATTGCACAATAAAGCTTTGTTGAAAAAAATTTATGGATTGAGGGACTTGAAACAGTCGTGCTTTTAATTTGAAATAGGAACAGGACATGCTGTGTTTGGGACATATGCAACAGATATAGAAACTGAAACTGTGGTAAAAGTTTTTTTTGCTGTGAAATTCGCCGGGAACTTGGGTGGAAAGCTGATAAATATTTTTTTTTTATTTTTTACCCATCCACACATCTGTTTCCCATCTTTATGCTAATTTTAGACATTTGAGCTTATAGATGATAAATATTACAGTGGTATTGAGCACTATAAAATAATAAGCAGATTTAAATAAATTTCACATTAGTCCCCATGTGTTGGGCTTTTAGTAAGCAAGTAAAACTTCAATTTTGATTCTTCATACAAAGTAAGCAACATCTGCAACATAACTGCCAACCTTTTTTTCCTAAAATGTCATTCTCCTGAACAGCCAAGTTCATCATGCATCACCTAACAAATCATTACTTACGGTAATTTACCACACTTCTAACACCGTCATGGATAACTTGTGCCCAAGCACTGGACTGTCATGATTTCCATCACACTTATTCCAAGTAAAATATCCTTTCAAGGTGCTCTTGTGCATGTGTATTTATGTCCAGAGTGCAGTGAATCAGTTGTATGTGCATGGGACTGTTTCTGTTTCCAGGTACACAGACAGGCAACTACACAAAACAGGTGCTGGAGAAGATCCATGGCGACAGATGACCGAGCAGCCTCATGTGGACATCAGATGTTTGAAACGAGCTGTTAGTAAAGGAAAATTCCACAGCGTACAGACAGAGTACACTTCTGCAGCTTGACAGTGTGTGACATGAGAAACAAGAACAGGTTCTATCTCACCCAGTCCATTTTTACCTGTTGGAATACCCTTAAAGGGCCACTACAATTCAATAAATGGACATTTCCATTTGCCAAAAAGTGATTGCAGCCCCTATCTTGTAACCAAAATGCCCTTTCTGCCTCAAAATCACTTAGTTTCATTCATGAGGGTGATATTTGGCAGGTTATATCTCACCCAGTCCTTTTACCTGTTGGAATACCCTTAAAGAGCCAGTACAACCCATTAAATGGACATTTCTACTTCTCAAAAAGTGATTGCAGCCTCTACCTTGTGACCTAAATGTTTTTTTGTACCTCAGAATCACTTGGTTGGAGATTGACAACCCCAATACACCACCACTTGCATCATTTGGGGGGGAAGTATTTTTAGTCTTTTGAAAAATACAAAAATACAGTATTCTATTTTAATAAATGGTATTTTGATACATTTATTAGTTGGGTATTTGGTATTTTATTTTAAAATACATTTTGATGGGTCTTTGCCTGTGCATTCGAGTGTGAGTGCTTTTAGCTTATGTAGACACAGGAGCAGCTGGTTTACTGTCTATTTTTTATAACTTTGTGTCATATATAAAAATCCTGACCAAGAGGAAAAGAATTGGACTCGTAACCGGAAGGTCATCAGTTCATTCCCAGGAAGTGCCAAGTGCTTGTGCTCAGCTTATGTGTGTTCACTACTGGTGTGTAATAAGGACGGGTTAAATGCAGAGGTTATCAGTAAATGGTGTTTGTGGGTGTGCAAAAATGACAAATTCTAATTCAAATAAAAGAATTCAAACACCAAAGTCACAAAACAACACATTTGTTCATCAGTCCCTGTTGTAAAGTCGTTGATTTTCTGTATGGACCATGGTGAGGGAAGTGAGTGGTTCAGAAAGTGACACATTTCAGTTTCCAGTCAGAAGACTCTGTCTAATACGTAAGGCATTCAACTTTTAAGATATTTTAGACCATTTTTTTTTTGAGGTGAGTCTTTAGTTTACTAGCTACAGTCTGTGTTTCTTTTCTTGCATCCCTGCTGGTTGTCAATGAGACTGTGTGTCCACTGTATGCCTCAGGCTGGCAATGTTTTGGTGCCTCATACAACTACACCTCAAACAACAAACTATTCCTTTAAGATGATATATTACACACCTCTATGTTACTTATATTATCTTTGCGTGAAGCCATAAGACAAAGCCCTCTAAGCAACCATGCAACGATTGTCCAGTTTTCCGGTTGTCCAGTATTTTGGCCCCTGCTTACTTTCCCTTCAGCTTCACATATGTCGACCGGACACACATTCCTGTTCCGTCTGTGCTCTGCTCGTCTCCAAAGTGTAAGTGTAGAAAATCAGGAACAGATTGGGCGTGTTCCTCTGAGGTGTTTGAAGCGTCAGCAGCCTCCACATGGGTGGAGTGGCTGTTCACTCATTCATACAGTACATAGAAAAGACATATACAAGAGATGTCACAAAGCAACATCACACCTATAAAACAAGAAAATGTCCTGACTGCTTGTATTAGCACATTTGATGTTTTGACACTATTTCCACTACTGTATAAACTTTGTGTTAAGCAAAACCAGCCAAAATCTTAAACAGATCAGGAGTTAAAGCTTCCAGATGCAAAGGTTGGGTAAGAGATTATAAAGAATCCTCGCCAGCTCCATTAAAGTTGTTGAAAGAAAAATGTACAGGATGTACCCTGTAGTCCATAGTATCCCTTTTTAAGTCTCCACTCCTGTCTACTGACAGGATCTCAGGCAAACATAAAGCTAAGGTAAATGCCTCTTAGTCAACTGGATTAAAGAAACATACAAACTCATGTAAATACAGAGTTTTAAGGCTGCAAATCTTTTTTTGGTTTAGATTTACGGCCTGCTGACAAGATCTCACATCGGAATCCCACTCCACAGTGTACTGTAGACTAAATAACATGTCACACAAATTCATCTGTTCTCATTAAGGGCAATGGAGTGGCAAAATTTCACTCCTGGAAAAGTTGACTTTGGTTATCTACCCTGTGTCGCATCAGGGTGCCTGCAGTGCCAGCCCATAACTCTGTCACTTCACACAGTAGTAGGCCTAAAGTGGCTTGGGGCCCAGTTCCAAAATGGAAATATTGTGCTTCTGAGTCTTATACCATCTGCCTTCCTGCAAAACTCCTTGAACTGTGACAGGAAATATTTAGACAACAAGATCAGCTCTGTTGAACTCACGGGGCAGATGAGACCAGACAGAGCTGAGACAATGAAAGGGAACCCAGCCACTGAAGTGACCGAACTGAGAGAATGTTTCCCAGTGGTTTGTCCAAATAAATGACCTGTTATTTTAAAATAGATGCTATGAAGAATGTTTACTGTACTTCTTTACGAACAAGTATTTTTAAATAAAGAATAAAGAAAAGAATAACTAAATTAAACCAATCTCTTCCAATCCCTGTTCCACAGATGTAATGAAAGTGTTCCATTATCAGTCTGTCTGTGTTTGAGCTCAAGCTGAGAGGAAATGGTCTCTCGTGTCCCTTGTGCCCTTTCAGACTATGTTGTTTTTACGTGTGTGAAAATGGGATGAGTACTGATCTGTCCTAGTCATGGGCCACATCAGTAAAAAGGTCAACTGCTTCAGTTTGTTTATGTACATGGCTTTTTGTGAAAGAGTTCACTCTGAATCATCAATGCAATTTGTATTTTTAAGGCTATACGACTTTAAGTCAAAATTACACAGATCGGCCACAATATTAAAACCAGTTATCAGTATTATATAAACAACTTCCAATCCATGATTTTATTATTTCCTATTGAAATTAATTATAACCAATATTTTTAATCTTGCACTTGTTCACCTATGTTCTATCCTCATACTGTAGGTGTTTTTCTGTTTTTATGCTTGAGTAACATCTGCCTCCCATTTATGTCTAAATGGAATGTGAGGAGACATGCTTTGCTCTGAATTGAACCTCAGCCTGATTGAACTTTGAGTGACACGGCAGTTCTCATTTGAATTCAGCTCAGTGATTTATAATACTGTGGAAAAGTGGGGTTGCATTGCTCGATGAGACATAATTAATGAACTTCTGCCAATGAGAAACAGAACAGTTGATATCTGCTGAGGTATATACTTATAGCCACCTAAGTATTTCTAACAGCATCAACAACTGCACTTTATGAGCCATACGTCAGTCGAATAACACAGCAGGAGTGTTTATTTGAACAGCCCCCCCCCCCCCCCCATTCATCAGTTCCTTGATCCCTGCTACTGCATGAACCCTCACGTCATACATGCTTAGCTCAGCCTCGAAGACTCAATCGTAATCAGACTGCAGGAACTCACGCTCACTCATGTGGTCTAGACACATAATAATCCTGTGTCAATCAGATATGTCTATACAAACACACATTTCAGAAGGCTACTGGCTTTCACACACAAACAATCTTGCTTTTATTTCTGCTCTTTTGTAATGTGTGTGTGTGTGTGTGTGTGTGTGTACAGTAAAAACACTCACACGTACACATAAGAGCCCTGTTCCACCTGTTTCTGATTATTCTAATTGACCGGTGAGTTTGAGGAAACGTGTGACAGCCGAAGCTCGAGTAGCAAAACTGACCGCTGGTGAAAAATGAGTGGAAAACTGTGCAAGCACCTAAGTAAAGAAGTCATACCGACATGAAGAGTCAGAGGTTGCTCCCCTTGTGTGCATGCACGACTGATTATGTTTCGTCTGTTTTCAACATTGACTCATTCATTCATTCTTAACACGCACACACGCACACACACATTAGGATTCAACAGGACCCTGACTGACTCACAGGAGTTGCCAGGTTTGCGTGTAAGAGTGGATAAATGGAACACAGAGGCGATGAGACACAGAACACATCCTGAGCCAGACAGAATATATCAATCACACTTCAAGAGCTGGTATCATTGCCCCTCTCACCACAGTGAAAACAGCTTCATTCTCCTGTGCTGGGACGTCAAGAGCTGGAAAGGCCATTCACTCACACATAAGGAAACACAGTGTTCGCTATGGAAGTTCCTGTGGAATCTGCTTGAAGGAAAAATGAAGAGTGGAAGAAAGCAACAAAGAGCTGTAAAGCACTTGATCCAGGGTCCGATGGCACGTTCCCTTGAATTGCAGACAGAGATGGAAATCACAAATCATTTCGTTGATTAGGAAAAAATTGTTAAGATCCTTTTTAAAAGCAAATTATTGGTAATTAAAACCATGTCCTACTCTTACATAATTTTACATTTCATTTCCAGTATTTTGTCTGGGACAAATTATGGGACTTAAATCTCTCAATTTCCGGGAAGATATAATCAGACCCAGTCATGGTAGAGCCAGGTCATACTTACCGCACACCGTTCCTGCAGAGAGACATTTCACATTTCCTTGCGTGTGCCTGCCCAGAGTTTTGTTCACACTTCAGCAAAGGTCCACATAAGTCCTACCATTCCACGTATGATGAACTCTATTGTCGGTCTACTGTCCTTCTATTCTTTGAGTGCAGAATTGTGCATGCGTGTCCACCACATGAAAATGAGATGAGTAAATGACTTCCTCCTATAACCTCAAGCAAGTTTGTATGTTTACTGTCTTCTTTGTTGTCTCCTTTGACCAGAACAAATGTGCCAGTAACCGGACTGCACAGTGTTGTTTTCCACGGCACATGTGGTGAGTACCGTATGTGTGGAATCAAACTGGAGGTGTCTGTGGTGGTTGTCAGTCATCCAGGTCTTAGTCGTCTTCTGTAGTTTGCTGTACATGTAGGCTTGCTTGAGTCGCCTGCAGCTAACTACAGACTCACTAGAGGTGTGCGTGGAATAATCCACAAGGGGGGCCCGTGTGGACCCACACAGAGATGGACAGATGAGGAAATGTACATCACACAGATGCAGACCATTGCACACACTCTCAGATGTGGGAAGTATATGATTCTTTATTGTGATTATGTGTTGTATCATTGAGTTTGTGGCGGCTCACACTTGTTACTGATGAAGCGGATACTGATGAAGAGTGAAGCAGCATCTTTACCTGAGAGGACCATACCATAGTGATAACATCAAAGATGGCTTCCCGCAAACAGAATGAGTGAGCTGCTGCTTTGTTCCTGTGAAGTCCCCCTCTGGAATTGATTTGTCTGTCTGGGATGGTCCACCAGGGTCACCTGGAGGTTGAGTAAATACACATTCATTGTGGGTGGGATAGAAGCTCAAAGGGATTTTCCATGACTAGCCCCAATGAACGGAGCATGACTCGCTAAACAAATGCATCATACTCTTCTTTCTAGTTGCAGACATAGGGAATCGTTCACATTTCATCGCTTGGAGTTGGAGTTTTCCCTACAGTTCATTCTTTGTTGCTGCTGCCACCCGACTGGTCATGACACCAGCCTCAGTTGGTTTCCATATGATGCTGTTGTGTGTTTTTGATGGTGATTCTTTCCTACTGATGTCACCGGGAGCAGGGCCACAGGGAGCAATTTAGCATCTCTGTTTTTGGGAGAAACCAAAACAGTTTTTACCAAAATGAAGCATTAAAAACAGAAGCACTTCCGTTCTGCATCAACCTAAGCTGAGTAACTGTGGTTACAAAAATGGAAACAATGCACTCCCTTATGCAGTTTGGTGTTTGAGTAAAACAAATCAACATACAGCAAAGATTTTCCTTTTTGATGAGTGCGATTGATCAAACATATCCAATGAGAGACACATTTCTCTCAGTCATGCAACACATCTCATTTTGGCAGAACCTGCTGTCAATGTGACTTGGTCTTTTGACCAAAACAGGCAGCCCATCTTGCCAACAGCAATACATGTTTTTCTAAAGGCTCCCATCAGGAGATGAAAGTCATAAATAATCATCCCCTTCTCTTTGTTTACCCACTCTGTCTCTAGCCACTTTGACAACATCATCAGACTGATTTGTGCTTTTTAAGGTACATTGTGTAACATTTAGAAAGGAGTAACTGGCAGCAATGGAATATACTACCCATAAACATGTGTTTATCATTATACAAACACTTTAAAGTGGTGAAAGACAGATGCTTCATCAAACAATCTGAGCTTTCTGTCATATTTATGTCTTAATACTTAACTCACTTACCCGGAGATCTGCGTCAGTTACAAACATTATACCTGAGCCAGCCCTCTGATATAGTAAATGCATGACATCATGCCCAGAGCTGCCACGACTCACTTAGTGTTAGTGTTCCTTGACCCACAACATGACCTTCAGCTCAGCGGGGATTGTTTGTCATGACCTTTCTGCGTGTCATGTTGTCTCTCGAGCATATATACGTTCGCAGATTAGAAACACAAATGTCACAGGCAACATTACAGGAAACAAATTCACGTTCTTAATTATATCTGACATCATCAAAAAAGTGGCACATTCTGCAACTCACAATGAAAAAAAGTAAAAAGGGAGGAGCGCTGTGCTTGTCCTCCCACAAACGGAACAAACATTTAATTTATTATGAACAGAAAACAAAATGATAAAAAATAGTATTAAAAAAAAATGACCTTGAAATTTCACCTCAGACTTGCACGATTATGATACCTATTCTGCCATCTAGTGTGTGACTTAGGTAGTGCAGCTCTTTATTTATTTGAAATCAGGAAAGGTGATCCTTAATTGAATGATTTACTAGTGTGCAGAGTCAAGGAAACGCGCTTAAATAAGTTAATGTGTCATGACGGGGAAGCAAACAGGCAGAATATTAATAAGACGGGGTCACACTAGAAAATTTGTGTCACGCAGAAAAATTTTGAGTACTAACCACCTCTACTTTAATTCTGTAGCCTTCTCACTGAACTGCATTGCTTTGAATTAACTTGACAAAAAAGATTTAGCAAAGGACAAATATGAAGTGCTTTTCTCACGCAGCATAACCATTTACAATTCCACCGAAGTCAAAAAGTTTAAGCACCAAATTTGTATATTTATCTGAAGTATATAGTCTAGCTGCTTATTGTGTAACACAGCTTAATCTGACCTCATTCCATCGTTTGTTTTGCCCTTCAACTACAGGCTTTATATCTGTAGACCCTGGGGGGGGGGTGATTTGATTTATATCCAAGTGAGTGTATTTGTACTGTATATCTTTCTCTGGGACTCTGGGGATTCATAAACAGTGAGCAACTAACACAGTCACACTAAAATTATTTATTTAAAGAACAGTATGTCAGTAGTAGCTGGTAAAAATGTATTAACCAGGCGCATCATCATGGTACTCAGTATTATTTTAACCTTAGAAGTAAAATGGTGCCAGAACCAAAAGAGGTTGTTCAGAATAAAATGTGCTCTGGACTGAGCACAGCAGGCTGACATCTTAGAAATAACATTCATGTTTTATTATACTCAGCGGTGATGATTTATGTGTGTGTTTATTTATCTATATATATATATATGGCATATCTTACAGGAGGATGCAAAATGTTGCACAAATGCCATCGACACTGTGATTTATATATCCTGCTTACTGTGTATGATCAAATTAATCTAATTCAGAGAGAGAATGCTTTTTAATGGTAGTTGGCATTCATAATGTTGAATCACTACCTCCTTACTCCTTTTTCATCTACCCTTCCTCACTCACTCACTCACTAATTTTCTACCGCTTTATCCACTGAGGGTCACGGGGGGGCGCTGGTGCCTAACTCCAGCTGACTCTTCATGCTTAAATATTCTGAAGAGGACATAAACATGGTTCTCATACTTCTCTATATCCAAAAAGTGTTTTTAAATGACGTTCATTAGTGTGGATGATGCTACAGTAAGTGTATAATAAGACAATGTGTAAATAAGATATTTATCTCATTTATAATATTTACACTGCCATTTGAGCTGGCACATACTGCCACATGTGACCGAGCAGCATTGCACTACATGAAGCTCTTAGCACTGTCTCTAATGTCAAAGGGGACACCGTTGCTGATGCTCCCTTTGATGACTTTAATCTGTCACAACAGTGCCATCGTCGCTGACATCATCATCATCGCTGGGGAGATCCTTTCATTTGTGAAAAAGACAACAGAAGCCTTTCATTCACAAATTTCCGACAGCAGTTAATGAAACGTCAACTTTGTCTCATTAATTGCTGGTATGACATCATGCAAATGTTACAAAGGGCTTGAGTCTGTATTCCTACACTTAGCCTAGGCCACTATGTCACCTGGAATTTTACTGGAACAAGTAACAAATTTAGGACATATAAGGAAAAAAATCATAGTAATAAAATAAACTGTTGTCTACAAAACCAAAATGTATTTATTACCAAATTCACAAACAAAGATTGGTGTTCTGTCATTTTCATTCTCTCCTTACATCATAGATCATGGATCCGGATGAGCTGAACGACCTGAGGCTTCAGTTCCAAGCATTACAACAGCAGCAGGAGAAAAGAAAACTGGGATGGATAAAGAAGAAAGCACCAAATGTGCTTGACGCTGGTGGTGAGGATTTGAATCTGTTGCAGCAAGGCCTTCGGGCAGACCTCCAGCCTGAAAATGACCAGTGAGTCTTACAAAGGTTGAATTAAATGTTTACCATTTGCTTACCTCAGTGGCAGCATATACTATATGAATTTGATATTTAACTAGTTAAGGGATATCATTTGTTGCAATTCTTTATTATCTACATGGAAAAAATATTGGCCGATGAATTTGAACAATCGTGATCTCGACTTGTCCACAGACACCT
This sequence comes from Brachirus orientalis, assembly GCA_016785285.1. Taxonomy (NCBI): domain Eukaryota; kingdom Metazoa; phylum Chordata; class Actinopteri; order Pleuronectiformes; family Soleidae; genus Brachirus; species Brachirus orientalis. The sequence continues at coordinate 3,444,714 of JAFBJR010000100.1, forward strand.
GCAGAACGAGAACGAGAATTTGCGAGACCAGCTGAGACGGCTAAGAGATGAAAATGATCGGCTCCTCCAACTTGTGAGTGAAAAGGACTCTGAGATTAAAAGCCTACAGAAGAAAAAAGAAGTCGGACGAGAGACCTTAGCAGTGTTAGGCCAAACAGGCTTGTCTGGGGACGTGGCGGCCACCAAGATCGTCGAGCTGTCCAAGAAGGTCAGAGAGCTTACTGCTGAAATTGAGCAAGAAAAGATGAAGTCAAAGCAAAGCAGCAACAGAATCAAAGGACTCGAGAAAGAGGTAACAGTTAGCGGTGTCATTTCACTTGATTGAGTTGATTTTTAAAGGATTTTTTTTGTGTGTGTTTTCTACAATGTGTTTATTGTGTCATTTTTTGCTGTGACCTCAATCAAATTAAAACCTGTAATGATGTACTTATTTCTGTAGCTGCAGTCTGCTTTGGCGCACTGTCCACTTGAGAAAAACTCAAAATCACAAAAGGAGAAGGGATTATTTGAAGACTGTGAGGTAATTATTGAAATGTTTGCAAACTTGTATTGCGGCGGCCCAAATTTCTTCCACACATGCCTAAAACCTTTCCACAGTACTGTTTATATTCTTTGTTAATGTAATGATGGCATCTTAATCTGAATCATCTATTTATCATTCTCTAAAGCAGGAAAACCCAGCAATGAAATCCCTGCAGGAAAAACTAGCTGCTACCCAGCTTAAAGTGACTGAATATCGCAACCAGCTACAGTCTGTCAAACAGGAACTGAAAGTAGCTCAGAAGGTAGACTACCAAGAATGTAATGCATTTACAAATCATAATAAGTGACCTCTCAGATATGTAAAATGCTCCAACTGTTGCAGGTTTTGATCAGTGAGGTCGGAGAGGGTGTCAACATGCAGCAATTACTGAACTGCCCAGCAAGCTTCAGAGGTCGCTCACAGCAGATACTCGCTCTTCAGACAAGGGTAAGCTACGGTACAACTGGCACAGTTATATGTAGTGTGCTCTTCAAATGTTAAATGGCAGACTTTTAACAAATGCCAAATATCAAAGTCGGACATTATGTGACAGGTGCGGGACCTCGAGCAGCAACTGAACCACGGTGGAAAGAGGAAACAGCAAAGTGTCAACAAAACCTGTGTTGAGGACAGGAACCTAAGCCACATCCGCACCATTGAGGAGAAGAAGAAGGAGGTGCTGGAGGTGTGTTGTGAATGGAATCGAACAAATTAAAATATATAATATATATAATATATATAATTAGTCCTTACTCTCTTTCAACAACCGTACAGAAGATCCAAGCGGACTATGCAGGCCTCCAGAAAGACCACGAGGATTTGAAGAAAAAGCTGGAAGCCTCAAAAGCCAGGAATAAATTTCTGAATGATGAAATAAAAATTCTCAAGGTTCAGATTTCCACCTTGCTGGACAAGAATAAACATGATGATGAGCTCGTTGACTCTCTGCTGGTATGTACAGGCAAACTGTAGTACTTCTTAATTTCTCAGTACCTGGTGTATGACTTATTGATCATATTTGACTACCTGTAAATCTTATAGCAGGGAAAAAAAAATCAAAATCTTCAGAATAAACCATGATGGCTTCACATGAGCCCCAGCGATCGGGACAAGACGGGGTAAAAATCAGGTTCTTCAGGTTACAAGTTAAATTAATGAGCCTGACTTGGGGGGAGAGAGAAGGATCTTCCAGCTTCACTAGTATAACTGCTACTTATGTCATTTCCTCTTACAGAAGCAGCAGACCCATATGCAGGAGGTGCTGAAACAGTTCAGCCAACAACACAATGATCAGGACATGGAGAGACAACAGCTGGTCAAAGAGGCTGCAGAGAACAACACTCTGATCCAGAAGCTTATGCAGACAGCTGCCGAGAAAGAGACGCAGATTAAAGGACTGAAGGAGGAAATCCGACAGCTCTCCATCAACCATGTAAAAATACAAAAGCCCATTTAAAATTGTGTTCTGCATTATGGCCAGCCTTGCTAAAAAATATTAACTTTTCAACAGATGCATTGTAATTCCTTATTTTTTAAAGTCTTTTTGGTTAGTTGTTAGTGTGTGTGTGTGTGTGTGTGTACATATATAGATGGAAACATTTCTTTAAATATTACAAGAAAGTAAATATGTGTTTATATCCTTTACAGGAAGAGGGAATGGGAGGAAGGTCTAACAATGAGACAAACCAAAGTTCAGGTTTCTCCTTGTCGCTGCAGGTCAATGATGCTGGAGAAGTACCTGGAGAGGTATAACCAGTTCTAGTTAGTGCTCTAGTTGACTAGTTGTTTGTGTTACCTATGCACTCTGTATACAGTGCATAGGTTTGGTCTTACAATTAGGGCTGAACAATGTTGGGATAACATACACCTGTATGTAATTGTGATTTTATTTTTTTTTTTCTGACATGATTGAACTATAAACACTTCAGTTGAATATTGACTACTGATGGACCATAACGCCATCAAAATATGGCTATGCAAAGATGAAAACTTTGATATTAACTGTTATCTGATACAGTGGGAACAGGGTTTTTATTAAAAAAATAAAATTAAAAAAAAAGTCTTTCAAAAGGGGCCCTCACATGGTTATAGAACAAAATGGCAGGTGCTTGATGGCTACCTTTTTGTGTGCACGCCCATGAGTATACAATTTAGTTTTTCATTTAATTTAAACAGAGTTAAATCACAATAGAATAATTTAAGGATATCTACAGATTTCCAATTGGATTGTTAAACACTGTGGTTTAAATTTGGGAAAAAAAAATAGCTGAGCCTCGTAACATCTTCTTTCATTTTTTTTACATCAAGATGTGTTAATATTAACAATGTGTTATCTTTCCTTTGTATGGCTTTTACCTTTTTTGATGAAGAATCCCTCCCTACAATCCAGAGAAGATGAAGACACTCTGTGCCTCCACAACCTACCTGGCTAAAGATGGATGCAAAACAATGATGGCAAATGACAATTATTTTCATATAAAGGAATTTCTTCTTCATACTTGTAATGGTATTAATGGCTCTTTTGTTTGGGTTTTTTTTTTTTTGCATTTAAGTGTATTTACGCTCTCTGGTGCATAAGACTTCAAATGTGCTTCCTTTATGTTCATTCTACATCCAGCCTGTGATTTTAAACATCAAGCCTCAAGATGAAAAGATGCAAATGATCAATAGTCCAGTCAACAGACACTCAGAGCCTCCATGACTATGAAGAAGAAAATACAACAATCACACATTTTTATAGCTGCAGAAAATCAATATCTTGACATTTAATTATGAAGTAGACAGTATTTAATTATTTATAGACTTTAATGATCAATAATCCCTTAATGACAAAAAGATAATTTAATAAAAAAGAGGAGGAGCTCTAGACAGGACAGCTGAGATTCCAAAATATTACTTGTAACTATAAATTGAAGTCTGTTACATAAAACCACTGTCAGATGAGCCTGTCAACACCCTGTCTCCAGGTTTGTCAGTGTAGCATCTTTTTAATATTTCCACACTGCACACAGAGTGATGCATTTAATGTCACAACTGAGCAAGAGGAGGCAGAAGAGGCAAGTTTCAGTTGATTCTTCCTGCTTACTCACATAGGATAAACCTGGTTTCCTGTTGCTTCTCATGAATGTCTGTCTAAATACGTGTGCCAATCTGCACCACACAGCTCCAAGTCTCCCGGATTCAGTTGGGATAAGAAATGCTACACATGTACAGTGAAAGACAAATTTGCAACAGATAATCTTACAAAGCACTTCAGCATGAAAAACAACAAGACACTGCTACTACTTTCTTTATCTCTCTATATTGCCAAACACCCATTTTTCAAAATTAAATTTTACATGTGCCAATCACTGTTGCTGCTGTTTCCTATATGGCACAGCTCCAAGGGAGTTTTCCTGGATGTTCCTCGACAAGTTAGACGTACAACAAATACAGTAACTTACCAATGAACCATAGAAAGAAACACTTTAGAAGATCCCACCACTTCTGACTCTCTCACACGCGGAGAGACAGAAAGAGTGAGGAGGAGTGGAAGAAACAAAAGTAGGTCAGAGAGCATACTGTTTTGGTTATTACTCAGAAATCAACAGGGGAGCAATAAAGGTTCTGCACTGGAGCTTTAACATAACTTCAATGTATATCTTATCGCTGAGATTTTGGGGATTCCAATGTTTACAATAATATATTCAGAGAAGAAGCCAGAAAAACAATCCAAAGTACAAAAAAAAGGCCCTTGTAAGATTGTTGATTATTGGAACCAGAAAGGGATTAAAGTGAACATGTTGTGAAGTGCTTGTACAAACTGAAAAGTGCTATAGCTGTGCACAGCAGGCCGACATCTTCATAATAGCATTTGTATTTCATGACACGCAGCGATCATGATTTATGTGAGCATATGTCTGCAGGTTTGTCCACATTCCTCTGGCTTTGCATTACATGATGTAGCAAAGGCACGGAGTAGGTTTTGTTCAACTGCAAATGATTTGACATGGTAGATTTTCCTTCGCTGTGCCAGGTTTACCCCTAACTCCTATTTGATGTCAACATATGTAGAAACATATGACAACAAAGGAAAAAACTATTTCTAATTGAGAATAGTAAGTTTAATTCTCTGGGTATTTTCTTTTTAATCAACCAAAAACAGTCATTTCCAAACAGTCCTATGAATGTTACAGTAATTTTTAAGGAGTAACTTCTGACTAAAGAGGAAAATAAATCACTGTATAGCCATTAAATATATGTATATGTGTGTAAATTTAAAATTTAAAAGTGACTGCCAAAAATAAGCAACTCAAGCTGTAGGTGGCACTCCTAACTGAGCGCGATGGTGTGGGATGCGGAACTGAAATGGTGATTCCAGGTCGACAGCGATCACAGTTCAGACCACAGAAAGAGCAGGATCCCATCTTGTGAAGAAAATCTGAGTTGTATGTTCTCATTGCTTTTCTCTCTGCAAGAGGGGGGGGGGAAATAATTGAGGAATCATCAGAATCATACAGTTTATTTAAATATGTGTCACCATCCTGTTTTTAAGCACATCTAGCTTTTGGATAACATTCAGGATGAGATGTGGGACCTTAAAGATCCTTTTAATCGGACTTCTTTTTCTGGTATGTCCTCAATTCTGCTTAGTCAGGTACAGTAAGATTGTTCAGAGATTGGGGTTAGGTTAATAAGGTTATTGGTATTCAGTGTATATCAGAGTGTACCATATAATAAATATACTGTATATCCAGGTCTCTGAATAAACCATAAGCTATACATGCCAAATATGCCAAAAACTGCATATGACATGGGATTTCCAGAACAGTTTCATCCTCTTGTATTGAGTAATTACAGCATATGCCCATGTGTAGGTGAGGCAAACATTTGATGAAATGTTTTTTTATGTAACAAGTTGGCAAAGGTTGGCATGAAGGAGACTTTAATATAAGATACTGATAACTGCTTGTTTGTTTTATCTTAATTTTCAATAAATGCATACTAAAATGTCAGAGTGTGAAACTATACTCACTAGGTTCATAATAGTCATAAAGGTAAACTGGAGCATCCTGCACATGGGCTACTTTGTAGTTTCTGATGAGAGGAAGTCTGATGCAGACCTCAGACTTGGTAAGCTGCAAAGTGGGAGAAAATTGAATGTTGAGTCAATATTGTGATATCAGTAATTCATTTCATCATTCATTTGTTTGTTAATAAATGCACAGATACTGCTGCTTCTGAAAATAGATTAAGTCCTGTTTAGTTGCAAACAAGCATATGCTTGGTATCTCGCAACTGTATATGGTTTATTGACTTTGGTTATCACTATAGTCAAACACTTTACTGTTTCTAACTTAATTAGTGTGGTAATAGTCTGGTATTCTGTAAGGTAAGGTAAGACTGAGTACATTTTGAGAATGAAAAAGGTTTAGTTTAATCAATTTCTTTTCTTTTCTTCTTCTCCTCTACCCATGAAGATTTAACTTGAGCAATCAGATTATTTTCCTTGGCTTCACTTTTCTTGCAAACTCTAAAACAACTCTCTGATGACACGTACTGAATCCAGGTACAGGATAATTTTCTCAGGCTGCATCTCCACCTTCCTGATGAGATCTGTTGGGGAAGCAGCTGTGGGAGGGAGTCCGAAACCACTGAGTAGACCCACATCCAGTATGACCATACCTGTATGAGATATCACCTGGCTGTCCTTTAATCTAAAGAATACAAATGCAAGAGGCCATAACTAATCCAGGGCATTTTAGTACTTGACACGTATGGCAACAATAGATGCAAATACAACAAGTGTATATATTGAAGTAAATGTTAAAATTCATCAGATACCTCATGCATGTAGAGAGTAGGATGTGATTGTGGTCTTCTTCAGAAACATGAACATGCAACAAGAAAGCCTCCTCATCGGAGCTGGGATTTACTTTTGGTGACAGTGCTGTGCTCATCACATTGTAAAAGATATTCAGCTGCACAAATTCACACGGACACATTTCAGAATGAGAAATCATTGATTTTTTTTTTTTTTGTTGTAATGAATAGCACTACACCAACTGTTGCACGTACGCCACACTGTGAGAAAACCAGTATTTGATTGTGAGAAAAACTAAAAAAAAATGCTATTTTTATTTTCTTGTTTCTACAATAACGTATTACATTACAGACAGGCTACAAACAGGGATCAGGTGATAGTAATTAACACAGTGGAAAGATTTATATTTCACTGTAGTCATCTTCTCAGTAATATTATCTGGTCTGCTGCACTGCAGCTAACTATTCTGTGCCTGTTACCATGGTAAATTTGCCTTTAGGTGAGTACTCTTTGGGTGTAGCACTGTGAGGTAAAACTATCAGGCACAGCTGCTACGGTCATGGTGCATGACTGAAACTTTATGTTGAGCTAAATACAATGGAAGTGTGGAAACACTCTTGTATTATAAGCGGGAGTTGGGATGCCACATTTTCCTTTACCATGTAAGAAGCAGATAATCAAGAGGAAAAACAAACACGCTGTGTACGCTACCTGAATCAGGGCAAATCCTTTGCCTTCCAGGTGTATATTTAGATGTCTCTCACTGTAATCATTAAGCTTGGAAACACATTAAAATTTGAAAATACAGGCTGAAAATGACACAGAAATACATAATCATATTAAACATAAAATATAAAATCTGATTTTATGACTGTGGAGCCCCACAAGGGTTTATTACCTCGAAGCTTTGATATGCCCTGTAGTTGGTGTAGTTGATGTAGAACATAGAAACAAAAGATGCTGGATCGGACACTTTTATCTTGAGGTCAATAGCGCTGGCACCGCTTAATGTCGAGTAGCAAGCCAGTGCTTGGAGAGCAACCACTGTGTCCTGAGGAAGGGAAGAACAGCAACAACAACAGTCATTATCTATTTTACATAGTATGGCATCTTTTTGATGATGCAGAATGAGTTTTGGATCCACCTGTGTTGACCCGTAGCCTCCCAGATGGTTTCTTTGCTTACTCAACCACTTCAACAGTACAAATATGTCCTTCTCTATGTCGCCACGCTTGTAAAGAGTCAGCAGTACATAGGAGACCATCTCGATCTGCGCTGAGAATGGCTGCCAATCGTGAGAATTCAGGCCAGCAGAGGATGCCCACATCATAACTCCATCTTTTGGGGGGGGGGGAACAAAAAATCCAACAGATTTATTATGCTGCACAATACGAAAAAAATCTATGTGAATGTTACAGAAATTTTTTTTTTTTTTTTTTTTTTACTGTTGCTGCAGTTGATTGAATGGTTCTGTATGTCAGGAATCTTAAAATCAATTTTATAGATTGCTGCCCATGAATCACACAAAAGCAGTGTAGTTGGTGTAGTTACTTAACAGATGGTGACTTGTTGTCCTTTGTTCAGGACACTTTTGCTAAAGTTACTAGGATTGTACTGTACAATGCATCAACACTTTGTGACCTTGTGTAATGTATCTATCGCAAAAGATGTGCACATACTGCAAATAATGTATGTTGCTCTTTGTGTTAGTTTTGTGTGGCCAAAAGGTAAATAATTATATTTCTTTTGTTTTATTTTATCACTTTCTCCCAATACTGCAACAGTCTCAGATCCCACTTACTTGGTGGACAGAGAAATGAGAAAGGAAATTGTTTAGGAAACTGCAACAGGAAATATGTATGTTACGTTTACACTGACTTTTTTCCCAGTGTCTGAATAGATTACTCACTTTTTGCATCTATGTTAGTAGAGAACCCAAAGCAGAAAGACATTGACGACGTACATTTAAGTATCTGTTTTTGTATTGCATATAATATTCAGCAACCTGATCAAAAAAATTGCATGTTTTTATAAAATTGTGAAGCCGTACTGCTGCTATACCAATTTATTTCTAGTTACTAACAAATTATTGTTGTAAAATGAAAATATGAAACATTTTCCACATCCCTATCGGATATATAAAACTCTAAAACACTGTCCCTGATGCTAAACTGTGAAAGTACCTTCCCCAACACAAGACGAGAGAAAGGCCACAGGTAGTTTACCTACGTATTCTGCTCTGCTCTTGAGCACAGACATGGCAGTGTCAGCCTCAGGACTGTTGGCCAGAGCTAAAGCATATGTCACCAAACACAGAGTGTAGTTACTGACAGTGGCCATGTTGTCCTGCAGGTACTGCTGAGCCTTGGACACCTGGTCTTTGTTCATGCCCTTTTTAAGAGAAAGCAGATGAAAGATGAGCATTTTCTTCCTGTGCTCTTTTACTTCACATGTCACCGTCTCTACTCACATACCATGTAGCTGTTGTCCTGCAACAGGGCTATCAGTACATAAGCAGTGAGTGCCACTGGATCACCATCCAGTCCTCCCTGCATCTCAGTGTGGATCAACCTGCCCACCTCAGTGAACCTTCCGTCTGACCTCTGTTGACTCGAGAGCCACATGCTGGCTCTGGTGAGGACACTGTTGTCTATGCTAATGTAGGCTTGAGCTTGGATGAAGCAGCGCACCACGAAGGCCGTCAGCCTACAAGCAAAGCCGGAGCAAAGAGAGGCAGCATGGGTGACGAGGAGTTCCCATTTCTGTATCAATAATATTCAATTATTTCATCACCATTGCTTCATTTTAGTAAAAGTGGTCAACTCACCATGTGCTGCCAGAGGCGTCGCTGGCTCCAAATGCACTGAATGAACCATCGTCTCGTTGGAAGGACAGTTGTCTCAGATAACCTGACAGCAGACAGCGCGACATGTTGATTTCAAACGAAGTATAAAGTAAAAATCAGAAACTAATATTCACAGGTGACATTCAGTTATGCTGTATACAATAGGCAGAGGTGGGAAGTAACAAAATTAGTTAAAAGTTAGTTCATCTTTTTTTTTTTTTTTTTGACTTGAGTATTTATTTTCAGATGACATTTCTCCTACATTTCAACTGAAAATGTTTAAAACCATGAAGAAAACGATCCTACCTTGTTTTTTTATAACGTATTTTGACACCAAAAACATCAATGAAGTTAGGAAATGGAAAGATAAAATGAGGGAAGTTAATGAAATGGAGCTAATAAATCATAAAATTAGGAATTTGACCCATCTTTTTGATTAAAAATAGTAAAGAATCTTTGACATGAACACAGAAATTAATTCCATTATATTTAACCAAGACACTCCGTGAGACAAAATAAAGTTTATTTCTATTTATTTATTTTTTATAACAAATAAAGTTAAATGTATTATTTATTAATTCTTCATGCCTATCTTGTGAGTTATGGAGCAAGAGTGAATGAGTTGAACTTACGGTATGCATGATCTGGTTCATTGTTTTTCTGTTGTTCATTAAGTTGTTTTCTGCTTTTTTACTTATTTTTTTATATCATAGCCAGTACTCTCTATCTTTTGCATGAGTACAGAAGTTGAAATGTTACTTTTAGTTGTTTTTTTTTGTTTGTTTTTTACTGAAACTCTCAAATATGTGTACTTCTTCTTAAGAGTGGGAATACCTTTTGTCAATTTTGACAATAATTTACCACTATAGATAAAATGGCTGAGCCATGAAAAGATTTCTGCTTACCCTCTTTCATATAACCCAAAGCCATTTTCCTGATATCTTCATTGTCTGGATTTGGATTATCCAGATACTGGAGAACATAAACACTTGGAGCAAAGTGGATCATGTTCTGCTCCCCACAACCAACAGGCATATGCACCAACGAGTCCAGGTTATTGAGGGACAAGCCTAAGATATCACCTGCATAAAACATAGCATGAGGAGAGGAAGAGAGCACTTAAGAGCTGATAACATGCTGGTTTTGAGAGTGGAATTCTTCACCATCGCATTCCAAATGAATTATTGTCTGTAATGTAAAAAAACAAAAAAAAAACAAACATGAATGTATTTTATATTAAAAGGAAGTAAAAGGAAGAACAAAGAAAAATAAAGCAGGAAAATAGAGCAGAAATAAAACTCCATTTTGCACATTAGCTGTACAAATTTGGACCTATCCAAAGAAAATCCCAAAGCTTGCCTCTCTACCATGACAAATTGCAAACATCTCTCAACCTTAATGGAGCTGAGCCTGACAGCTGTTCACAATCAGCCCTCCATAAACGCTCATTTTTTAAATTTTTTTATTTTTTTAATGTGCAGCACCTCCGCGTCTTGAGGAGTTTAAATACGCATTCACTCGAGCTTTTCATTAATTGAGTAAAATAAACATAAACTGCTCTCAGATGGAACTGCAACTGGCACAAAAGAGGAGATGAATGTCAGACATACCAACCAGTGCCACATAGGCCCCCTGGCTGCCTGGAACCACATCAGGTGGAATGTGGAAGAATATGGACCCGGATATCTCTTGCTCATTTAGTTTCACCTGCAGGAATACAGTCTCTGAGTATGACTGTTCCACACCCTCTGGCTTCAAGAACAAGAAAGTACACTGTTATCATAAATGTAACTGTACACCATATAACATGCTTTCTTCCGTCCCCACTGCTCTCACCTCCACTAAATTAGGTTCTACCCTACTGTATATATCCATCATTCCATACCTTCACAAGCACTCTCCACACGAGGCTGTCTGTAGTTTGAGCACAAATGGCATCCACGGTTATCTCTATCTCTCCCAGAGCTGTAGGCCTTATGGGGAAGAGTGCTGAAGCAGAGTCCTGACTCCTTAAGATGACTTTTTGGGCGTTCACCACAGAAACATCCCCGCTCTCTCCCAAAACAAACTCAAAGGCATTACTTAGAGCAACATACACGATGACCTGCACGGTGAGACATAAAGGAAAGGAAGCAAGTGAGATACTTCCAAAGATAATAGTTTCTTGGAGTTGTACTGGGGTGAAATAATAATTTATGCCAACTGATTTACTGCTGAAATTTTACACAGACTATGCCACAAATGTAGTTCTTCATACCTCCAAGTCATGCTCTAAGTGGTTGATGATGTTGACCTCCAGCACAATCTCCTCTCCCCTTATGAGGTATAATGGGACATTCAAAGACATGGAGAAATCTTTGGACACAGTCAGCTGTGAGTAAAAGGACATGGGCCAATTTAAAATAACTTAGGATTCTGCATTTTGTAGAAAGCCACTTAAACTTACAGTATAATGCGTTATGGCAAGAAATCTGTTTAGTTGGTGCAGGACGTATTTTCTCCGAGTAGTAGAAAAGAGCAAAACTAAAAGACAGATCTGAAAAAATCACCACCTTTTCAACAAAGAGAGGCACGACATCCACTTTGCTTCAATAAAACCCTAGTAAACAGCTGCACATGCTGGCTATTGTTTACCTTAAGTGGCGCAGGAGTGAAGCCCAAACCCAGGTTGTCTGACATGACCAGTGCTACAGCTCCCAGAGCAGGAACAATATCTGGTACTGTTATTTTCCCACTCGTCCATGTTTTATCACTGATAGCAATGAACAACGGGAGACATGACCAAAATTTATTTGCATGTGTTTTATCTAAATATGTAAACACAGTGAGTAGAGATCATTTTTAAATGCCTACTCCAACATTCTGCATTCACCTTTCAGCACTCACCTAACAACTGTGTCTATCCACAGCAATGACTCAGTGGCATGCATCCATTGGCTCCAGTACTTCTCCACCAAGAGGACATCACCTTTTGAACCCACCCCAAAAAGAGAAGAAAGATCTGAAGAAGCCCAGACTGTATTTATATCATAAGGCTGAAGAAGAAATGAATTATTATTGAACACGTGGAACCAATATAATGCATTGAAGGACCACAGCAAAAATAAAAATAGAGGGCCACTCGGATTCCCCGATTTATCTATCACCCTACCATTTTCAGGACCATCAGACTGCTCTCGCTTATAAAGTGTGGTACTGCTCAGCATCCAAATAAGGCATTCCTGTGGTGAAAATGACACAAAAAAATGAAAACTGCAGTCAAGCAATACTATCAGACCTGACAGAGGAGTGTGCTTGTGTGTATAGTGCAGGGGCAACACAAGTTTATTCCTTCAAACTGCTGAATGAAGGGACTTCTTACTGCCACAATGTTGCTGTTGCCTTCTTCTGTCTTGACATAAACACAGATCACTTCTTTTGTGCGCGTAATTGGCATTTATTTAAAATTCACCTCTCCCCCACTTGTCTCTGCTTCAAGCTGGAGTCCTCCACCAGAGTCCTGGGAGCTTGAGGGTTCTGTGCAGTATCTTGTCTGTTCCTAGGACTGAGCTTTTTTGGACAGAGATCCAAAAAAGATGTTGATCCTAGAATCTGTTGGAGCCACTCTCCCAGTTTGCGGGTTACAGCACCTAGTGTTCCTATCACCCCTGGGACCACAGTTGCTTCTCATGCTCCTCCTTCTAGATGTTGCTGTCACTTAGGATTGCCATATCTATCACTATTGCTCTCTTCTGCTGCTTATTGACGACTACTACTACTACTACTACTACTACTACTACTAGGGTTGGTTAGCAATCACCAGTTTGTCTGTCTGGAATTAGAAGTACTATATGATCTTAGCCCTGTCGTTCTCAACCACCTTTGCAGGCATCTTCCATCTTGATCCCACTTGGTTGTGGCGTTCCATGCACGCCTTCCCAGCCAGGTGTGGCAGGTGTAACATGTAAAACAGCGTGAGCTTAGTGGATGCCAGAGGAGAGTTTGTTTTTAAAACTACCTGTTCTTTAAGATACATTTTAGAGGTATGGAGACAAGAATAGGTCATGGTAAGACGGCCTACACTGACAAGGCTTTGTTTCCTCAACACTGTAACCCCCTTTAGTCCTCAGGCCGCACACCAAACACACTAGTGTTACCAGCTCTTACAAAGCAGCAAAATCATCCTCTAACAAAGCAGGTAGATAAGTTACATCCAGACCAACAGGTTTATTGGTCACACACTAAATAATCAGAGTATGTAACTGGGAAAAGTGTATCCAGTGAGTGTGATTAATTGTGGCAAATTTTGCAGTAACTAACAGGTGACCATTTATTTTCTGTGTTCCTGTAAAGTGACTCTAAAATCCATCACAATATATGAACTGATCAGGGCAAGAGGAGCAGCCCTTTTAAGTTTGGTCCAAAGAGTTTTAATACCTGCTTTACTTTGAAGCTGTGGTCAACCTCTGGAGGTTTATCATCGTGCATCCCCATGACCACAATTCCAAGTTGGGATCCAGGTTCAAGAGTAGTTACATTGAGTGATACCTGGTCAAATGGCTGGGCCTGTTGGGTGCTCCACATGACAGATACCTGTGTAAATAAAAGCACACACATTCAGTATAATTATGGTGCGTATATATCATTCTATATATAACAAAGTCCAATTATAGATGAATAAATCAAAGTACATTGTTGTGTTGTTTGATGGGTATGTGTGCTGAGTCACTGGTGACCTCTCCATTGGAGAGGATGCAGTAAACAGTGACACAGGCCTCAGTGGACCAGGACAATGTTGGCGTTACTGAAAAAGAGAGGGAATTTACTGTTCCAGCCGCCAGCACCTGAGCGTCACTGCTCACCTGCACATACAACAGACAAGGAGAAGCCTTTTTTTAGTTTAATTATGACCACAAAGCCCCTTTTTTCATAAATAAATAGAATGAATAGAAGTAATTAGTCTAGACTTGACTAGATTAGATTAAAGTAGACTCTATTGATCCCTCACTGAGGAAATTGACTTTTTAGAAAAGCAAAATGTTAGGTAGATAAGTGACACATATTCCAAATAGGAATGAAATAAGCAATAAAATGAAAGTATAAAAATATTTTAAAAAATTACAAAGTATAAATTATACCCCAAAACATGTGCAGTGAAACGGGGTTATTGTAGATATACAACCAGATTTAAGACTGCAAAGACTGACACCCAGATATATAGATACAATGTGGGGAAATATGTGGGTGCAATAGCGACACTGTGACACTAAGGTGATATATAGAGTTTTGAAAATAATCTCAAATGCATATCAGGTCTTGCTGATCCATTAATGTAATATTTGTCTATGTATCAAAATAAAGTGACAGTAATACCTGAGGGTGGTAATTAAATATTAGTGAGGGTTTAGATTTATATTTTACAACAGATACTGTGAAATGGTGTGAATTTATAAACTGTGCACTGAACAGTGGGTGCTGGTGCATAAATGTTTATGATTTACTGTCCATGTGTAAATATGAAAATCAATAAGACATACAGCAGTATTTTAGACTCAAATACAGAGGAATGAATTCAGTTAATCTAAAATAAAGTTAGCACGTTGTAAGATGAGCGTTTTACTTTGAATGAACTTAATTCATTTGACAATTCATTTATCACCCAGCGAAGCATTTATTTTTTCTTTTTCTTCAAGTGTGTGCGTGTAAAAAAAGAAATCTACCAATTTACTATGATGACCTAAAACATGCCATTGTTTGACAAAACATACCACAAAGTGAAGGGCGTCTGGGTCAAAGGTGCTCTCCACATCAATTTGGAAAGGTAATCCAACCTGAAAGTTCAACAGATTATGTGAAATACTGTATGTCTAGCTACCTATTTTACGCACAGGAAATATTCGCAAATTTGCATCCCTATAACACAAATCTACAACAACCACATTTAAAGTTACCTGTGCGGGTAAGGTTGTGCTTGGGGTGATCTGAATATATGAGCTACTAGGAGAGAAGTACTTGTTATTGACCTGCAGAGTCTCCTTGCTGGATTGGAATCTGGCCTGAATAAAAAAGACAAATAAAAAGTATTACTTTAACAAAATAAAATCTCAGGCAGTAAGGAAAATAAACCTCAGGAAGTTCACTCTATTGAAACTCCTCATGTTACTCACAGCGAAACCCCTGAACGCCACGTTTCTCGGAGCACTCGCATTAAAAATAAAAAAACTACTCACCAGAATAAAAAGCGTCTCAACTTGATCCTGTAATTGAATCTTAATGTGGACGTCCCCATCCTCAGGCACTGAGAATGTCAGAGTTTCTGTCTCTGTGTTTGTCACAGATTTTTTCTGAGTGACTTCAACCACAGCCAAGTGCATCAGATCCTGTGAGCTCAAAGGCTTTTGGTCATATCTGGTGATCCTGAGCTGTGAAGCACAGAGTGTGTAGTATGTATGCGCTCTTAGCTCCTGGACGTTATCAGCTGGACACTGCTTCCACGTAAACAGACTGATAGAAATTCACTCACTTTTGTAGAGAAGTGCAAAGATGGTCGGAGTGAAGGAGGAAAGTCGTGAAACATAAGCTGGTACTTGTTCTGCGTCAGGTGGACCTCAACTGTTTTGTCGAACGTATGCCCTGGAGTGACAAAACACAGTGTAACTCAGTTTCTCAAAAGAGCAAATGTCACGCACTTTACAGTGAACACATTACTGCTGTTCAAAATGTAGCTCACCGATAAAGTTGCTGGTAACAGAGGCCACAACATGCACACGGCAATCACTTCTACTTCCTGATGAAGTGTGTAGAGATTTAAGTTGATTTTTGCTGAAAAAAAACTGCGTTGACCCATAGATCTTAAAAACAAAGGTGAAAAGTTCGTTGATGCCATTAGGTACTGGATATGCCGATACTGGAAATGACATTTTTTATACAGCTGATGTGTCCACTGTTAGGATTCAATTGTTTCTAAATGAGCATTAAACACTGACTTGTAAGGTTTGTGTTATTTTGTCTGCAGTGGCTGCAATATCCATATCTGGTGCCAGAAAGACGGAGATGGTTAATGTTCCCCGTACAGGTTGTCCACTGGGGTAACTAAGAAGAAAAAAAAAGCAACGACATTCATTTTCCTAACGTGATGGCTCAATTGTGAATATAATATTACTGATGTTAATCTTATTCTACCCACATTGCTCTGACTGATCCCCACATGTTGTCTCCAACAAGGATCCGTGACTGTGTCTTCACTAACACTTCAAACTGCTCTGCAACAACAGTCAGTAAAGATGGAGTGGCAGTAGTTCATAGGACTTCATGTGAGAAATGTATTATATTAAGTCATACAACGACCATAATATGTCACTAAAGATTAAAGACACCCAGGTTGCCAGTTAGTTAACGCAGCAAACTGCCAAAATGGATTGGAAATATCAAGCATTACCAAATTTAAAAAGCCTCACTACCGAAAGTGTCTCAACAAGAGGAGATGCTTCATATATACAGATGGCTGAAAGTACAAAGTTTTTCTCTCTTGCATGTTGTCAGTAGATATTTGTGGTACTGTGTATATAATGTTTCAACAGCCAGTTATTGTTGCCTTGTCGTCTCCTCGTGATAATTTCCCTTTCAACCTCTGCTTTTTAAAGACACATAAACAAATTGTACCAAACAGGTTCAGTTATATCGAAATAAAGCAGACGGTGGGACATTTATGAACACAGTATAAAACTGACTATAAGTGCAGCTCCTTGGTTTCCATGTTTAAGAAAATTTGGCAAGCACCGTCTACAATGTTTTGAACTGGGATTGCAGTACTCACTTTAAAACCTGAAGGTTGCCATTTAATATATTTTACAAAAATTACAAATCATTTCCTAACATTGTGTCTGATGCAATTGAGAAGTCCCCAGTCTTCTATCTGCACAGAAATGTCTTCAGTGCATCTCATGGTCATACATCACACAATACAAGTAGCTATTATAGACAATTTTATGTCCACTTTTTTCTTTTCACTCACAATGTGTCCATTCTGTGACGCAATCTAGCACAGTTGCTGTGGCTTAATGGAAAATACCCTCTCGATTTGACGCCACAGATGAACATTTGAAGTTCAGTGTTACACATTTTTTACATAGAACTGTTTGGAAGTGAAATGGCTTTATGGAGGAGTTTCAGCATTATCTCATGAAAGAAAATGTGTCCCTGTCCTTTTTAATCATCAAAGTAACATGACAGTAAAATTACTGCTGTTACCATGCCGCTCCACAATGAAGTATTTGTCATCGGTCATCCCCTGTTGTAAAGATAAGAGGTTTTTAATTGTCAGTTCTTGTAGGGTTTTTTTTGTTTTAATGCAGCTCAATTTAAAAAAAAAAAATGTTGGCAGAACAAAAATATAACCTCACATTGATTGTTGTAGTGATCGTCCACAGTCCAAGAGGAGCTGTATGGGACAAATGAAATTCCTTCAACACGATCCCCAGATTCGCCGATGACTCCCAACTGTTGACAACATTCCCACCATGATCCTGCGCGTGACAAGGGAACGTCAGTCAAACTCTCAAAGGTAGCACAGTGTTGGGTTAGGAATTCATTCAGTCCCTGTGACTTTTGTTGTTTCACTCACACACACACACACACACAGAATAAAGTATTATACCTGTACAGTGATCTCCACTCTGCCTTTGTATGGACGGTTATCCAGCCGGACAGAGACAATTCGGACTCTGACAGTGTCACCTGGTTGGTAGCGTGATCTGTCGGTTTGTATGAAGGTGAGGACACTCTTGCGGCTGAATGTGAGGGCGGTGGTTTTGGTGAAAATGACGGTCTCCCCACTGTAGCCTCTCAACGTCAGGTTTAAGAGGGAATTATGGGTTATAGAGCCGGACACCTGGAGTGAGTGTTTCAGTTTTATCATACACATGGATTAAGTTTAGAAATCTAAAGAGATTGGGAAAAAAAAAGTTAAATAAGTACTCACAGCAGGGAGTGTGAGGATCCCGGTCAAACCTTGAAAAAAAAAAAGAATTGATTCTTTACCAACTCAGAATATTAGAAATATGTGCAATATGTCTGTTAATCCTTAATTTTGTGCAATTGCTCTGTCACCTCCTTGGAAGTCTTCTGTTTGAGCTACTCTGGTGTCCCCATGTGTCACTTCGGCCGTCACCCTGGTAGGGAGGTCTGATAAGACGGTGACAGCCAGCGAAGTAGGCGTCCCAGCATGCAACAATTCTGGACCTGAGATAAGGAACTGTGTCCTAATAGAGAGAGAGAGAGAGAGAGGAAAGGAAGCGGTGCGGTCGATTAGTCAAACACACTAGTTTTGCTGCGTGTGTAAAATGTGACACACGCACTAATTCGACATTTACGTGTCTAAATGGTGGTGACTTACCTGGTTGCATCCTGTGGTGAAACGGGCACAGAAAAAAACCCAAATCCCAAACACACAGCCAGACTCAAGGTCCAATCCATGTTTCCATTTCCAACTCCAACTCTCGCTTTGGACACCAAACTTGAATGGGGACGGCACTTCCTCAGGCTTAACTTACCCGGACTCCACCTCTTGCCCTCACAGCTGCACACACTGTCACACACATACAAATCTTTGTCGCACACAATGGAGAACTGAAGCAGGGGGATGTTCACCAATTCCGTTGCCAAAGGGGAAACATCTCATCTGTCTATTCAGAATATGACAACTCTTAGTCCTGTCTGAAGCACAGAGACACTGTGTGGTGAAAGTGTATCCGCCATGGAGGAAAGAGAATACGTTTTGAATGCCTGGAGGAATCCAACACAAGTGACACAACAATCACCTGGGAGCATAATTCCTGGTAAAGAAAATCGAGGCTTATATTTGAATCTAGATAAGGTTTGAAAATACTTTTTCCTGCTTTTTAGCTCTCTCAGCTACGCAGTAAACAGGTCTGACATTTTAACTAATTACTTTGCAACAGCACAAGGTGTCAGAACAACAGGAACATGGACTGATAATGAGGCTTCATGCTGGTTTTGTGTACCACAAACTTATAGGAAATGCAAGCCAAAACAGCAGCACAGAAGAGAAAAGTTGACATTATGGGGCCACGTTTTATCCATTAAACAATAATTGACATTTTTTAGTGTGGGAAATTTTTTACCGGCAAATCAACACTTGCCTTCCAGCAGACAGCAGCAGAGTCCAGGAGATCTCATCACTTTAAAAGCTGAAATTTAAACTGGAAGAGATGGGAATTCTGCACCTGCTCATGTCTTCTCATTGCAAAAGCTGTAAAATCTCCTCTAATTAACACAATTATGCTTGTTCTTCAGGTCCGTTTTTGTTTGTGCATTAAGTGTGTCCGTGAGTCAACTAATTTAGGGCACTTGCTATGACTATGGCTGTAATTCCCACTCGTTTGGCGTCACTGAGTCTGCTGATGCCACAGACTAACCTAGGCTGTGCTCTGAGGGTTGATTGGAAATGGAATCACTTTAACATGGGCTTTTCCTCAGGGCGAGTGTGAGAAGCAGGAGTTCTCACAATAAGAGATGAACAATTATTACAATTTTTACTACGGAAAATATCATAGGTGACATGAGAGCCTGTACTAACCCTTCCTTACCAGCAGAAGGCAGCAGTCTCAAGGTTAACTCAGCACTTTGGGTTGACATTTAAACCAAAAGAGATGGGGAAACCTGATATGTGGACTAAAATAATACTCACATTATCATTTTCTCATATTAATACTTTATTTCTTTGGTATTTTTCTCCACACTAGTTACATATACACAAGCTTTATGATATACTGTGTTATCTGTCCCATATTTGGTACGTACAATTACGGCAACAAACTCAGCTTTGAACATGTCATAACACCCCCTGGAATTTAGTTTCCCAGCACTGATGAAGTAAGACATTTATGCATCTGTGACGAGGCAGGGGTGGCGTGACACGATGTTGAAAGCTGATGCGCACAACTCTGTATGATGTTTGTTTTTTGATGTTTGTTTTTTCTTTCTCTCTGCGTGACTCCTGTAAAGCACATCCCTGAGCACTAGCACAAATGTGGATAACATGGAGGCACTTTTGTAGATCTTGATCACACAGATCCATCAGCAAACATACAAAAAACAAAAAAACAACTGGTCTACAGCCTTGCCAGTGAGTGCCGACTGACCTTCTAGCAAACCACAGCAGTTCTGTGCTGTACATTATTACATTCTTTTTCCTAACACCAAAAAGAAGTGTGGACAAAGTGCATATTTACAGAGTGCTTAAATGTCCAGGAAGAAGGGAAATCTTTTTTTTCCAAAGCACAACATACTAGGTTAAAAGATAAAACATGTTGGCAGATGGAAGAGACTGTATCTGATGTAAGACACGATGTGGTAATAAAGTACTTTCTTTCAGAGAGTCACCAGTGTCATGACATATTCAGCACCTCACTCTGTAAACACAGTTTTCTGATATGCAATAAGGTCGTCAATAATAACTTGCCAATTGAAAGCTACAATATATAACTCTTTGCATTAAAAGGGAGACAGTTTTGCTCCCAACTCAACTGGATAAGCTGTCTGTACGGATGCAAAATGTCAGCAGGTTAAGAAGATGAAAACGACAAACAGTGGAGTGCGGACTAAACCACTGCAAACATATTTCTCACCTTATCGGTTCCACAGCTGCATGACAGCATACAAGCCAGAACAAAATTCAACCCACAGCGATAACTTTGAATTTCTTTAGTATTCGTATTAGTATTTAGTGAGTGTTTTCCAATATCTATATACTGTGTATTATTTTACCAATTTAGCATTACAAACACATCTTCTTGGCTGTGAAAATTTGATTTGATTATTCAGAAAATACTGCCTGTAAAATCTTGCACAGCCTCGTCCCTGTCTGAGCCAGCATCTGTAACTTCACATTCAAAATGAACGGAAATGATCAGAGGTGAAAAAGTTGATGTAAAGTACATCAAGTGTTTGTGCCCTTTGGTGAGGATGGATTTTGGTGGTTTCTCAAATAACCTGCACTGCATTGTAAGCAAAAATAATATTTAATGTCAAAAAGTTGCAGCTTCAAATCTTTTTTTTTTTTTTCCTTTTAGCAAAACGAAGAACAGTTCCTCCAGTTTCCCCAACATCCACCAAAAGTACAGTTTTCTATTCAAGGTTAAATCATGATTACAAATCGAGGTGCTTCCCTTGTCAGTGCCTCCAGCGGTCACATCTCAAAGTGACGGTATATGCTCTCCACGTAGCTCAGCACCCTTTGCCAGTCAGGACCACCTGCCCTCAGCATCTCCTCTACGGTCTGTTGACAAAGATTTCAAATACATTTGTATGAAGAAAATCGACCTTACATATCTAACAGTTTCGTTCACTGCATGAAATGCTTTGTTTTTATTCATTAAAAAAAAACAATGAGGCATACCAGGGTTTGTGCAATCCCAACGGTCTCTCCTGTTTTGAATGCCACACTTAGATTGTCCCTCTATGAAAAGAAAAGAGTCAATAATTTGAACACCATTCATCACTTAATTGTTAAGTATTGTTAAGTAATTGTTAAGACGCAGCTCATACCTTGTTCTCTGGAGTGAGGCTACTGTAAGGGATGTGTGAGGGGAGGTAGGTGTGGTAGACTGCACAGAAAGCCAGACCATCAGCCCAGCTGCTGCTGAAGTTGGTGATGTCAATATTCTGCAAAGAAAAGAAAGTGACATTGATTATAAAATAAATATACTTAATTTGGCAAAAATGTACAACCACCTGATTGTATGATTTTTTTTTTTTGTTTGTTTTTCATTACCCCAGAATGGGTCTTTTATATTCAAATAAGGAGCTGTGTCAGCTCTATGGGGGGTGCCATTTTGGACCACCATGTTTTTACAATAGCCCATAAGGGACACTATACATCTTTTGAGTTTTGATGCTAACTGCTGATAGGTTCTCCAACACACTTGGAATGGACGGGTAAGGTGAGGGACATTCAGCTGCAACACGCAACTACGCAAATAAAATGTTCATGCCAAGAGATCTTCTATGTAACCTAATGTAACATAAGTTGGAAAAATCTGAATTTGTAAGGGGTATATGAAAACCAAGTAAACAGAAAAAAATAGGAAATAACACTCTATATACACGTTATAATTGATACAAAGCACTAGATTTTTTTTTTAGATTATTTCCATTGTCAATTATCATCAACATAACAAATTTTCTGTGCTTGGTACCATTTTATTAAATCCATACCAAATAAGATGTAAATATACATAAAATATAAAGTAGTTTGGCTTTTAAAAAAAGAAAAAAAAGAAAGAAAGAAAAAGACATTAGTTCATAATCATGTCCAGGATCACCTTGTAGCCTTGGGTCCGGCTCTGACACCAGCGAAGCAGTGAGTTTCTTTTGGAGCCTCCATGGCGACGCAACAGCAGGTTGAAACCATCCTGGGACCTGACAACAGGATATTAACTACTGAGGCTCTTAGATTTAGATCTTAACACTGCAGGAACACTGGAGGAACAAAACAAACGTGTGGACTGGCGGTGTAAACTTATTCATCGAAAGCTTTATGAGTTCAGCAGACAAATTAGTAATTTGTTTTACAAGGGGAGACGCAAACAGGTAAAGCAAAGGTCTGTGTGTGTGTGTGTGTGTGTGTGTGTGTATACTCACTTGGTGGGAGGTAACTCAGTGAGGGTGGAGTTGTACTTGTTTAGAGTCTCCTCGCGTTTTCCTGCAAAGACAAGTAACAATACTATGTCACCAAATGCAACAATCACCAAAAGCAGTGCAGGGAGAAATACTGTATGACTGCATCTTAAGGTGTGTCCTTAATCTGTGACCCTTCTACATGTTTAAACTGAACTACTGCATCTTTGGCCACTCAGGGGCTGTAAAACAGGTAGTAAATGCAGCAAACTAAATTATAACTGAATGATGTGAAATGGTGGGTTCTCCAGCTTCCTTCCAGAGTCCAAGAACATGCAGATTTGGGGATTAGGCAAATTAGATGCTCTAAATTGTCTGTAGGTGTGAATGTGAGAGTAAATAGTTGGCAACCTGTCCAGGGTGTACCCTGCCTTTTGCCCTTTCGTCAGTTAGGCACCAGTGCCCCCCGTGACCCTCATGTGGAGGATAAAACAGTAGGTGGGTGGGTGAGTGGGTGATCTATGGTGATATGCCAAACATGCTAAAATGTTAGGAGGACCTGAGCAACAGGACTGAGTGATGTTTTTCCACACATCCTCTTTTAAATTATTTATACCAGTATGAACCACTGTTTGGAAAAATAATAATTAGAAGCTTTAAAGTTGACCAACAAAAGCATTTCTGGCCTGTAAAAAACGTTGCTCAATAGCACCACGAGAGATCATATGACAGTTTTAGGACAGAAATAAAAAGTGAAAAAAGAGAAACAGCTATACCACAGACACACACACATACTGTGACACACTGTACACAAGCCTTTTGTGCACACACACACCTATGTCAGTGCTTGGCCTGCTGTCTTGCCAATCCAGACTTTTTCGGCCTCGCTGTTGTCCCCCATCCTTAAAAACAAACAGAAGCCATTTAAATAAGGACAAAACCAGTACACACAACAAAGCAGTGAAAAAGTGCACATGAATGTCCTAGTTCCTAGCAACCAAACTCTACTGAAGAATCCTTAAAATGAAATAACTCACCATGTTTGCGTGTACAACTGTTGTGGCCGTATTGCACTGGGATGTTCCATTCTGCACAGTGAGGGAGTCTGATGTGGCAGGTAATCTGGACAGGCTTCTGCAGTGTTACAATGCAGATTAGAGTGAAAACACATGATAAACCAAACCAAACTGTTTTGATGGCCTTTTCTAAGACCGCTGTTCCACTCGGCTCCAGTCATAAATTAAACTTGGTTTTGTGAAGTGAAACACATTCAAAAGAAGCCATAATCACAGTCCTGACCCAATTTGGTAACTGCTATCCCTTTTTTGCATGCAGTGCGAGGCACAAAAATGTTTAAGACAGGAAATGGGATTGTTTTTAAAATATCTGAACACAATGAGGAGCCACCACCTAAAATCATGCATTGTTATTGTGCTGCAGAAGTCTTTCTGACTTTATATTCCTACTCAAAAAAGGCCAAAGACTATATCTCACCTTGACCTTTCAGTGGTTACCGTCCTTCTCGTCTCAGTGGATCGTGCCTCCTCTCCTACACTCCTGTGCTCATTGGTCACATTTCTCAGGTAACGTTTGGTCACGCCCCTGTAGCCTGATCTCGCCTCCTCGCTTACACCATTCTTGGTCACGTCATTCTCACAGCTCCTTTCCGGCCCGTCTAGTCCCAACCTGTGCACCACCTTATCTGTGCCCCCCTGGGTCCCTTCTTTACTCTCCGAAGTGTTGGTGGCTTCCGTGCTGGGCACCTCTGCTTCCTGACATGGCACCTGGGCGGCAGTTTTTCCTTGAGCCTGGTTAAGAGTTGCCAGTCTCCGTCTGCTCTCCTTTAACTCCCCCCTCAATGTAACCAGTTGCATATCAGTCTCCTTCTGTCTCTGATGGGCGGCTGCCAGCTCCCGCTCCACATCCTTGTGCACTGTTCGGAGAGCTGCCAGCTCTTCCTCTGTCTCAGCCCTCAAGCGGTCTGCCACTGCCACTGCCACCTGGAGGTCAGCCTGGAACTGCAGCCATTCTCCACGCTCTGTCTGAGAGGAAAACAGCGTGTAGATTTACATGAATAATACTTTAATTGTTGTTCAAACTGAACATACACTGTTGCATCTCTTTGCTTATGCAAAAAAGCTGGAGAAGCATAGACCGTATGCAAAAAAGAGGGGGTATATTTACAGTTTACTGGGTTAAGCTAATCAGGAAGAACGAATATACTGAATAGCACCACTGAACACCACTAGCTGCAAAAAGGTATCTGTTTGAATGAAAAGTCTATGGGAAATTTAGCCAGACAGTAGTGAGTAGTCAGTAAACATTTTCCTGCGGAGTTAAAGGTCACAATTACTAGTTTCAACTCTTGTTTAATAGCACAATATAAAGTGTCTGTTATGTCATGTCATTATGTTCGTATTTAGATGGAAATAGTGAGTGAAGCACAGCACAAATGAGTGGGCACCAGTGTGAAGCAAAGCGATGAAGCAAAAAAATAAATGTAAGTGTAGGGTCACAGTAAGCTTTTACACGTTACTTCATTTCTTTCTGAATGGTTAAAAACTTAGTTATCTCCAAACATTTAAAGCAGGCAAATTCTGACAGAACCTGGGTCTGATTGCCATACCAAACATAGCTGAATGCTCAGCGGAGAATGACTTTTATGAACAATTAAATATCCATTTGGACCTCATGAGAAAACTACAAGTGGAACTGAACTGAGTGGCAAGCCTCGACAAGTGCAGGAATGGCACTGGAAAGTAATTTCCAATGAGGTTGTGCTGTGAGTCTAAAGGTTTTGCTCATTATTTACAACTGAATAAAAATGAATATGTGAAAAAATGACCCACAACAAGTCAAACAAGTCTGAACATAGACAGACCTGGGATGCATTGTGAAACTGCATTCTGTGGTTACTGTTATCCATTAAAAACAGCTACGCTGTTTAGATGAGGACCTTAACTCTGAAACGGATAAGTTTCAAGATGAAACATAAAAATTTGCAGTTTTCATCCTTCAAGAGTATTATTGCCTCAGGCATGCAAAAACATTAAATCAGACATCAAAAGACTCCCACAGACCCAACAAAGCAAAGAGGTAAATGATACCGCAACATTAAAAAAGTAAAGCAAACACAAATGTAAAAAGAAAGGGAATATGAAAAGGGAGAGAAAGTGTGGACCACTGAAAGGAAGAGTGATGTGAAGGACTATTGTGATGTAGGGAGGTGATTAGATGAAGAATGGACAGAGATGTGGAGGAGGACACGGAGTCTGAGCCAAGTCTTTCCCTCATCTGACCAGAGACTTAAGACCACAGCTGGACCCGATTACACTTGCTACACACACACACACACACCCATATATACAGTATATCATATTTCCCCTCTCTCTCTCTCTCTCTCTCTCTCTGTCTCCCACACATCCACCTCCCTTGTTCTTTTACCACACCATCAAACTGCATTGTGAAATTTTCTCGAGCACATTCAGGGTAAATTGGAACGCTCACTCTGGCAGCACATATCAAGTATGATAGTGGTCTTTGTGTGTACTTGTCCTGCTATGGTGAGTAATTCTAAAAAAAAACACACTGGGACATATGGGATCATGTCTTTGCTATCTGAATGTGGACGCTCCAACTGGAGCATGTCTGTTTAAGGAAACAGGAAGGGGCGCTCCTCAGTTCAAACTGAGATAAGGGTGTGGACTGTCAGTCTTAAGGCACACACACACTTGTTCAGTCCCTCAAGACATGACCTAACCCTCGCTGCAAGACCAGATGTGGTGTCCAGCATTCAAATGTGCACACAGACACACAGACACACACACACACATATACTGTATATATACACACAAGCATCTGCTGATGTACACCTGATGTTCCGAGTTCCTGAAAAGTACCCAACAGCAAACCTGGAGACTGTACATACAGTGTGTGTGCGTGCTTGTATTTGCTACCTCTTTATGGTCTTTTGTAGCATTAACACTGACCTTGTAGTCCTCATGGAAACCAAAGCCTGGACCTAATGAGGCAGAAACTCGTTTCTGAGGAACTGGTTAAGTTTAAGACTAGGATTTGAATTCTGGTTGGGGTAAGGTTGTGTTACGGATATCACTTTGTTTTGACTTTTTCATCGATTGAATGGAAGTTAATGCAGAGTCCTTAAAAGGATAGTGTTTGTGTGTGTGTGTGTTCCAACCATCTGTCCTGAGTTCACCTCCACACCCAGTCTTTCTAACACATACTTGGGGAAACATCCCAACTCTGTAATGGCTCTTCTATCCGGCTTTCCACAGCTTGTGGTGTGCATTCAAGAATGGTTGAATACAGTTGTGTCTCTTAAGACTTCCTCTGTTGCAGTCACGCACTAGTACAGTACAAAATGGCCAAAATTCTCTGTGAATGGCCTCTGAAAATAAGTTGGTAGATCCTTTTAAATGTCCTAAGATGTCAAAGAAAAGAGCAAGTTCCATACAGTACTCACAAATCCTCCCTCCCTCTAGATCAGAAACACACACAAAACTTTAAGTCTGCATATGACCCGCCTCGATGATCTCCACATTCAGAATCTTCTTGATTCTGAGAACACAGAGTTGATTCGTGGAAATGTCTGCAGCGTTCACCTGGAACTGATTCCACAGCAGCCCTGTGAGGTTGACTGAACTCCACGTGGGAGCACAGATCTGACATGTGCCACCCACTACTCAGTTGTGAATGGAGTGTTTTCATTTTTGTTGGTTAAGACTGGCGGTGCACATAAGCACAGACAGATGTACACTGGATAACATCCTTTGGGTAATCACATGTCTTTTTATTTTTTTTCAGACGCACATCAAGGCTGTTGCTGGATAGACAGAGATGGACAAGAGCATTTGGGGAAGACGGTGGTGGATACAAATCGGGCTTAGCAGATAGAATGTGACTGGAAACATAATGACGCCTTCAATTTCTTGGAAAATTACAAAAGGTCAGAGCTAAGGGGAAAAAAAGTTAGAGTCAGACACAAAGATGGATAGAGGTGGAAGAACAGACAGGGGAGGGGGAGGAGTGAGATAGGGATGGGGTGATGGGAAGATCGGGGGTGAGATGGAGTGGAACAGAGCAGCTAAAGTTGTAGGGTAATTGTTTTGAGTTCTTGTGCTCAGGGAGGAGCGGTCAGCTCTCTAATGGAGAAAGAATGAGGGACTGAAGAAAAGGCGGAGAGGCACAGCAAGGGAAGCTGTGTGAAGGAGGGCAATAGCCTCCCCACTTCTCCACAAAGCTTAAACCAATTGTACTGCTTGCCAATAACTCTTTCATTGCATCTGTGTGTGTTTGTGAGTCTCCTGTCTCACGTGTAGCACACACAACAAAAAAAAAAACAAAAAAACACAGGGCCGGCCAGTCACTTGGAGTACTTGCAGTACTCCCCCACCCGAACCCACACGGCATGAAAGACAAAACAAGTTTTGTCTCCTGAACAGCCGAATGTGAACCCCCTCCTCCGCAGTCCGTGCTGCACTCCCCTTTCCCTGGCTCTCCACAAAAAACAGTTCCAAGGACAGGAGCTAGGTTATATTGCTCTATGGAGGGTCCATGTAAACACAGTGTTGGATTGCCCTGGTTTTTTAACACATGGCTCACCCGTCAGTACTACACCACAGTCTCTATGAGGTTTAACTGGTCTGTGCAAGAATCACATTTCCAGGTCCTTATGGAGATGTGGGAAAGTGAGGGCGAGAGGAAGAGAAGACGTGAGGGAACGCAATGAAATATTTTCTCCACTACATGTAGGTGTGGGGGCGAAAAGTTGGAGTGACACGAGTGTAACACAATTCATATATTCTTATACATGAACCAATAAAAGAAGACCACATTAAGAGATGAATTTGATTTTGAAGGAGATCTACTGTATATGAGATACCAGCTGTTGTAATATGTGGCAGATCTAAAGGAGGCCGGGAGCCTCTGGCTACAAGGGAGGGTCAGGAATTGGAGCCTATGACGGACAGGAAATTACACAGAATATCACCATCCTCATAAGCAGTATGAAACGCCTAAGCATTTGGCCTGAAGTACTTCTTTTTTTTTTCCTTCTTCATTCTTACAGCACACGGGTATTCCAACATTAGGTCTGGGACAAAGACATCCAACAGTCCTAAACAGCTCTCACTTGAAGTTTTATGCCTGAATCCCAGGAAATTTTTTTTAAGATTCATTTATCATCACTGAACAAAGTGAACGGAATTCAGTCTAGTAGTGTTTCCCAAGCTTTTTTATAAAGGGGGCCACATCAAGACCCAATTCACAGAATACACAGACAAGAGCAAATATGTGAATTTTGAGAAAAAAGCTGAAAATGGTCTCTGGGAATAACTGGCCTAGACAAAGCATTCACTCCAAGAATCAGTTAAAAATAGAAAGATTAAACGATTAAAAACATACAACATGTGCATATTTATATATTTAATTTGAAGCAATAAAAATGTGTGCACTTATTATATTATAATATTGCCCGTTTGCTCAGTTCCAGTGGTCTGGCAACAGATGTCCTGCTAATATTTAGGAACAGTTCTTTTATCAGGAGTGGACTGTGCATTGCAGCCTTTTCTGATCAGCGTAGCAACAAGAAACCTGAACAGAGGATGATCTCAAAGATTTTCCTTAGGGCTTTGCAGCAGAGGCAGAGCACAGGCAGACCTATATTATCAAAGCTGGAACTCCCAGGGGGGTCAAGCAAGCCAATTCCAGAGCGGTTGGAAGGCTATGACAGGGGATGCTTTGGTATTACCTTCTGAAGCACAACAGTGGCTTATGTACACAGCAGTTGTGAGTGAGAGAGTGACTTCCTGTTTACATTGCTCTCTCTCTCTCAATATATACTGTATATATATATATCCACTTCACTCTTTCAACTGTGTTGGCAAAATTATTTTTTTATGTGGAAAGACAGAACCAGATATGAAAGGTGCATTTTAGTGGGATCTTCAAAATGAACTTTGAAATTGAAACTTTAGAGAAAATGGAAAGGTAAACTGTTCAGATATTGGCCGACACACACCACATTCACACAGTGAATATGTCTACTTTTCCTTGTCTGCATTAAAAAACAAGACTGGTCAGCCTGGGCCAGAATGCCTTACCATTATGGAGTGACAAATGGAAAAATGCACAACAAAAAAAAATTATTTAATAAAATAACAATTTAATATGCAAACATTTTTTTTTTAAATGAGACAGAGAATGTTCAATTTGCATAACCAGGTTAACCTGTTAAATCATTGATAATCTGAGCTGCAGCTGGGTTGACTGGATGCAATTATTCCTGGGAAAAGATGACCAGAGAGGGAACCATCTATTTAATCTGTTGTTGCTCAAGAAAGGGCTTGAGTCGAAGCAGTCTTTAAAATGCTTTTAAAGTCTTTTAAAGAGCCTTGTTGTGCCACTGTGATACAACCAGACCTATAATACAGCCGCAGGAGGAAGCGGCCACTGAAATGGGACACAGCAACAGAGGACCCAGAGTAAGCATGGGTCCTGAAACCAAAAAAAACTGATACAGGGGAGGATGACGTCACATGAGATATTAACCTGGTGACGCATCAGCAGCAACTACCTTGAGCACAGAGTTACAGTATGTGCTTCATGTAGATGCAGGCAACTGAAGATTCTCTGCATCCTATAATAACCATCGGTGTTTCTACAGCCCACTCACTGACCTGTTTACAATTCACATATGACGGGATTTCAAACTGCAACACAGAGCTTACCTCATGAGCTCCTGTGACCTTAACGTGGCTAGTCTCTCCTCAATCTCACACCATTGTGGACAACTCTACCAGAGAAAATGGGACTGTGGACCTCATGGATGCTGATGTTGAGGTCTAATGACTGTACCTCACACATTTGTTTTTGGAATTGCTGCCAGGACAAAGCTGCAGCCACCACAAGTGTTGCCAGTGGCAGTGCAAGTGTGTCAAAAGCTCAAAAATCAGTTTTTCCAATTTCTTTCTAGCGATCATTACATTTTTTTTTTAAATAAATACTGCTCATTACGGTGGTTTTGTCAGAAATAGCTTCCTATATTCTCCAGAGCACCTACCCACCAAGAAGTAAAGACAAACCTCGACAGAATGTTTAAAAAAAAACAGCTTTGTCAGCTCAACTCACCTCCAAAGTACTCTTCAAATTCTTCACTTCTATCAGGAAATGCCGCAGTATCTCTGAGGGAAAGATACAGAAAGGTCATTAGACATCATATGCACATCAAATACAAAAAAAAATGTCAATGAATTTGGTTTTTAGTTAACAACCATTTAGGAAAAAAAATAATATTTGTAGTAGTACAAGAAAAATATATAACTCTTGCCTGCTGTGTCTGTGGTCCCATCATGACTGGCAGTGATCCCCAGTAATGTCCTACAATCCTCCAGCAGTCTCCTCAGCTCCTCAGCATGGCTGTCCCCGGGTTCATGAGCAGGCAGTAAAGATTGACTCAGACCACTGTCCCTTTCTCTCCAGTTCTGACTTGAAGAGCTACCCACCAAAGGTGAGGCACTAACTGGAGCAGAGGGGCTCTTTGAGGGGCTGAGTGGCACCGTTTTCCCTTTGGAGCCCGGTGTCCGAGGTGTAGAGGTGCGAGGAGCCCCGTTTCTCCCCAGAGCTGGTGCTCCTTTTACCACAGTCGCCCCTGGCTTGCTATGCACCAGGCTAATGCTGAGGCCAGCGGTCACGCTGCTTGAGCTGACTGGTGGATGAGGCCTTTGGTCAGGGCTGAAAGTGCTAGGAGTGGAAGAAGTAGTGATGGTAGCTGTGGTGGGCTGTGATTTCTTCACAGTTGATGTGATGACTGGGATTGGAGGTGGAGGTGAAACTGGGGCAGCAAGGGAAGATAGAGGTGTGGTAGGCTGAGGGAGATGGGGCATGAAAGGAGGCATATCATTTTGTGGAGAAGCAGGTGGAGTGTGGAAACTGTCCCCATGGGCGCCTAAAGCAAAAAAAAAATAATAATAATAATAATAAACCCATTACACTCAAAATACAAAATATGAAAGACTAATATATGTTTTAAAAAAAACCCTCCATACATATTTGTCTTCATTTTTTATTTCAAAAGTTCAACCTTAATTGGAGAGGGGAGGTTTCCTCCTCTGAAATTTCAATTTTCTGTGTACGCAGCTCATAATTTGAAAACTGAAACTCCAGCACGGCACGTACAGTAACATTCCAGTTAGACTTTTTAAGGGAGAGGGACATTAAAGCTCAGAGTAAACAATGATGAAACAATGAAAGAAGGGGAATCCTGGAGAGAATGATGTGTTCCGTGGTCATTTATCTGGCGTGTTGACAGAACAGCAGTCCTCTCACTGGCCAGCAAACATCCAGAGCATGTCCCTGACGCCACTTTAAGAGAGACATTCCTCTTGGACTGCTCATTCACAATGTTGATGCAAAGCTCACTCTCAAACAAATGTTCCAGCAGTGGGCAACGAGTTCATTTCCAAACTTGACCCAGAAACAAAACCACAAACGGTTTTCATGTCGTGGCTCAGCGTTCCTTTCCAAACTAATAATGTCAGACATGACGAAGCTGGGCGATACTGTACGTGTCTGTCTTGTCTTTTCCTCTTTTACCTTGTTTGGACAAAAGCCTCATTGCCAGCAAAATGAATGTCCTCTTTTTTCTTCGTAAGTGATGTAAGAGCAGCAGTCAAACATTAGAAAAGTTATGTACCACCTGGCCAATCACAGGAAAAGAATGACAGGATTGTCTATAAACATAATCCTGATTTTTTTTTTTTCAGTCCAAACTTACATGTGTTTATCCAATCATGGGTGGCAGATTGATGAATAACTGTATGTGTGTGTGTGTGTGTGCGTGTATGTCAGAAAGCATTAGGCTTCCCATGATTAATCCAGTGCCCTTGTGCTGAGCCGGGAAATTCTGCCGATTCATCACAGCTGGCCCGGCGGGGCCAGAACGAATCACACAGGGACGCGAGGAGAATGGCCACTCACTGAGCAACACACAGGAACGCTGCCAGGATTTTGTCTGCGGCTCAGCATGCACACGCACTCACATACATACAGTCTTTCCGCTTGCTTCTCCTTTTGTTGCCTTGCATTTCCTGACTGCCCCTTATCCACCATCTCCTCTCTTTTCAGGGGATTTTACTGAACTATGCTTAACCTTCCTGTATTGACTGTCTATTTTTCCCTCCAATCAAGGCCTTGAGGTGTGCTGGCTTTATTATCAAAGAAAGAAACATGAGGCCAACACACACTCATAGACACACACACACAGAGAGAGAGAGAGTGAATGAGTGAGCTTTCAATGTGTAGTGCCAAAGTTTTAGAAAAGCATTTATGAAAGGAACTGATGAAAATGTGGTTCAGAAGAAAGTGATTTGAACAGAGGAAAGATTAAAAAGTCAATTAAAATTTGTACGTGTGTGTTTGTGTGCATGCGACTAAAAATATCACACAGAGGGAGGACATTTTGTATAAGTAAGAAGAATTTGGCTTCTCCTCACGTTCTGGCACACCATAAATGGACTGTATAGATTATGACTTGGTTTTAGGGTTAGAGTCAGAATAGGGTTTGGGTCAAATTTACCTTAAGGGTTACGATTTGATGTTTAAGATTAAGGTAAGGGGAGAGGGACTGTATTGTGTCTATGAGTGTCCTCATTAAGAATGGCGTGCAAGAACGTGTGCGCATGTACCTACCAGTGGGTCCATGGCTGTCCTTGCTGGAAAAGTTCCCCATACTGCAGGTGTTTTTTTTTTTTTTTGCTTCTTCACTTGGTTCGCACCAATGTGGCACTGTGGAGGTGACACACACAAACACAAAGTTGTTTATATCTTAGCGAAGACACATCACTGACACAATGCATTCCCAAGCTGCAACCTTCAGAAAAAAAGCCATTTCGTCTCCTCTCCTCCCAAATAAATTTAATCTGGAGCCAGAAAACATATTTGACCCATAAAATGAATGTATACACGTTTAGAACCTTTATATATGTCTACTGTAGATACAGTATACTGTGTAGAAAAGAACTATAGTCTGTTGCATTTTTGAAATTAAAGAACAACAAAAAGAAAACTGTTGATATTTTATTGTTGTTTTTACCTGTTAACAAAGGAAAAACATTGGTACATATAGGCCTCCTTTCAGCTAAAACAGGGAACTATGTAGACCTATTTAAAATAAAAAAAGTAACCCACTTTGAAATAAGTGAAATAAGAATGCTCTCCACATTTTAAACACAAGTTTGCCAGGTTTTAGAAGGAGGAAGGAAAATAATTAGGAAAAGAAGTGTTCATTGACAAAAATAATGAAAATAAAAAAAAAGTGTTTTCTATCAAAGCTATACAGGAAACTACTCTGGGGGCTTACCCTAATTTTAAAATCACGACTAAGTTCCTAACCTAAACCCAATTCTAAACCTAGCCCTAAAACCAGGTCTTAACCCTGAAAAAGCCCTTTAACGTTGTGGGGCCCAGACTAAAATATCCTCACAAAGATTTATAATGTTACTTGGATCTCACAAGGATATAAATACAAGTGTACTACAGAGGACATTTCATTGACTTACATTCATTTTGGGAAGACTTAATTAATCTCACCTTGACCATAATTACTAGTGCCCTAACCCTAACCCTGACCTTAATCTAACCCTAAGCTCAGCCTAACTTGTTTTCACCCTAAAATGTAGTAATTTATGTTGTGTATGTTGTGAGTTTTGTCCCCATAAGGTGACTGTGTAAACAGATTTAGGTCCCCACAACATAAGGAAAACTAGGCACACACACAGAGAGGACATCCAGTATCAAGTACCACGGTTCTCAAACTGTGGTACGTGTACCACCAGTGGTACGCGAGCTTCCTCTAGTGGTACTTGGAGGAAAATCAGAAATATTGTTCTACTGTATGAGTATGTGATCAGAGTGGAGCTGAGGAACTTTGAGTGGAGTGCATAGAAAATGAAACAAATAATAAAATAATAATAAATCAAATAATAATAAATAGTCACCTTATTTCTCGCTCCATCTTAATATAATTTCACTAGAACAGTGTCTGAAGTATATGTGAGGAAGAGGAGCATGATTTTAACATTGGTGATAATGGTGGTACTTCGAGAGCTCAATATTCCCCTAAACTACAGCTCATAGAGTTGAATTATATTAGTTATCCATCCTTTCTTTCCCTCAGAAATGAAATGAAATAAAAATCCCTTAAACATGTGAGATTTAGTCAAGACAGTGCCAGTGCTATCAGCAGCATAATGCATGTAAGTGGACAACATCAGTAACATCAGACAACACACAACATAAACCACAATAAAGAAAACATAACGACCGCATGTGTCACTCAGGCAAAGACTAATTCAAGATTCAGACTGCATTAAAAATGCACCTAAATGAACACTGAAGCTAAAGCAGCATATTTTGACTCATCAAAACACAAATGGTCCACGTTAGCACAAATCAATGTGTCACAGCCGACACTTTAAACTCGGCTGATAACAGTGTTGGAAACTTAAACGCACAACTTTCACAAACAAACGACAACAGGGGGAAAAAAAACCCAAAAAAACAAAACAAAAACGTGCTTGGAATGGAAAAGTAAAACACCTTTTCGCCCACACGGCCGCGTTAACGCACTCACTGAAGTATTGGATTTAAATAAATGTTTACAAACCGTTGAATGTAGTCAAAGAAGCCCGAAAAGCTTCCGTTGAAAGTTTGGTGAACTCTCCTCCACGCTTTAGTGCTTCCTCCGGCGCAGCTCAGCCGAGCGCACTGCTCTGCCTCTGCGTCTTCCTCACTGAGCAGCAGACGGGACGGCTGCCAGCAACGTGCGACTCCTCCGCCAGTTTGCACGTCCTCCGTGCAAAGTTTAACTTGACGCACCATTTTATTGGTTAGAAATGCAGTAAAGACACATGGGTGTTGATAAGACCGAGTCCGGTTTTAGGCCGCATAGGGAAATAATAAAACTCCATTATAAGAGCGAGTGAGTGAGTGGCGGCTGCTGACCGCTGTGTCCACTGGAGGGCACTGTTAGGCTGTGTCAGAGGAAACCTGTTGCCTCCATGGTGGTGAGGCTCTGTTTACTGTTCTTGGCTTAAAGCTGCAGTACGTAACTTTCTGTTCACCTTTTGTCTTGGCTTAAAGCTGTAGTACGTAACTTTCTGTTCACCTTTTGTCTTGGCTTAAAGCTGTAGTACGTAACCTTTTGTCTTGGCTTAAAGCTGTAGTACGTAACTTTCTGTTCACCTTTTGTCTTGGCTTAAAGCTGTAGTACGTAACTTTCTGTTCCCCTTTTGTCTTGACTTAAAGCTGTAGTACGTAACTTTCTGTTCCCCTTTTGTCTTGACTTAAAGCCATAGTATGTAACTTTTAAATATAAACAAACGTCTGCTACATTCAAACCAGACGTGGTTGCTCTGTGACAACAAGGGAAGCTCTGCTTCCTCTAAAAGGTCATGAAATAAATGGTCAAAAATGTACTATTTTATGTACATTTCATCACTAAAAGTGCGCTATAATGCGATCAACCATATGACCAGTTTGTTCAGAATCAGCTGTTTCTCACAGATTGTCTGATACAATTTTCTTCCAGCACAGCTCAGCACAGCATGGCCTGACTCTTTTCCAATAGGGATAGTACCTGGTACCCAGTACTTTTTTTAGTATCTGCTCTGATGAGGTTCTAAGTGAGCTGAGCCGATACTAAAATGTGACATTGACAGATTGCTGGCCACTGATTGGCAGTGAGTGCAGTCACTGGAAAAGTCATGAGCGCGACATCCTATACAGGAATCAATGCACAATGCCAAACTGTAGATCAGCTATAAAGATTTAAAAATCCTAAAAAACATGTTAATCTCCAATATTTAACAAGGAAATCTGTATGTAAAGGTGACTCTCACAGACTCAATGACCCAATGACCTACTGTACCACACCAAATTTTAATTGCTTTTAATTTTTTTTAATTAAATTTTGATTTGAAAGACATAATTATGGTGTACTCCTTCCAATTCCAGTTATACAGAATTAAGAGCTTTACACCTGTTTTTATAAACTCAGACTCTTGTGGTATGATGGCCTGAACCTGAGTTCAGACTGAGATATCTCCCTGTTAATGATGCAGTGAGGCTTTAAATGGCAGAAATTGAATATACCTGGTCCTAATGATACAGAAATGCTGAGGAACTGGCTAAGATTTGCATTAGAGTTAGTTACAGTTGTCAGTTTTGTGTCTTTGATGTCATGGCTATCATGGCTTTAATAGCTTTGGTGATGTCACTGGATGGACTGTATATAAGTTGGCTGTCACTTGCACCATATCAGAGTACTGTCTGTTGCAGCTACCAGCTGCTGTAAAAACAAGGTGCTTCAGAATAGACAGATATAAGAGCAAAGGGATGGATGCGTATCTAGTCAATGATGATTTTGTTCCACTTACAGAAACAAGTGGATATATAGTGCAGAAATTCCTGGGTCATGGAGCATTTGGAAATGTCTACCTGTGCATGAGATCAGACACAGAAGAGATAGTGGCTGTAAAGGCTATAAAAGAAGACACTGAGGAAGCTGAGGATGAGCTGGGAAACCTTGAAAAAATCAGGGAGCTTGACCCAGACAAAAACTGTTTGGTCAGGTTTAACAGACACCTCGAACACCAAGGAAATTATTTTCTGGAGTT
Organism: Brachirus orientalis; assembly: GCA_016785285.1. Taxonomy (NCBI): domain Eukaryota; kingdom Metazoa; phylum Chordata; class Actinopteri; order Pleuronectiformes; family Soleidae; genus Brachirus; species Brachirus orientalis. The sequence continues at coordinate 3,482,195 of JAFBJR010000100.1, forward strand.
TGAAAAACTGGACATGACTGTCCAGGAATTTCTGGAGCGCTCTGGCAGGCCAATGAATCTCCCTGAGATACAAACGGTCACCCAACAGATGCTGGTAGCCCTGACTGCTTTAAAGAGCATTAACATGGTACATGGTGACATCAAGACAGACAACATCATGTTAATTAACCATCGGCTTCAGCCGTGTAAGGTGAAGCTAATTGACTTTGGCGTGGCTCAAAATGTGTCCGACCTGAACACCGGCGATATCTTACAACTCCTTCCACACAGAGCCCCTGAAGTCTTACTGGGCCTTCCACTGAGTGAGGCTGTAGACATGTGGGCCCTTGGCTCTGTAATCACCTCCCTTTACATCAGTGGTGAGCTGTATTCAGGAGTCTGTGAGCTGGCAAAATTGGATGATATTGTGCAATTGCATGGTCAGTTTGATGATCAGCTGCTGAATAGTGGACTTTACACCATGGAGTATTTTTATAAAGACACAGACTCCGTGTGGAAACTGAGGACAGAGTGCTGCTGTCCAACAGGGGACACCGCAGCCAGCTTCATAACCAGTGACAGGATCGGGGTTCACCGGTTGTTGAGGGATGTGTCATCAAGACCCTTTACCAGTCTGGATGATATTGTGATGGCTCGCCCAGGGACTTCTGGATGTGAGGACTCACAGGCCTTTGTAAGCCTCATTAAACAGATGCTGCAAGTTGATCCAAGGCAAAGAATCACCCCCAGTGAAGCTCTGATGCATCCATTTTTAAAGTCAAACACTTTCCTAGTGACTCCTCATCACACATGAGCTCTGCAGCTGACAATAATGATAAAACCACCTACGGTGAAATGTTTCTCTAGATCTCTAGATCTTTTGACAATGAGAAACACTGTTAGAGACTATAAGATTTACTTTATAATCACTTTTAATTCAATTCAATTCAATGCGATTTTAAATCACAACATACATTATCTCAAGGTACATAGTAAGGCCAAAACCTTTACAGTATTAAAGAGAGAGAAGAGAAACCCAACAGTTCACACAATGAGGAAGGACTAGGCATCAGTGGAGAGAAAAAACTCCCTTTTAACAGGAAGAAATCTCTGACAGAACCAGACTCAAAGATGTGTGATCATCTGCCTCAACCGGTTGGGGAGAAAGGAAAAATGGGCGACAGAAATAGGGGAGGGAAAGAAAAAGAGGGAGGTGTGATAGGGACAGAAGAGAAAGAGACCAGGAGCAAATATATAACAGTTGTATCAAGTTTAGCATGAGTTATGTCATGTTTATAGAACTACGGTGTCATTTATGCAAGCAGCAGCAGAGATTTTTAACACAAAATTGTACTGATGAACTTTTATTGATGTGAATGATGTGGCTGAGTGCTGTAGCTATAAATAATGCAGAAAATGTGCTGAAATACTGAGTACTCTCTCAAATTAACAAACCTCCCCTAAACCCGTCAGTTAATTTGGTACATCTAAAGTAAGCATATTGTATATAATGTTACGTATGCAATCTATTAGTGATGCAGAATATTATCAGCAGCATATCAGTATCAGCTGATACAGGCTTTTATCGGATATTGGCCTCTCCACCATAATTGTTTTTATTTATTTTGTACAATGAAGAAATGCTCTATCCACATTTACTGCTATATGAATATGCAAAATATTATAATATAATATTATGTTAATTAAAATAAAAGGGGAGTAAATTACCTCTACAGTTGGGTGCAGGGAAGAATGTATATATATATATATATAGTTTTGGAGTCCAGTACTTCATGTAAAAAGGTGGGTGCAGGGTGGAAGGTCAGTGGTTTCTTCCAGGCATTTTTTTACTACCTCTACTTTTTACTACCTCTACTACCTAGGCGATTACTACCTCTTACTTTTTTTGCATGAATACATTATTATACATCTGCTTATTATCACCATCAAGTAATGTATGTCACAAGTAAAACAATCATCTTAGTATGCAAAGGAAATTATTTAGCCGAAAGATGAAACCACATTAATTATAGTCTTTTAATGGAGGCATGACAGGTTGACTTCTAACATCTACACATACAAAATGATTTAAATTAGTTAAATTAGTCTTTAAGCTTTGTACTAACAAGACATCATAAATTTCCCTTCAAATAAAACCTTTGTTTTTTTACTACAAAATAATACACTTTGATCGTAATGTGCTACACAGAAACAATGAGAAACAAAGGTGCTAAAGAATCCCAAAGAATTTGCCAGATGCTTTTATTTCATAAATCTCTTCTAACATGTTGCTATTGCATATGAATTATATTTCAAACAGATAAAATCTCTCCTGTAATTGCCACTCTGGAGTTTGCAGTCCTTTATAGATTGTATTGGATGAGCACTAATGTGTGTAACTCGCAGCAAACAGTGAACCGACGGTGAATGTGTTTTCAGATATTTGCTTTATCAGTGCACTGTCCTGGCAGTTCTGCATCATAAACTGTATGAAGCTGAGTGAATTGGGAAGTGGGCTGCAGTGAGCAGACAAGCTCTACCTCACACCCCGACTGAGATCAATAGGTTTTCGCAGAGCTCTGTGCTCACTGTGCAACACTGCAGTAGAGAGAGAATCCATCAAAACCAGCCAGTCATGGGAGTGCAGTGCATGCATTTGAGTAGAAAATGCACTGGGCATCAGCATGTGATATTCTTTAAGAGCAGCCGAAGACCATGTTGAATCGTACATGTATCTGAATCTGTTATCGTAAATGCTTAAAAGCTCCAGTTTACCCACTACTCTTTCATCAGGTGTCGGAACACACCCTTTTGGAGACATCATAATGCCATTATGAAATAGTTTATGGGACAAAGTAAGATGAGGAATTGGTCAGAGCCTGAGGCCAGTTGGAGCATTAGCTCCCCCTGCTGAGTGGATTATGACAGTTCTTTCAGTGACCTGTTGCACTGTGTTCTGGATTACTAATACCAGGGTTCTGAAAAACTCCCAACCTGCCCACAAATAGCTGCTGGTCCAATTAGGCAAACAGAAAAAAAAGGCTTTTGGGTAAAAAAAAAAAAAGTTGTGGTTGACCTTTTACTGATGAAATACATGACATTCTCACCATCCTCATTTTTCACAACTATCCAAAATACTAGTAAAACCTCCTCCCAAGCTACATCCCTGTTGCCCTCTTTTATGGTTTGAGTCACTAATGTATCATATATAGATTTATATATATCCATACTCATCAGTAATTTTAAAGACAGTATGACCCTTTGCAACCCATAAGGCACTGAACACATTCTCAACCACACTCAGTGTCTCACTAAATATTAAATCCACTTTAACTGCCAGGTTTTTTGTGTAAAAGGAAACACCAAAACCAGAATGTGAAAATGTATGACATTGGGATCTGTGGTGGACACCGCAGGGGGGAATGGCATAAAGTTGGGATGCACAGGAACTGTCCGCCTCTCATGGGTCCTTGTCTCTCTAATACCAGTTTAGGTTAATGAGTGTGTGTGCCAGGAATGATTTTCCACCTGGGTTAATAATACCCACTGAGGCCACAAGCTAATCCAGGAGGAATGATCGTTGCGTCTAGCCCACTTGCCACCTGCAGTGTCTCAACTAGGTAAATAAGAAGTCGCAATCCCGTAAGACGTATTCGTGCAAATGTTTGGCGTGTTAACGTGACTCAGAGTCTTGATTTCAAATGTAAGTAATGATAAAGATGTGTGAGCCTGCACGGACCCTTTCTACTGTTCTTCCACTGCTCTGACCAAACACACCGACAAAGCAGTGGAAGCCACAGTCTGCCTCTTCCACCAATGTCTCCTGATTGACAGGTGATGTCAGACTGTCCCTGCCAGTGCCAGGGCTACTTGATGGATGGCAACTCAGAGGAAATCAACTAAAGTCATGGGCAGTTATGGGCTGCTGAAGCTTTTACACATGGCTCTCTGCCTGCATTGGGAAACATGGTGGTGGGGCTAGAGGGGGGCACAGGGAGAGGAGCTGCCAACCATCTGTGTACAGAAGGGCACTGCCAAGCATCAATCTGTTAATTCGGCAGGCCTCAAGGAGACACACAATGTCTCCTGATTAAACATTTTATCTCATTCAACCTCCATTCAGCAACAGTTTTTGGAAAGTTCCAACATCATTACATGCTCATCCAATCATTCACACTGCTTAGTGTCATCTAAGTGCATTAAAGAGTCTAGTACAATGTAAATGATTTCCATATGTAATGCACTACATTCCCTATATCATGAGAGATAACTTCCAACTTCTTGCCAACATACAGGTTCAGTAAGAAAACCGCACTTGCCACATAGGCCACATTGGTTCAATGGGACAGCAAAGCTACAAGCTTGGACATGCAAAAGTGCAGTCACTGAAACTCAACAGCTGTTTCTGACAAACCTAAATCCAATCTTGAACTACAGGTTATTTTAGAGAAACTTTCTGGCCAACAAAGGAAGGAGAACTCTCGTGACAGGCATGAGCCAGGCGAGTTACATCCAGGAATAGGGTCTTATGGGCTCATTGTTCGTGCCAACCCACTGTAGCACACGAGCAGAGGGCCGGTGGTAGAGGGCCAACTGCCTGGAGCTGTAGCCACACATCCCGGTCCCCACGGCGCCAAGCAGCAAAGCCATACCCGGCATGGTTCTCTCAGCTGGAGGTGCTACAGACACATTAGGATAGGCTTGGGTCTGAAAGGAAAGAAGAGTGGACGACTGAAACATGGTAAGAGGAATGTTTGGTGTGAGCATTAAACTCAAATAAATTGTTTCATCACAGCAGTCCAGAAATAATACAACTACTCTGCCAAGAATAACCACAGAGTCATGGCTCGTTATATGCATGGAAGGAGATCAATTTTAGTTGTAAAGACCACAGCACTGGAGAAAAACATCCCCCTTGCAGCCCCCTTTCCAACCGTCTGCATCAAATGAGTGAGTCACAATATGCTCACCTCAGCCCTCCACCCCCTTCAACCTCAAGGGTCTATCTTCTCTCATTTTCCAAATCGCAGTCTGTTTCTTCTGACAAACAAAAAAGCTCGTCTATGTGGCGACACAGTCAATTTCCTCCATGGGTCCTTGACAATTACAAAGAGCATACAGGACCAAATAATAGAAACTTCATAGTCTCTAATGGAGCTGTGTCACAGGCAGTTAAGAAGGCATTCCTTTGGCTCACTCACCCAGTTCCCATTTCCATTTACAGTGCGATGGACCATAATAGACTTGGTTTTTTTGCACTGTCTTTGGTAAAACGACACGAGCATGCTTTGTGAGCTAAAACAAATGCCTCCAACAATCACCAATACTTTTACTTTTATTTATACTTTTTTTATTACTTTTATTTTTTACTTTTATTTTATTTTTTTATACTTCTTGTCAAGACTTAACAAGATCAGACACTAGTCTAAAAGCTGCCTGAAACCAGTTATTTATCTATACAGTATATATAACTATTAAGTATGAATACATTATGTATCCATACAAAAATGCAGCTCTCTGAACTATGTTATTTCACTTTCTGTCGGCTATCAGGGACTCTCAAAAAAACAGAGCACTCCAAGCACTTATCATCCCTGTCTTCAAATTCAATACATTAAGGGGGCTTTCTGCCCTTTTCTTTCGAAGGTCTTAAATCAAAACAAACTGCATGGTGCAGATAAATTCCAATAAAGTGCAAGCCACTGCAGGCAGCATTATATTGACTCAGCGCTTTAGGGCACTGACACGCTGAGGTAGTGGAGGCTTTAGTGTTACTTTGCATCTGAGCGCGCATGACAATGCAATATGTAGTAGGTGCTGACAATATTTATTTATCTTTACAATTTACACACATTAAGCATTTAAACACTAAACACAGAAACACAACATCTAATGAATGTCTTCTGAAAACTTGCCAAATTGCTTTTACTCACCTGCAACAGCCTGATGTAGCCTGGTGTCAGTCTTGGGAGTCTGGAGAACATTATGGAGCGTTGCACGGTAAGATCAGGGGACAAGTTTAAAGCCACTCTCAAGCTCCTCTGAATGTGTGCACCCTTTGCCCTGCCCTCAGCTATCTGATACAGGACATCCTGGTCAATATTTTTAATGCCCTGTCTTTACATAACAAGCAGACTGCATGTAGTGAGTCTAAGGGGATTACAGGAGCTGGCACACAGGGACAAAGAAGGCAAGCTGAGTCACATTTAATGTCAAAGGTCGTTCAGAGCCACAGAATGATACAATAATGTATTATAATTTTATTCAATTAAAATTATTAAATATATATATATATACTGTGCATAAGTCTTAGGCCACCACCAGCTTTGTTGTTTTTATGTCAGTTTTGTGATCATTGGTGTTTAGATTTAAAAGATGTGAATAAAGTCAGTCTTCTACTATATGATCAACCTGTCAATGAGTCGAACTTGTGCAACATGTGTATGTAACGCTCAAACATGTCTTCAGTGCTCAAACCAGGTGTAATAGACCTTTTTCACAGCAGCTATTTGTTGGCATGAAATAGTAGGAGAAACGCAGGATTTACCAATAACATTAGGGTTCCATTCCGGGTTTTAAAGAGCCATGGTTGTGTTACTGTTCAAGTGTAAATGTAGGTCCCACTAAATATTTGATATTATAGAAGCATTTTTGTTGTTTGTTTTTTCTGAAAAAAGATGTTAATTTCAAACTGCATATGTGTTTCTCCATATTTTCAGGATGTGTTCCAATAAAGTGATTGAGAAATAATTGTACAGTATGGTCATTATAGCATTGCTAAAACAACAAATCTAATGGTGGCCTAAGACTTATGCACAGGACTGTATATGATGAAGATATGTCTCCAGATGATAACATTCATTATTGCTTTGTTTGATGTATTGCATGAGATGAAGTTAATCTGCAGAAAACGTCCATTGTGTATAAGAACCAAGGAAAATGAATAACTTGTTGACGACAAGGTAGCTGCAGCACATTAGCCTCAAGTATTTACATTTCCTGACATCAGCAGTTCATTAAATAGCCTCGTACAATCTAATGATATAGCAATAAATCTGCCCCACCTATTGATTTGGATTTTTTCCCCCGTTGATGGCCGAGAACGGCTTCTCCTGCCATATCAGTGACTTTCCTTCAGTTTCCTGGCCTTGAGGGCCATGAACTCAGCCGAAGGTCTTATGTGGTATCTAGAAACATCTCCCTCACTGGACGACAGGAATCCAACAGTGACCTTCTTATCACACACTGATAATAAAACCAAGGAACAAAAACTAGGGAAAAGTGCCAGGAAACACAAATTAGCCAAGCTAAAAGACAAAGTGAGCAAACCAACATGCTCACAATGACAGTATTAACAATTAGCAGACGTAATATACATTATAAATTCGCAGTAAACATAAAACAGAGAGCTGATGTAGATGGGAATATCATTAGTTTGTCAGACTTGTGGATTTTCTTTGAACATATGACATACTATCATAGGGCCATTTGGGGGAAAGATGAAAATCTGTTAACTGTCAACACTGACATATTGTCTTTTGCAGATTTGTGTTATACATCTAACATTGTCATTTGATGCACTGAAAACCACAGATTGCAGCTGCTGTAAGGAATAAGCGATGCTATTATTATTTACCCTGAGAGAGACATGGTATCTCTCACAAGTAATAACAGTTAGTCCAATAGTTCTGTCGCTGTTAAATATTGAGATTTTAGACATTTCCTTGCTAATTGTTGGAGATGAATGCATGTTTTCAGGATTTTTATGTCTTTTTAACTGATCCACAGTTTGGCATTTGTTGGGAATTCGCGCTTAGGTCTCTTCCAGGGACGACACTCTGGACAATCAGTGGTCGGCAGGTACTAAAAAAAGTACCAGGTAATTTCCCCAATGGAAGAGCAACCAAAAAAAAAACGACTAGAGTCGAGCCAAGCCAAGCCGTGTTAGAACTTTATAGTAGAAAAACACCAATTGAAACATTTCCCTTAAAAAAATGGTAACTTTGGTCCTGGAGCAAAAATCAATCGGTTGGCGTCTGAGAACCTTGAATGTCTTACCAAATGATGGAAATTCATCCAGTAGATTGAGTTCAGACATTTCCAGCTGAGAAAAGCTTCACCTACTGTTGATTCAAAAGGAAACATTAAGAGATCACCAAGTGTCAGGATTCCTGCTCTGGTCATCTTGGATATCTTACAACCTGATACAAACTATTGAATGAAATATAGCTGAAATATTCAGTCTGATATTCAGTCCAAAGTGATTGAACAGATTAAGTCGAGGCATCACAAATGATGAACTCCACAGACAGTAAATGGGGTCTCTGCCTATATTGTATCCTCTGGCCAATGTCTGCAAAATGGGTCCATGAATGTCTATCAGTCACAGCACCTGGTGCTTCCACTCATGAATGGAGAGACCACAGATAGTTTGCCATCATACTAATTGCTCAACACTACGACACACAAATACACAAACTGAGCTGTATATTAAATGTGTCCACAATAACCTGCTGGTGCAATCCAGTTCCAGAAAGACAACACCTCCCCTGAATCTGGTATGTGGCAGACGGCTTCCTCACAGGTTGTCATGATGGCACTTGTCCAGCTTGGATAATTCTCTGCCCTTTTCCTGAACTCAGTCTTTGGCAGCGAGGTATGATTAAATGTAATAAAAAAAGATTACCAGAGCTGTAGACAGGTAGGACTCCCTAGGTGGCACTGGATCCTATGGTTCATCAACACCATACTGTGCTGCTATATGGAGCGTATAGTTAGATAACAGCAACAAGGGGGTGTGGAAAAATGTGTCTGGGTAGATTATTGCTCTTAATCAGTCAGCTCCGTATCTGCTGAGACGCCATTAGTGTCACCATTAGTCCCCTTAAGAATATCAATAAATCTTGTGCGGCAGGTAAAAGAGCAAATCTGAAAAGGCACTCAGACTAGCAACATGGTTTGTAGGGAGTATACTCTAGATAATTGAGAAGCTATTAGGTTAACTGGTTGGGTTTAAATGTCATAACATCTGCAAACAATACAAAGCTGGCATTTACTTTTCTCACAATTAGGGGGTAGGATGAGTAGGAAGAGTGTGAGGATAATGCCAAATATATGTGTGATGAATGTTAACTGCGTAAAAACAACTTGAACAAAATGAGGGCAGGCAAAAGGTCAGCTGCTAATCATAATTTAAGTTTAGACTTGGGTTGGATAAGTTAGCAAAGCCACTTCCCTGTCAGTGAAGTTTTTATGTTTCTGATTCTGAAGGATGTGCAAACTCAAGATTGTTTTCTTCCTCTACAATATGAGGCCTGACAATGAATTGTACATAATCCATTTTCATATAATTTATCATTTATTAGCATAAATCAAACAGACCTGAGTACCAAAAAATTGGTGTGAAGACCCTATTGAAGTTTCAATGTTTTTTTTATAATTCTTCTTCTCCAGGAAAATGAATTACATAGGGTTATCTCCATGATAATGTAATACCGGCATTCTGTCCCTTGCACCACCAGTGGCTACAGCTTCCTTCAGGGGACGTCCAGAAACTCTAAAACATCCAGAGCTGCATCGTTGGATAGCTGGCTGGGGCCTGAGTCACGGTTGCTCCACACCCCGACATGCATGGTGATATGGGGGCAAATCCAATGTTGCTTGCAAGACTAGTTTATATTGCATTTTAATTCCAACATTTTGGCAGAATACACAGTACATGAGTTCAAAGTTTCTAAACTGACTAGAAAAAGTAATCCTTTAGTGCTGTCTCTATTTTTGTGTGGTCTCATAGGTGTGTTGTAGAAAGCCTTGTCTTCTTGTCTCCCTGCATGGGAATAATATCTGTGATCCAGTATTGGAACAGTGAAGTGACTGCAGCCGTTTCCTCTGAAATAGAGAGACAAAGAAACATTTCACTTATAGTTTGAATACCACAGGAGTCGTCAGTCAGAGTCAGAGACTTAAATTAAATATGTTTTGATCAAAATTTTCTGCCATTCTGTGTGAAAGCTTCCAATCTATCATTTCTGTCTCCCGCAAAGACTGAATTTCTCTCTCCCTCTCTCTGTCTGTCTCTCATTCTTGTACATTTTGAATTGAATTTCATTTGTGCAGAACAAAGGAGGATGTTATAAGGGGGAGCAGTGAGGCCAGTGTCATTCTGGAGAAAATGTCCAGGGTGTGATAAAATCTATTTAAAGAAATATGCTTCGGAGCTGCTTCTGCAGTCAACTGACTGCCCCTGCAAGGAGTGAGGAGAGCTTCTGTGAACTGACTTGAAGGACTTTCAAAGAACCCCTTTTTTTTCAGAAACTCCTGCTCCAGTGACAATGGCTTTAATTAAAATGCACAATGCAGATTCACCAAAAGAAAAAAAAAATCACATAAAAATTTAAATCCTGTTGCATCTCCAATAAAATCAAGAACTAAACCTTAACAGCCTGTAATTCTTTGTTGGTCTGACACAATGTTCTTGCAAAGATGCATTTGAAAACAGTGAATTGAAGCATGACTCACGCAATAAGAGGCAGTGGGGGCAGCTGAGGATTAGTGCAGGCAAAGGATAGGAACAGTTAAGGCTGGCTGTGTTGTAGGTGCTGCTTTTGAGACAGCAAACTATACCACGTCGTCTTGGCGACAGGGACAGACAGAGACACTCACACAGCAACAGTTTGGGGGCACCGTTGTTAAAGCAGCCTGAATCCCCTTACTAGTCTGCTACACACACACATACATACACACCCTTGCACATGACAGCAGCAAAGTCCCAGCTGATCCTATTATAAAGCCAACTAGCCAAGTACGCAAATGCGCGTACACAACTACACACATACAGAAGTGTTTTTAACAAGTTTCAACTTGTTAGTTAACTCATGGTAGAGAGCAGTGGTGCATGTTTAAACCAGGTTTGATATTGCAAATCAAGGGCATGTACAGTGCATCCGGAAAGTATTCACAGCGCTTCACTTTTTCCACATTGTGTTATGTTACAGCTTTATTCCAAAATGGATTCAATTCATTTTTTCCCTAAAAATTCTACACACAACACCCCATAATGACAACGTGAAAAATTTTTTTTGAGATTTTTGCAAATTTATTAAAAATAAAAAAACTAAGAAACCGCATGTACATAAGTATTCACAGCCTTTGCTCAATACTTTGTTGATGCACCTTTGGCAGCAATTACAGCCTCAAGTCTTTTTGAATATGATGCCACAAGCTTGGCACACCTATCTTTGGGCAGTTTTGCCCATTCCTCTTTGCAGCACCTCTCAAGCTCCAGCAAGTTGGATGGGAAGCGTCGGTGCACAGCCATTTTCAGATCTCTCCAGAGATGTTCAATCGGATTCAAGTCTGGGCTCTGGCTGGGCCACTCAAGGACAGTCACAGAGTTGTCCTGAAGCCAGTCCTTTGATATCTTGGCTGTGTGCTTAGGGTCGTTGTCCTGCTGAAAGATGAACCGTCGCCCCAGTCTGAGGTCAAGAGCGCTCTGGAGCAGGTTTTCATCCAGGATGTCTCTGTACATTGCTGCATTCATCTTTCCCTCTATCCTGACTAGTCTCCCAGTTCCTGCCGCTGAAAAACATCCCCACAGCATGATGCTGCCACCACCATGCTTCACTGTAGGGATGGTATTGGCCTGGTGATGAGCGGTGCCTGGTTTCCTCCAAACATGACGCCTGGCATTCACGCCAAAGAGTTCGATCTTTGTCTCATCAGACCAGAGGATTTTGTTACTCATGGTGTGAGAGTCCTTCAGGTGCCTTTTGGCAAACTCCAAACGGGCTGCCATGTGCCTTTTACTAAGGAGTGGCTTCCGTCTGGCTGAATACTTATGTACATGTGGTTTCTTAGTTTTTTTATTTTTAATAAATTTGCAAAAATCTCAAAAAAAAAATTTTCACGTTGTCATTATGGGGTATTGTGTGTAGAATTTTTAGGGAAAAAAATGAATTGAATCCATTTTGGAACAAGGCTGTAACATAACACAATGTGGAAAAAGTGAAGCGCTGTGAATACTTTCCGGATGCACTGTATATACAGGTAAATACTAATGAAGGCAAGTGAGGACAGGTTTGTTCAGGTGAAAAATAAACAACAAAGTCAGGTTAGAGAGAATGAAAGGCAAGCACAGACAGACCGAGGCAAGTATTAACCTGCAGGGACGGGTCACTGAAGTGCCTGGGGCAGGTCTGTGCAAGAGGAGGCCAGTGTGGTGCAATTCAAGGTTTTATCAGCAGACATCTCACTAGCTATGGTTACTAGACTGGTCTGGAGCTGACGCATGTTTGTTATCGAAGGATTTAAAAGAACTCCGGATTGCAAAGCAGTAAATTAAATGCACTTGGATTGATGCAAATGTCCTCCCGCTCTCTCCCTCTATTTATCAAACAAAGCTGCAGTATGATCTGCTAAGCCTGTAGCTACATTACAGAGAACAGAAGAAACAAATGTTTTGTTTGAAGAGCACGATGTTGGTTATTTTTATGGTGCTTACTGCCATTCAAACAAGGATGTTTTATACTTTTTAATCCAAATGATTGTAATCAGATTTACAAAAATGTGCACATGTAAACATAGCTGCTGATCCATAATTAACCATTAAAGCTCTTAGAAAGAACAAAAAGAAATTCTGATGATTTCACTTCCTGTATCTACGCACATACCTGCAGACATACACAAGGAGTTCGGGAGCTCCTTCAGTGCCTTTTCCAGTTTGTCTATCTCTTTCTGTTGAACAAGGGACTTGAGACTATAGAGCTGCATCAGGGCAGTGTTAGGTTTACAGCCACTGGATATACGGCTCAGAAGGTTTTCCACTGTACCAGGCAGAAGAGGAAGCATGTCTACATGCAGTCGGGCTGTTTGTGCACAGGGAAAGAGAAGGGTCGTAAGTTAAAAAATGTTTTCCTCACAATAGAGAAGTACAGTTCAATTCAACAGGAAATTAGATGTTATATATTATATCATATCTTTGCTTATACAACTATTTTCCTGCAATAGATTTATTGTGTGAATCATATTTCTTTACATTTTCATAATATATATTATTGTGATCAGCAAAGTACTGCAGCTTCAACTCTCTCTGCTTTTTTTTTATCTTAAGGAACTTGTTTCTCTAGGAAACTTTGAAGCTTTGATTAGAAACAGTTGTTTTTCCTTTATATTGTATGTATTCTTACCAAAAATAAATACCACTTATTATGCGTCACTAACAATGTTTAAATATTTATAATGAGTCACATGGTTTGATTTTCTTTCAAATAAATTTGAATAATTTAAATTAAATATAGAGCCTTAACAAACAACATTGTACTAAAACAACAATTAAAAGACAGTAACCACACTGCAAAATTGTGCATAGCCTATGTGATATAAGTTGGGATTAAAGAGAGCCTGACATTGTTGGTTTCACATTTGCTCTCTTTACAGCATCTTTTAACCAGTCTATAACATCTAATGTTAATCAAATAGTCAGCATGCAGATATAGATGTGCCTTTACTGCAGCTTTAGTTGTAATTGCTTGATCAAACAATAATGTTCTGTTAATACATGCAAAAGATACTTCAAAGAAAACAGAGGTGTGTTCATAAATTCTGGTCAGGGGTTTTATTAACATGCTATGCAAGGCAACCTCTTTTGTGCATAATAAGCAAAGATCAATCAAAATCAAACTTTTTAAGGCAGGTTGTTAATTTTCCAAACATAAACATTCAATGAGGAACATTTCAGCCCCGGCTTTGAAACAACAGAGCAAAAGGGAAACCGACTCTCTTCAGTACTTACAATCTGACACACAGCTCTCCAGTGTTGTCCTAAGAAAGTCTGACACCTCAGCAGCTCTCTCCTCATGATTCTCCTCCTTCTCCTCCACCGTTTCCCCAGCTTTTTCGTATGTAAACACGAGGGCAGCAGCTCGGGGCATCACACCCATGGAGATCAACTTCTCTTTGTGCCGTTTCTTCTTCAGCTTCCTCTTCTTGTTCCTGCTAATGTGTTCTCCTCCTTCAACCACAACTTTAGTCTGATTCTGACCTGCACCAGATTTGCTCCTGCCGACTGCACCATCTTGATCTAGGTGGAGAGCTGGTTTCCTTTTCCATCTTCTCCTATTTCTTTTCAGTTCTTCTTGCTCTTTATCTTGCTTTAGTTCTTCATTGATTCCATGCACGCTCGCATCTGAGGACAAGAAGATAAGATTCTCCATTTGAGTCCTGAAATGCAACTCTACTCCTGACAGGCCTGAATCAGACTGAAAAAAATAGAAGCTTCTTGTATTCACGTTGATACAAGAACAGATTTGCCTGGGGCACCTGCTGTCAAACCATTAGGGGATTTGACTTTCACATGTGTCTTACAATGAAGGCTGAGAGGCTGCAGGTTTCCTTGAGTGAATCACTGCAACAGATCCACTGTCAATCTGTTTAGCTCATGTGGTCCAATATAGATTTCAAGTTATCTACTAACTTTTGGCTTTTGAATGTACTATGTCATGACAAAATATTCTTAACATCTACAAAAAAGCGTCTGATGTGTAAAGACCTTAAGTTGCTCAGCTCATGCGCTTAAGTTGCAGGTATACATACTCAATTCCTCCTACCCCAAGGAAATCATCATTACTGTTTGTTCAATTCTATTTTAGTTTTACAGGATGGTTACAGTTTTATAGCAATGTTTAATCACTTTTAGGTAACAGAGAATAGGCCTATATCTTTAAATTGATGTGGGAATGAGTATAACTTTAATAAACGGAGCTTTTGCTGGCTGAGCAGCTTGTTCTGTGCTTCATCACATCTCCTTTCTCCTTAACAACTCACTGTGAAGTCAAATAAACCAGCCTCCGATTAATTATTTGCCCCGATTGTTAAAGAGCACCTGACTGGCCAGCAGCCATGACATAATTTACCTGAACAAGTTACAATGCATTAACCACAATAGTAGAAAAGTCCTTTACAGCAGCATATGTGTCTATGAGCAATTCATTATTAAAATGTGAAAGAGAGTCAAACTTTGCCATCAAAGAGATTCTTCGGCGGCAGACATTCATGCTGCCATCTGGACACCTCAGCCCAGCAGAGGCTGTTTTATGAGCAATCGCCTTTTGTTAGTGTGGCGTGTTCTTAACAAAATGCCCAGTGAATGTCTGAAGAGAATAAAAAAACGCAATAAACATAATGGTCTCCTTAGATGTGAACAAAAAATATATATTTCCCCTGTCAAACAACTGTAACACAAAGCAGGAGTAACACAGAGAGCAGCTATAAATAATGATTCAGAGATTTAGTTCTAGAAATATTCCTTGAACTAACATAAGTCAACAAACGCACAGGGGCTTGTTTTTACGTGAACCACTTTGTGTTACAATTAATAATAAATGTGCTACACAAATAAAGGTTGATGAGCATGGATGACACCTTTGCATTTTTAAGCAAAGAAGTGTAAACACAGCACAGAAATACAACTACTAAATCTATATTATAATAGGGGCTGTTGCTGTATTTACACGATACTCTACTTACTTTTGGACTGTGATTTAATAAAGATGATTTTATTATTAAGGAACCTTTTGTGAAGCCAAACTCAACACAACCCTTACAGGACTCTGAATTACAAGTTCCATCAAGGCTCACTGCCTCTAAATCAAAAAATGTGTTAAATCAAGAATTGTTCAGCTGCTGAGAGCAAATAATCAAACCTGGCCTCATCATTTATTCTAATGGGTAACTCTGGATGTTGTACTGTCTGAGGCAACAAATCTTTTTTTTTTATTTCACTGAGGTAAATTACAAGCCTGTCAGATGGACAGAGGTCTGCATTACAGAAGGTAAGAGACATATGTAATGAGCCAGGGTTTTATTTACAACCTAAATATTTGATACATATCGACTGCCAAGTGTGTGACTTTGTCTCTGTATCAAACTGACAACCGACTTCATCACAGGTCAAACACATTTTAACTTGGCATCATCACCAGCTCACATTTCATCTTTAAAAATAGATGCATCAATAGAGGCCAAGTATCAACTTGCTAGGCTGTATCTGTCAAACAGCACATTTAATAGAGTGATGAAAGTGAAAAATATAATCACCCAGGCTCAAACACCATCTGCACTGTTTTCAAACTCTCCTCACTTGAGGAACACAATTGATTATTGTTGCCTGTTTCCCTTAACTGGAGTGACAGCAACAATCACAAAGAGTGACTTAACAACAGAGAGGCAACCAGGAGAAAACCCATGTTGTAAATCTCTCGTGGCTTTATGGTGCACAGCACAACTCCATGAATATGAGATTATGATTGTCTTACCAGCTGGATCTCTGGCAGTATTTATACTTTCTAGCTGACGGATTAGGACAGATTTCTCCAAATGTTCCTTGTAGTCTTCAGGAGGAGGTAAGACCGTGTATATCCGTGGACTGGGAATGGCTGCACCTTGTGCCTGTCCTGTGGAAACATATAGTACATGATATGGCCAACAAAGAAAGGTGTAAGCCACTATCAAAAACAAGATATTAGCAGCCATTCTGTATGAATGACTTTGCTGACACATTAACGTGTGTATTAAGAAAAAAAAGGAGATTTGAAGGGTTTAGAACTTACCTGTAGTAGTGTCACCTTGAAAGGCATTTTTTTGGACACACTTTTTCTTGGCTAAAGTCTCTACAGTGTGTGGTGGGCTGAGTTTCTTCTCCAATGTGGGAGCTGCAGGATACAGCTTCTGCAGCACTTTTGACTGGAATACTGCGACACACACACACAGACACAAAACAATTACATGTTAAAAGGATGGACTTTAACTTATTTAACTTATAAGGAATTTTATATTTCTTCTATTTGTAATTTATTTAAAGAGCCATTTATTTAGCAAAGACTAAAATAATTATTCTTAATTTTTTACAAGTGTACAAAACCACAAGTTTTTAACCACAAATTTGTCTTCTATATTTATATCAAAAGCCAGGTCAGCTCTACGGAGGAGTAGTGTTGGTTCGTTTGCAAATAATTCATTCAAAAGAACGAATCGTTTATGTGAACAAACTGAACTGAATCGCTTACTGAAACGATTCATTCATCTCACAGTTCAGCTGAGCTCTGCTGTGACTCGACTGAGACAGCAGCCAGTGGCAGCAGGCGGGCGAAAGTGATTCGTTCACTCACTGCATTGTCACACATATTGAACGGATCACTAACTCAGTGAGGGAGTCTCCGTGTGTCCCAGTGTTTCAGCGCAAGATGTTTACAGTACACTTAAAGCAAGAACATAAAGTCACACAGTCTATTTCCCCGTTGTTTTAACAGACTCTCAGTGAACACAAACTTAAACATTAGGCTGGTCTGTAATGAGAGGACAGTGGACATTACTTAAATGTCTTAATTTACCTTCACTCAGGCATTTCAGAAACTAATAAATAGATGTAGTAAAGTTATTGTATTTTTCAAGTCAGTAGATAATGTAAAAAGATCATAGCGTAACAAACACAGGCAAATGTTTCTGTGATTATTAAATGCAAGATTTCATTATATTTATAAAGTGCAGAACTCTGATTTCGCCACCTTTCATAGTTTCTGCTGCATGTTTGTTGAAATTACAATATGACAAAAACAGCAGACTGAGACAGATCCTCTCACTGCAAGGAAACAGTACGTGAACTTTCTGGAGTATTTAGCGACAGCACTGCAGACAGCTGGCAATAGTGAGCTGAATCACAACCCGTTTAACTGTGGATCAGGTCAGCAAGTGAGTCAGACGTAGTCTGTGCTCCGGTCATGCAGGAAGACCTGAACGATTTGGTGAACGAATCTTTTTCATGAACGAATTGGAAAAATTCAGTACACCTAAAAGAACTGTTGTTCCCATCACTATTTTACAGTAGCCTACAGGGGACAAACTAAACATCTTCAGATGTCTTGTTTTGTCCACAATCCAAAATTATTTGAATTTAATGATTTATTTGTTATATAGAGCAAAGAAATAATGAAATGACATTTAAAAAGCAGAAAAATCTGAAAACTTGTTTTAATTCTTTAGAAAACGCCACTCAAACCAATTAATTGATTATCAAAATAATGATTTAGTAATCAATTAATAATCTATTAATCGAGTAATTGTTTCAGTCCTAATGCTAACTTTGCAAATTGATGGACATTTAGATGTTAATGGTGCCATATTGTAGCCACAGGCTAAACAGGTTGAAGAAAATAAACACACTAATGAACACAATTTGAAACACCTTGATGCAGGTACACAATACAGCCGTCACTAGACAAAAAAATCACCAAAAACAACAATGTAAAGGACTTTGGGGTACCCTATGCAGTTAATTGTTTATTGCATTGTCCATTATTGCGCGTGGTGTATAAAGTTTTGAGCACTATCACTATTTTATTAGTCAAGAATAATGCAGTATTTTACATCAGTGACTGGGAAAATACAAAAATCACGGTCAACTAATTTTACTGAACAATGTACAATCGAGAGGTCTGACATAATTTTACAAGATAGTAAAGTTACAACGAAACCACCGTTTAACCCTTTAAGTGACGGGAAACGGTGTAAAAACAAGGTGGCTGATACATGTGCTGTTGTTTACATTTGGATGCAACTTACTTAGCGCGAGACAGCCACCGAGGAAAACCAGTTAGCTCTATTAACAAACACAAACAGCGCAACTAGAGCACTATTGTCTAGCGTGTGAAAATGACATTGTTCACCTTCTCTCCTGTGGGTCATAACGACATGCCTTGTAGTCTGTAGTAAATACGAAGAACACGTAAATGCAGCAGACGACTAGCTCCTACAGCATACCAAAACATGAACGCATGTTAGCTAGCCTGCTAGCTAGCATGTTAGCCTATGAAAGTAATTCCTTCCAAACCAGATGTCGCCGTTTAGAACGCAGGTAGTCCCAGCTGTTCGTTTTCAGAAAGAGCGAAAACTTACTTAAAAGTAATGTAACTAAACAAAGCAAAGTACATTCATGTCTGGACCTATTTCCAGCAGCGGTCTCCACTAGCTCCCTCTCATGCTGTGCTGGAAGTGACGAGGGTCGCTCCTGATTCAATCCCGCTGCGCCGATATCCATTCAAATGTATGCGAATTTAATCTTGGGTTTGTTGCGCCAAACAATACGTGTGTTTTTTATCATTAATTAATAATACTATTTGAATCAGTCACACGCGTTCTTCAATTCGGCACATAAAGCAGAGTTCTTAAACTTTATTTTAACATAGTCTTTATGTTGTTTTTCCACAATGCATCTGAAACGATAGAGAGGATTTTCTCGAAGTTATCTACTCCGTTTACTCGATCTTGAGTCTCTTTAGCAGAGCAGACTTACATAAGTTAATGCAATTCTTATTTTAATGGCAGTATAAATATGTGATGATGAGTGTGATGCATCTGGCTAGAGCTCCCCGTGTGCATGGATGCTGTAACTGCAGCTGTTCTGGGCGTGCGCACAACCAGCCAGCTGTAGGATGGGGTTGAGGCGAGAGGAGAATACTAAACAGGCACCTCATGGCTCAGCATCATCACCGGGCCGAGTTAGGATTTGCGCACCCTCCAAACTTGGCTTGGGACCTCAGCATGTGAACGGGCTTTGCACAGGAGGAAGGATCCACCTATAATGTCAGCTCTGAAGAAGGTAAAGGCTCCCTTTGTTTTATTAGTCATTGAGCACATGTATGATGAGCATCTTTCAGACACTGTATTTGATCACCTAACAGTAAATGAAAAGATGTATGCAGTAGTGGGGAAAAATAGTGTATTTTTAAGCAATTTGGTTGCACATTTTTTTAGTTGTGCACTTTACTGAGACTTTTAGGCTGTTCGTTTTTTTTAAAATGGTAAAATAATAATTGTAATAATAGTATCATTTTTTTAATTTAATAATTATCAAAGTATGTTAAGTAACAAAATGCACATTTGCTTCATTATGATAAGTGGCAATTTGGAAAGTGATCACCCTGTTTTTTGCATTACTGCATGCACTTATGTTTATGACTCCTCTGCTTTGACTGTTGGATGTCATTCCTGCACTTACATTTATTCATGCGGAGGAGACTTGGGTGAGGAGCATTTCTGGCAGAGAAAAGCTCTCTTAGCACAGGGGTTAACTGCTTGAGAGGGTGTTGTGTCAGGTTTGAGCTTTCCAAGACTCCTCCTGTTATACACTGTCATGCAATACTGCATGTACCGTGTTGACTGTAGTCTATGTGGGCGGATGGGTTTCACTGACTGTGTCAGACAGAGCTGAAGCTCAGTACTGGCAGCCTTGAATGCGAGTGAAGCTCCCTGCAGCTGGACAAAAGATGGCATTGGATGATCTGTAGTTTTTGTAAGAATAAGTAAATGTGAGATCTATGCATCACACAATAACTTCTAGTTAAAAAAAGCATTGAACAGCATTGTTCTCACAAACCCTCAGATGAACCAAGAAGTGAGTGTGTAAATTAATCAAGTCTCCTTTTTTGTTGTCAGGGATTTTTTTTTTTCTTTGCCAAATTGAAACGGTTCGCCGATTGTTTTGTGCAAAAAGCTTGTCATCTCTGTCGGTTACACGCTGTCAGACTGTGTTGTTTGAGATTCATTGCACTTGCAAAGCATTGATGTCTTAGCTCCAGTGTACATTCCATTGATTGAGCACCACAGAAGGAAGGGAAGTTGTATAGAGTGCCTGCTTCAGCACTGCTGCTGAAACCACAGCAAATGCACAGTGCTCAGCACACACAATGAGTAACAAAATGCTGGCTGCCAGTACTCACATCATCAGACATCATAATCACAGTGATGCTAAAAATAGGGGACTATATTCATTGCAGTGCAAGCTCAGTGGAGTTATTGCTGTTCACCATTGTGGATAAAAGTTTTTTTTTTTTTTTTTCCATAGCACTCCTTGATGCTGCATTTGTACCCTGGTTAATAATACAAAGAGTTCTTATTTTTAGACAGCAGTGGCCAGCCAGCCTTTCTTCAGTGACATCTAACTGCACACTCACCCCCTGATGGGCATGTTATGGAGTTAAATCCTGTGAATTGCACAGCAGGCCACACATGGGAATCAGCGTTTTCTGCTACATGTATAGTAGCAACTATGATTTATTTCAAGGTACTAGTAATGGGTCCTGCATTCATTCATTATTCATTCATAATATTGTTACGTTGTGTGTTGAGCCACGCTAAAGTTTTCTGATTTCCAGCAGTGGTAGTGGTAGCAGTTAGGGGTAAATGTTGTGACTTTTAATCACGGAGGATCTGTGTGTATCTTTGTGAATACTAAGACAGCACAACAAACTGCAAAATAATCAAACTCGCAATACAAACAAGTGCAATTTCCAAACTGAACCGAAAATTTTGCTGTGGTACATAAATTAAAAGGCCCAAAAAATGTTGCTCTTCAGATGTGATGTGTTTTACTTATTGATGTATGACCAAAAAAAGAATATTTTCTTTCATGAAAATGAAAAAAATGTTGTGCCAATCATGAACCATATTGCAATTGCAATATCTGTCAGTATGTAGCGTAAGAGGCACAACCTATGAATGGGCAGATGGCAGGTGATAAATGTGTGTCAACCTTTTAAGTCGTCATGTGACAAAAAATGAATTACTTGTCACTTAGCAGCTTTAGGAAGGCCCCACCTTTAACCTTATCCACATAACTACCTCTGATTTAAACCAGATAACTAATTAGACTTTCAGTGATGGTGAGTCATGGTGAGTCATATGAGATAGAGAAAGGTAATTTCTTGCAATAAAAAGATGAGGAGAGCACAGTGAAAAGATACCACTTCCATATGAAGAATAGGGAATCATTTCCTTGAAGAAGTGCAGGTAAATTACTCACATTCACAAGCAAACACACCCTTACAGTGAGTGCACGCCCAAGCTTATGGAGTCGTCAATGGGAAGCCTGTGTGGACTTTGTGTTCTTGACTGTGACACGATCAAGCTCTCATAATCAGTTTTGAAGATGCATAGTGAATTTGATGTCACTCTGCATGTCATTTTGATGCAGGGGCGAGGAGCAGCAGTGAATGTAGACTAGTCTGACGGAAAGTAAATGTTTTTTTTTTTTTAATTCAACCACTCACTGTGACAGAAATGTTTCTGCATTCTCCCATTCTTTGTATACACTTATATTTTCACCTTTTACCATTCTCTCTTCCTCTGGCATTTTTTTAGTCTCTATTCATTCTGTGATGAATGCACCTCACCTCTGTAGTAGTTTGGCTTCAGTAGGTAGATGTTAAGGGTATAAAAGGGAATAGAACAAAACTTTATGAATCCAGTAATGTATGAGAGCTTGTTGTACATACAGTTGCACGGTGTATGTTGATGCATCCACCTATACATCAACACTATTTAAACATCCTTGTGCTGCGCAGGCCATAGGTTTTTCAGGCACATGGGTGTCATTGCTCTCTCCCAGTTGTACTGTGCAATAGCTATAGCCTTAGGTCCGATGTGAGTCATTACAGTGTCTATCAGCAATTTACTACTGCCTGTGACCTTTCCTCTCTTTTCTAATTCCACAGACATAAATATTGAATGTTTGATCCCAGTTTATAATGTCATTATTTATGATGTTTTTTCTCTTTGATAGCAAGACTTGTTCTTTTCTGTCTTTCAGCAGCAGCCTTTGAAGGCTTGCACAACAGAGAAACATCTACTTGTGTCTCTTATCAGTTGTGTGCCAACTGATAGTTTGTGTTCTGCTAACACTGTATCAGGGAAATGTTAGTTCAACTCAAGGGTCATTCAGGTTGTGTTGTTGTTCACTTGGACTGCATCATATCAAAAGGTGTTTCCAATATGTTGTCTTTTTATGATTACTGCTTAAGCGAGACGTTGTGTTTTATCAGTCCATTGGAGCAAACAGTGCTCCAGGCAGACAGGAAGAGCTTTGAAATCCACTGGAGTGACTCTAGTTCCAGTCTGTCTTCCCAGATCTCCATTAGCTCACCAAGAGCAGCACTCCAGCCCTCAGCAGCAGGCGCCAAGATATCCTATTATATACTTCCAATATACTTCCACTTGTGATAATTGCCTGGACCCAGCAGTAATAGTGTGTGGAGATAGATGCTGAGTCTGTATGTCTGTGTGTTTGTGTGACCTGTATTTAAACAGGTATTTTCTTAGTCGGCATCTTGAAAACAACCTCGTTGTCCTTGGTGTCCACTCTCTGTGTTCAAATGATGCTCCTTAGTCCTGAGCCTCAGATCACCATGCCATTGAATAATGGAGTTGGACAATGAGTTGAATGCCGAGATGTTGCAGTGAGGTTGGTTGAAATATTATATCAACCATAGGACTCATTTATAAGTACTTTTTGATTTTTTAACTTTACTTTTATGGGAAGATTCATTAGACTTTCATTGGCCTTTGAGAAGGGTGGGATAATCACTGCTTTAATATTAAGGGATGTTTTTTCACTAACCAGATCAATCAAGAAAACACATTTTATTCCATCAATTTAAATGATGCTTGATTAACAAAGTTTGACTGTTCATCTCACCTATATGCATTTGCATATGCATATGAAATGCATATGCATTCCATGTTTTTCCTGATGATTTTCAATAATGAAACCCAGAACTCTCCTGAGTAACTTAAATTGATCGAGTAGTGAATTTTCATGTGATACTTTTCAGCTTAGAAGCTGTCTGTATTATACAGTATATATCTATATGTCTGTAATACAGAAAATTAAATTCTCAGTTGACATCTGCTTTTCATATTTTTATTTTATGATCAATCATATTGTTGTAATATCGTTTTCAAATTGAAATCGCACAGTGAACACTGAACTTAAGCTTGACGTAAAAATGTACTCACAAATCAAATTGTACTCACATTATCTGTCAGAAAAAAACAGTAATTAGATATTTTCCCCATATCATTCCGCTGTCTAATGTGCTTAACGCTCATCTTGTGCATTTCCACACCAAATGCCATAATACTTGTAGATTTTGCAAGGTGATGCGGTTTGAAATCACTGCAAACACCTCTCAGAGAGTTTAGTGATATCTCCCCAAAAATCCTGTTTAACAACTGCAGGCAACACAAGGATGGCAATCAGTCATATTGAAGAATCCTGATGTTAACTCTTCCAAATGGAGTGTTTTATTAACTCACTCACTCACTCACTCACTCACTCACTCACTCACTCACTCACTCACTCACTCACTCACTCACTCAATGGGGTTTGAATAGTCATTCACAAGATTAGGCTTCGAGCCCTTAAGGTTTTTACTTTGGAATGTCGTTGAGAATCTGTCTTTGCATATGGAGTGATGATGATGCAGAAACTGTTTTGTATTTTAATTTGATAAAAATTAAATAAATTAGCTTTGGCGTAATCAAGGTAATGTTGCTGTTCCAGCCATAAATATGTGATTTGTCTGAAATCAGATATTCGAATATGTGTATCATGCGAGAAACCAAATCTCACAACGTCCCATAAAATCAAGCCAAGTGAGGCTGTTTCTGTATTTCAAACTTGTCCCAGTCATGTGTTCATGAGAGCTATCTTATAGATCTGTCTTGTTTAAAGCACAGTAACATGAAATCCACTCTTATGCTCATCCTTAGATAAGCATAAAAAGACGAGTGACTGTATGTCTAACACATTTTGGTTTTTGAAATTAGATGCCTTGCATCCACTCCAATCCCTTTAAAGCATAAATGAGAAGCAAATGGCAGCTCTCTCTCTGTGTGTGTGTGTGTGTGCGTGCGTGCATGTGTGTGTGAGAGAGAGAGAGACACACTAAAAAGCATTCCTGACAGTTGGTTTTCCACACTCCTCCAGTTTAACTTCTCTGCCTGCCAGCCAGCTATCCAGCATAAATTATAATTGTACATCATGCAGCTGTTGGAGTTGTTACAAACCAATCACTGTGTCTTTATTCTCCGCAGAGCCATCTATTTGTATCTACTGTATGACTCAACTCTCTCATCCACCTG
>JAFBJR010000100.1:3507203-3750189 GCA_016785285.1 Brachirus orientalis
TATATATATATACACTGTATATGTTATTCAGCTTACACAAAAAATAAAAATTGAGTAAAATGTAAATTGTCAAGAAATGTTGCCTTCACACCCTTGATTATTTGTTTAACATTTGTTTATGTGAGTGTAGCTGTTGTGAATATTGCACATTCTGCCTGGATTTCCTGTTCACGTCACTGTAGGACATGGTGGTGTAAGATGGTGGCTGCCATAAAGCAAAATCATTACCTAAAGTACACATAGAAGTGTTATTCTGAGGTGACGATTTCTATTTTGCAGTGATTATACTCAACAAACAGACTTATAGATACTATCTTTGTCTCAGCAGTCCCTGAGCAGGTTCATCAACTCTGACCCTCATAACCTGCAACAAAGACCTAACAAAGCCCTGTCCTTTAAGCAAAAATAAACAAACTGGCATGTAAGGCACACACTACAGCGTTATTTAATTTATGGCACTATTATTTCTCTTGATGTGCTGCTAGTGAGGTAGAAAATGGGATTGGATGACAGGAGTCGGTTTGCTTGAGGTCTTCCCCATATATAAATGATGGAGTGGCTCATTGAACCTCTCTTCAACAGGTACATTATATATGTCCTTCTCTTTCATTTAAAATGACACTTACCTGAACAGTCAATTCCAGACAGAATGCAAAAGCTAAAAAAAGGGCATAAAAACATTGAGGACGAGCAGGAAGCAGAGGTCTGTCGATGTGATAAAAAGTCTTTCTGGAAAACAAAGGTCTTTTGAGATGACACCAATGTTTTACATCACTCTCTTTGGTCTAATCTTTGGCCATGTCTGAGTAGAATTTTCTTTTTTATGTTTAAAGGAGATAGGGAATGGTTTAAATATGTGGAAATGCATAAGAAATGACAAATAAAGGAAATTTGAATAGGCTGGGAGCCTGTCTCTGTCTCTTGCACAGTGTCACCTGGGCTTGGCTTCATTTACCTGATGGATAAATGGAAGCAACTGTCAGTTTGATGCAAGGACAAAGAGACACCCCTGCTGAGCCACCAACATTTCTCCTTCTGTTTTTAGTTCCCTGGGCCTTTATAACATCAGTCACATATCACAGTGTCACAGCAAACTTTCAACTCTTGCTGTTGAAAGAACCCACAACATGGTGCTTTGTTTCTTGAAAAAACTGAATGTAAGCATACGACTATGTGCCATCAGCTCAGGCTTTTGATCAGTGCAGTCATTGGCTGTTGTATTTGCTGCTACAACTTCCTGTCATAGTGAGATGGACCTTTTCCGTCACCTTAATCGTGCAGTATTTTATTTCTTTGCTTTTCTGTCCCAACAAATTGTTGCCACAACATATTTTCCTTCACACACTTTCTTCTGTTTGCAGCCTGAATCAGAGATAAACTCAGAAATGAACTTTCATCACACAAAGGGGGGTGGCAGTGTCAATCATTTAGTGCTCTGCTGCTTAGATCACGACGCAGAACCAAGGTCTCAGATAAATATTGGAGTAAATATTCTCTTGATGCAGATTGTATGAGAAATAGTCACCTGTTGCTTCTTCTCCGCCCTGTTTATCTGATTTGAGCCACTAGGATATTAACATCTCTCCCTCTCTCACCCCCTCCTCTCAACCCTTACCCCTCCTCTACCCATTTGTTGTCTCTCCGCAGGTACTGCCAGGCATACTGCAGAAGCATTGTTGTATCTTACCAGAAAGGAACACGGGTAAGGAACAGACAGACGCTACCTTCTTCTTCTTCCCATTTAAAACATCAGTCACACACTGTGCCGAAACAGAAGGATAGAGTCAGTCAGTGGGATCAATGAGTGGGTGGGTCATATTTTGTCTGTCCACCTGTTTTTGTGTACATGTTCTGTACATCGCACCTCATGTGCTCATACACATACCTGCTAACTGTGTTTTTTAAATTTGGCCATAGTATCACTTTGTCAACATTATTGTCACAATAGAATTGTATTAGTTACTTGAAAACAATGAGAGTGAAATGAATCTGATTGATTTTAACCTGATTCTCTGCTTTCTTCACTTATATGTCAGAGGGAGTGAAGAATTTGGGGCCAGTTGTTGCAAACTTGTGATGATGACAGGCTTCTTCACATCATTGCAGGTGTGAAGAGGTTGCTGATGAAATTGAAGAGCAGGGAGATATACTCAGGTACCTGGCTGCAGTCCTCACAACAATGACTTCTTCTGCCTCTCTGTGCGTTTATACTTTTTTAGCGACTCAGCCTTTCTAACCTCTTGACTGCGATGCGACTGCATGCACACGGGCTCACACCTCATCCATCCCACTAACAAAATCTCACCAGTGCTTCTCTGACTCATGTGAGACTCATGGCCATATTGTCATCTAATGAGTAGCTGCCTTCATTAGTGAACTTCGCAGAAGACTGACCTCTACTTTAGACAGCTGTGTTTCTCAGACGCGCAAAGAGAAAGCTAACTACACACCAGTCGCAGGTGTGAGACACATGCTGAGGAGAACAGCAAGGGCACAGCAACCTTGGCAACAAAGAGAGATTTGTAGTGAAGTGCTGGAAGTCGGAGCGCCAAGGTAGAACTGATAATGGTGAAGCATCTTGCAGCGTGAAATTAATGTTTTATGGGGCATGTTGGCAAGATTATCTGCCTGTAAGCAGATAAGGAACCCGATGAACCTGTAGATCAGCATTTTTAATGTCAAATTTGTAACATTGTTGTAAGCCTGGGTTAGATTTGAAACCCAGCTACATTGCTCAAATGCTCTTTAACTCTTCTGGAAGCATTCTAAGCAAGTTAAATCAACACGTAGAGCCTTATAAATGTTTGTTGAAGTATTTGTAGACTATTTTGCATGACTTGACTTTCCAGGCAGGACAAGTTGCTTAGTCGAGGTGGCTGGCAATCTCTGCCTGATGAATATGGAGGACCCAGGAGTTCACTTCTCAACTGGACATAGAACAAGGTGTTTTGACAGAGTGGACACTTATTAAAATAACCTTATGAATAACCTTATGAATATGGATGTCTGAGCCTCAGAAACTTTTGTTGGGTGATTTTGGCAAACAGCAGTCTGGGATTGGAGACCAGTCGTTAACTAGATCGTAAGGCTCGTGTCTGTGTGCGATAACAATAGTGTATAAGCAACATTGCTGTGTACACCTGTGAATCATAACGGCTCGTCTGCAATTGCTTGCAAATGCTATTTCATTCATAAAAAAAGACATTGCTCTTCTCTAAAAATACCTTTTCTAATACATTATGCTGTCAGGAAGACAGAGTGTGTGTCTGATGCACACACACATCTCAAAAATACAAATGCTGAGTAACTTCAGCAAGGCATAGTTGCTAACAACCCCAGTGCCCCTCAGTAATATCTGCACTTATAAAATCTACTTTGGCATCCTGTTCCCATGGCAACTTCAGCTTTTAGTGTCGGTAGATGCATTGTGTCCGTTTTGAATAAGCAACACTTCTTTCCAGTGATTGGATGATGTACTGTAGGGCTGTTGCATTACCATGCTAAACAGATGGTATGAATTAATACTTGCATTGCTTGAGGAAAAAGTACCGTGTACATGAGTGATGAGTCAGACTTGAGTGGACGTCAGGAGTGAAAGTGCAGGGTTTGAGGGAGGATGAGGGGTTGAGCAAAATGGGTGGAGTGTTTGGAAAGTGACAAAGAGGCAATGAGATTACAGGAGGCTTTAATATTTTGTATTGGTGTGTCCTGCTGGTGAATGTAATCCAGACACTGCATTGTTGGTGTATGTATGTGTGTCCATGGTGTGTATGCATGTGCTTTGCTTTACTTTTGTATTGAGTGAGGGGCGCCCTCTTCTGGGCAGTTTCCCAGCACCTGAAAATCCACTTCCTCCCCAGACACACATTCCTCATTTACTCTCTTTTCTTCTTTTTGTGTTATTCAAAACCTTGTGCATAGAAGCTAATGCTGAGGCTTATCATCATCTTTTACTTATCACAGTTTCCCTCTTCTCTTAATAATGTACTTGAAAGCAGAGCCCTATGTGCTGATGAGCACTCACTATTCTGTTCCACAAACCCTCAGACCTTCTCTATTTATAGATATTAATTAACTTTCACCATTTGTTGTATTGTTTTCATGTCCATGCAAGATATCTGGCATCCTATTGTACTATCCTCCTATATATTTCCGGTCCACAGCCATTCTCCTGATCTGATATTTTTGATGAACAGACTGGGAGTAATTGCCATTGATTTAATTTACTTGAACATCATATTTGATGTTAGGATGACTGGAACATAATAACGCTCAGTCTGAGCTGCAGGGTGGTCTTACAGAGAGAAAGTAGAGATATCCTGTATGTATAGTCCATTACAATGCTAATACTGTTATCGCATCAGCATCACATATGGTAAAGAGGCATGCTGACTGCTGCATTCCCGGGAAAGTCTTCTATCATCCTTTGCAGTATTTGGACACTTCTTTCGTGCTCTTAAATTTCCATTAATTTTGTTTCTCCACCACCAACCACTCCAATTCACTGTTGAAATAAATATCCAATGTACAGTTAAGTGTACCTATTGCTGTTGCATGTCTTGCATTTTTCACTTTTTTCAACAAATATCCCTGATAACCATAAACATTCACATGGCATGGCTGACTTGTAAATGATTAATGCAAAGCCTCCCAGGTGCTTTGCATGAGGTTTGCTTAAATCTTTGAGTGTAAGGTATTTTTCATCATGGACTTTTAAATAGGGATGCACAATACTGGACTTTTTGCTGATATCCGACATGCCGGGAGTGCTTGGGCCAATAACCAATACCGATATAGACGTACATCTTTCCTTTTCCCCAACTGCGGAAGTCATTTTGTTTATCTGTAGTGAAATTAACATATTTTTCACACTCATGCTGTAGCAGATTCAGTTATTTAATTTATTTATTTTGTTATTTTTTATTTATTTATTTGTCATTGTGCAAAATAGATAAGCATAAAAAATGATACCTGTAGAGGGCGAAGAATAAGGTAGCAGCTTATTCAGCCTACCGTTGTAGTCATTAGTCATATTGGCAGATCTTGGCACATTTGGTGATATCCGATAATAAAAAGCCAATATCTGCTGATTCCCACGTTTAAACACTGATAAGGTAGGGATGCCGCAGCGTTTTTCTCTTTCTTCAGAACAGATCAGTGTATGAACATAGAGAGCTGAAATTCACTGTTGAAATAAAAACAGTCTCATAGTTACTGTTAAACTAAAAACATACAGCAATCGTAGTGAACCTCAATCCTTTCTAAAGTGTGGAAATACGGAAGCTATTTAAACGATAGCTTAAACGATAGCTGTGCACACTTGCATAGCCATCTACAGTTTTACTGTCCGTTGTTTTGCTAACGAACAGATAGAGAACAATTCAGATGTGACATTGACAATATGAGACTTAGCATTATGTAACAGTAGCATATGGAAACATATGGCATATGTATAAGAAAGCAGTATCTATTATTATCTAATATTTACAAAAATGAACTACTCACATCAGAAGTCCACTTCTTTATCTTTATAATTGTCTCATTTTTGTTTTAGTTCATTAAAAGACGCGTACCCTACCTTTCCCGATGGCAGGTCACTTTGCCACAGTGATATTGAGCAAGCAGAAACCTCAAGAATTATGAGTAAATGTTTGCAAAATTCAATAAGCACATATTAACCAATGCAAGTTTGATGATTAAGATTCAAGATGATGACAATGGTTAAGATTCAAACCGCAAGTACAAAAGTGGTGGGGGCACACTCACAAAATCTAACTTCCATTACTCAACTTTTACCATTCTTTCTGTGTATTGTTTTGTCAAATTTAAGTGCAAGGGTTTGTCTGAGGACATGTTTCCATGGAAACAAGTTGGCCAGAGGGACTCGGGGAATAGAGAGGGGACATTAGGAAGAACAGATGTAATCATAACAAAATATTAGGGCGTTACACTTTAGAGCACCTACAACAAAGCTCTTCCTTTTTTAAAAAAAGCAATTATTGACTTCTTAAGAGCATCCTCACTATGTTTTTGTTTCCCAAAGCGTTGGCTATGCCCTCATCCAGACACAGTTGATGTCCTTGAGTTACGTCAGTGTGACTTGCCTCTTAGATGTCAGCCTCTGTCCGGAGTCACAGCACGTCCATCTCGGTGCTTCATGTCCTGCCTGAGCCCCAGCTCCCCTATGTGACTCTCACTGACCCAGGAGTGAAGCAGCAGCTGCTCTATTAGCCTTTGTAATTAGCTGTCGTTTCCCTCTGAGTGTGTCCAGTCTGCTTTTGTGAATTTGTCCACATGCATGTGGCACACACACACACACATACACACATTCTTGTACAGGATTCTTAGCGAGGACACTAATGCATTCTCTGGGCCCTTACTATAACCTAAACAATGACAACTAAATGCATTATGCGTACCATTACCCTAATACTGACATAAACTTAATTCTAATCCTAACACTAAAACTAACTCATAACTCTGAAAAAGCCCTCTAAAGATGTGAGGACCAATCCAATGTTCTCACTTTCATGGAATGTCTTTGCTTATATGGATTATACATTTTTTAATTCTCAAGATTCACATACAAGTGCACACACAGTAAAGTGTCCTCCAGCACATTTGATATCAATCTATTCGAGAACAAGACAACCAGGCAGCGCCTGTCTCTGTCTGATAGTTCTCAGTGGCCATCATGCTAACTCTGTATGCTCTTTGTACCCACTCTTCAAAAAAAAAAAAAAAAAACACACTAGAACTAGAGAGACAGAGGATGATGGGAAAATAAACAAGATGAAATGGAAAGCATTGAATACATGCGCATGTCATTATACGATGATAAATAATTTGTTGCTCTTATTGGTTTCAAAGGTTAATGATTTACAACAATTTATGACCCTATTTTTCTGACTTTATATCATTCTTATATGATCATTGCAGATTTGTTTGAGTTATACAGGCTTCAGGTTGTGTCTTTAGTGCTTTAGGTTGCAGAGGGACCTCATAAACTGCTTTATTTTGTAAACTATGATATTGTTTTCTTGTTTAATTTAGACTTCTTCAGGATATTATGTAAGACGTGACAATTTTTTGGTGAATTTGCACAGAATGGAGCTAATATTTATTCACAGTCAAAATATGAACTACTATAACTACTTATAAAGTGGAATTGTTTCCAACATGTACTCACGAATTCATTTTGTATTTGAGTAATCTGTTCATTGTTTTTTAGATAATCAATTTGCACCATAATATGCAGAATATTTAGTCTAATTTTGATGGTACTTTTCCAAAATGAAATGAAGTTGTTCCTAAATGTTTTTTCACCATGTTTAGAGAAAATCTGTCTGCCTGCATGCACACATGCTGGTACACACACACACACATTTTTGTTAGGACATGGCATTGACTTGCATTCATTTGGACAGAAAAAGAGGCACGCTCTGAGGAGGTGACTATACCGGGCCTCTCTCTGGCATCCTGTGGGTGTGCATGTGTGTATGCCGGCTCCCCTCAGGAGCTCCTCATGTCTTCTAAACTCTCCACTGCTGTAGCTGATAATGAGTCCTGCACTATCTCTTCTCCTCAGCCTTCCCTACTTTCTTCTGTTAGCATTATACCCTCATCTCTTACCTCCCTCCTCTCTCTCTCCCCTGCTCTCACCTCCTCTGCACTCCCTCCAGCTTCCCGAAGGTGTACCCGCTGAAAAGTTACAAGAGTGAGTAGTTTTGAAACCTGACATCTTCCTCTAGGCCCAGTCTGTGTGCAACTGGAGTCCTGTAGCACCAAATTGATTGTAAACAGATATGACGCAGAAACAGAATAGACTAGAGAGAAACGGAGCTGTACTTTATGAACATCAGTTGCAGATATATTTATCGTCTGGTGCTTATAGACGTTGTTTAGAGCTCTGAATTTATGTGATGAACTGTAGGAAATGGTGGGAAAATGTGTGAAAGTCATGCACATGGATTCAAGGGCAAGGTCAGAAAAAAAGTCCCAGAAGGCACAGAAGATTTACGATAACACAATTTGAAACCTGTTAATGGGCCAAAATATAATTTATTGATAAGCCCAGACTTCCATTGGAATGGTCACATACTTGTTGGTGTATACCATGTGCATTAATCTTACTGTAATGTACCTGCGCATGGACATATCTCTGATGGTGTGTGTGTGTGTGCGAGAGGGAGACACTTCTGCCCTTGAACTACACAGTGTCTGACTGGGGAAAAAAAGCCACTCTCTGTGGACAGTCTGTCTCAGTTCGTCTCTGACATAATGAGCGAAATAGGAGTAAGCGTTGATTTAACGCTGAGTCACTCAGCTCCAGAAAGAAGAAATGGGAGAATGGGAGTGGAACAAAATGGGAGGTGGTTCCGTTTTTTTTTTTTTTTTTTAATTTTTATTGCCACTGATTCCCTTTAATCCTTTCTCTCTCCTCCTCATCAGCAGCACACACACACACTTCTTCTTAGGTCACTGCATTGACTGCAAATCATAAACAAGGTATTATCCCTTAACTATAACCAGTTAATTAAGGGATAAATTAAATTTTAGCACTAACCTAAATCATTAGGACCTGGTTTTGGTCTTCATGAGGACTATGGGTCCTAAAAAGGCCAGTGGACATGCAATCATATTACAACCCATATATTTACAGTAAGAAACTGCATCCTGATAATCAGCTCAGAGCGATAGCTTTAATCCTACATCAATAATGATTCATCTCCCATCTATTATACAGTATGTGTCGAAACTGTGAAGCAAAGAAAACAACTGAGGGATGGAAAAACACAAAAAGAATGGTCGATCATATACCAAGTGAAATAGAGATAGCAGCTTCTTGTGTTGAAGGTGGTGCATGTGTCATTTTGAAATGATTATTGTTGTTAATCTGTTTGTAAAATGAATCAGCATAACACACATTAACCTCCGATTTTGTCATTTAATTATTTAGGGGACAATATGGAGGCAGATGGTCTGCTGTGGTGACCCGTAAAGAGAGAAGCCACTTTACTGTATATATTATCATAATTATAGAGATAAACTTTAAGTATTTATATTTCTTTTTGATTCACGCTTCTTTTTCCGGTGTTAAGTTTGATAGATGTTTGTCCTTACTGTCAATATTTAATGGCTTGAATTCTATAATTACCCTCTGAGTAGCTACAGTGTATATAAAAGTGATATCCCATTTTTGTTTTAGGCAACATTTGCCTTTTGTTTCATTGCAAAAAAAACAAGCTTTTAATCCCATCTTAGCATGTGATAAGTCACGTCATCTGCTGAGGAAGGTTTTTTGGGGCAGCTGAGAGCCCTACAGCAGGTACTAAATGGATATCATGGTAAAAGTGCATTGTCATGTCCTGTCAAGTCAAGAAAGTTCAGTCTTACTGCATTACTATGTTGCAGTCTGGCTCGTAGTTGATGCCAGTGATCAGAACCTCTCCACTTGCATTTAGTTCTTTTTTTTTTTGCTCTGAGATTTCTCAAACCTAACAAGGGTTCACCATCATTTTTTATTCCCTCATGTTGTCTACCCGTATATGTTGTTTAGCCATTGCTGTCTGGATTAGTGAGAGTTGTATTGGCGTCACAATGGTCCGCATTGCACTTTTTCTGCTGACTTTATTGAGCTTTATTCTGTACATCTAAGACGAGTAAAATAAAGTGAAAGCGCCCTCAAGCATTTTTGTTTTAATTTCCTTGAGGGATTTGAGTGGGAAGTTGCAGCCCACTGCCTCCATGTTTTATTCTAGTTGCCTCCATGGAGTAGTTAGATAAAATTGAGTTTGTAAGGTGACAGAGAGGGGTGATTGTAAAAGCTCATCTTAAAATCTGTAGAGCTTTTGACAAGCTGAGTGTTTCAAACCTAGTCAGCCAGCATTTATGCTTGGGTGTGTACATAAAGGGGATGGTGAATGATAGCAAACTACTTCTGCACTACTTGTATGGTCTTAAGTGATTTGTCTGTGTCTAATGTCATCCATGACTAGTGTGTTGGGGAGATTCTGAGTGTCAGATGAGATGACCAACGACAGAGTCACTGGAGTCAGTGATGAGTTAAGTTGAAAGAGTTTCTTGAAGACTGCTCAGATCCGAGGAGAATGGAGAAAACAATGAGATGTTAGCAGATAGGCATCCTCTCTCATTCTGCCAGTGAAACCTAGAGTTGAGTATATGATTGTCTAGTTTAGAGGCACGGCTAAAGGTCAAGATGTCCAGCGCCTTCCTCTGCTGAAACCTACAGACAACTTTGGGAAGGGAGGACTGCATGTCTCTGTTTCATGGGTCCTTTCCCTCAGCAGATTTAGGAGCAACATAGGTAGAATAAAAAACACCAAGGTTGCACAGAGACTTCATTCCAATTATATGTGATTTGTGAGTTATGGGTGGTACATAACGAGTTAATAGGTTTGTATGTAGGGATGTGTAAGTTGTTTAAGCTAAGGAAGGCCATAAAATAGAGTTTTCCTATACATAGTGGACATGTCAGAAGTGGCTGCCGTCAACATGAAGAAGTTGGAGATGTCCCCTTGAAGTGGCTAGCATTGCTGCCTTACAGCAAGAAGGTTACTGGTTCGAAAAGCCTGTATGGAGTTTTCATGTTCTGTCTCTGGCTTCGCAGTCCAAACACATGCAGAATGGGAATTGGGTTGATTGGACACTCTAAATTGACTGTATGTGTGAATGTAAGAGGAAATAGATGTTCGTGTCTGTATGATAGACTGACCACGATGTACCCCGTCTTTCGCCAAGCTGGGATTGGCTCCAGCCTCCCAGCGACCTGCATGTGGATGATAAAGTTGGAGAATGGATGGATGGATGGATGTGTATGGTGCCTTAAATTAAATAAAATTTAAATAGGCCCAGTTCACGATTTACAGTTTGCATTAAAGGGTTTTACAATCTGTTCATAAAGAGACATTCTCTGTCCTTATAGGCCCTGGGTTTGTTGTAGGAACAACTCCCCGAAAACCCCTTTAATAGATACTGTAGTTTATAGTGTTTGGTGTATATAAAGATAGAATTTAGCCTTCTTTTGTATATCATGCTTCTCTGTTACACTCTCCTTGCAATTCTTTTCACCATTTACAGGAGGATTATATGAGTGACTGTGTATTGACTTTCCATAGGTTGGCATTTTGGCATTTAGAAGCCCAGGTGCATGTTTAAACCAAAGTGCGCACTCTCCTTATCTGTCAGTTGCAAGGTTGTAATTGATCCAATTTTTGTCCTTCTCAGTTTTACACTTTCAGAGCAAAATAATCACATTATTTCATTTAATTTAGTTGCCATTTTTTATCATTGTGTGCTCAATCCATTTCATTTCAGTGCAAGTGATTTGCATGTTTTGCTTAAATGGTAAAAATTACCTTTTTATTAACAGACAAAAAACCTACAAGCAGTTAGAGTAAAAATACATTCATTGTAGAAGTGACAATAAAGTATGGTTTATTTAGCTCATTGAGTCATTCAATTCTGTAAGTGTTTCTAATCCTAAAAGGTATCATGGTATCACTTAGGAAATTACAGGTTATTATTGGGTGCACTCCAACGCTACCAGCAGCACACATAGTAACCATAGTATATTATTTGCCAGATCACATACAATTATGTGAATTCTCACTCCCTCATCTTCGAACCGCTTTGTCCTCCACATGAGGGTCATGGGTCTCTGACTTCTATATTCTTTAAATCAATGCTTTGTGCATCCTCAATAATAAACACATTTGCATTAACAACACACTAACATCACAACATAGGACTAAGTGGAAAAAAAAAACTTATATTTTAATATAACTTGGATTCAATGATTCAACTAACATAATCCGGATAAGTTCCTCTGCACAAACAGAGCAACAACACTGATCAGACATGAAAAGAACATGAAAACATTTATTTTTATTGTGTGAAGCCACAACTTAACTGATCCATAATGAACTCTTTAAAAACAGACCACTGATGTAGTGTTGGTCAAGTTATTTTCCCTTTAAAAGGTAACATTACTACCTTATTTTCATGAGATATAATTGCTCAATTTATTACTATACCACTTTTGTAAATACCTTGAACTGGAAACCACTTCATTGAAAGTTATTGAAAGTTGCAAAAATTGTAAACATGGCAGTCCCTCAAAGGAAAAACATCATCCTCTACCGACTTTTATTGTTTTCTTTATGTTCCTTCCGGTGTGACCTACACCAACATAACCTCTAATGGACAAAAAATAGCAATCTTGTAATACGGTAACTTTGTTTTATTTTGCTTAGCAATTGTAACATTATTTCTCTTTAGAAAATTATAATCCCTCACACTAGTTGTTTCTGGGTAATAATAATATATAGTAAAACATTTCTGAATAATATGTTTTCTCCTGTAGTCCATCTCATTGTTCTGCCTGATTTTCTGAACACGTTTCTCCCATTGCAGCAATTACACAAAAGTGACACCATTCATTTCAGCGCTCATTATTCTCGCAGTGGCGACGCTGAATATATGGTGCTCATTTGGCAGCCTGGAGCTCTCCCACACCAGACAAGGAGAGTCTGACTGAGCTCCACCTGTTTGTCTGCACACACTGCAGGCAAACAGTTGCGTGACTCGTTCTCTTTTATGCTCAGCACTTCTTATTTGCCTTTTCACGTTTATCAGTATGTGTGCTTGCACTTCTTATTTGCCTTGACTCTTTTCACATTTATCAGTGTGTGTGGTTGCCTTTGCAGACACACTTTCACGTAAATAAAATATAGAACTTGCGGAGGCCAATCTCAGTGCAAACATTTGTCTTACTGTTTGCAATGTCAGGCGTTCAGGTACTCAGAGGGAGGTGATAACTCACACAATCACTTCTAACTGAAAGCCTAACAGACAACTGCATTGTCTTTGTGGCACTTACCACATTTCTTTCTTTTCGTTTTCCATTTTGTGGTAATGGTGTTGCAGATAACAGTGACCATGTCCGGTAACAAAACCAGTTTGTTTTCA
The DNA here is from genome assembly GCA_016785285.1 of Brachirus orientalis. Lineage (NCBI taxonomy): Eukaryota > Metazoa > Chordata > Actinopteri > Pleuronectiformes > Soleidae > Brachirus > Brachirus orientalis. The sequence goes on from JAFBJR010000100.1 coordinate 3,520,194, forward strand.
CAGAAGTGACATTATCTGTGGAGCTGCTGTAGCCGGCGGGCCAGCAGTGGGCTGTCTGGAGAGACGAGCCGTGATTTGATTAACCGGGATCGCAGCCAAAACCATGGTAGAGGCAGGAAGTCAAATTCCAACAACATGATTCGTTATGACGGTATGATTCTCGAGTGTGTCTGTAAAGAAAACAGACATGACAAATTAAAGACTGCAACTGTCAATGATTTTGGTATCACATTAACCTGCTAAATTGTTTTTCTGAAACTCAAACAATCTTCAAAATGTCACTGTATGCTCTATCAAGGTGACATTTTTAAATGTCTTGTTTTTTCCAATCAATGCAAAAATAATAATAATAATAAATAGCAACAAAAAGATGATTTTTTAAAAATATCTATCTTTGGATTTAAAATTGCCTATTTTTTCTCAGACTGACACTGTCTCTTAATAGGAAACATGAGTATATTTCAAAAACTTTAGTAACTCTAACCCAGAGTTTAGGTCTGCAACCGACAATTATTTTTCATAAACAATTAATCTGTTGACTATTTTCTTGATTAATCAAGTACTTGTTTGATTGAATGTTGATTGGTTTCTCCTAAACCTCAAAAAATGATGACGTTCTCAAATGTCTTGTTTTGTTTGTTCACAAACCAAAATGAATGTTTCTGCAAAGAAACCATAAAGTATTCACATTTAAGAAGTGGAAAAATGAACAAACCTGTTTTAATTAGCCTCCCTTATTGGGATGTCCAGCTAACTAACTGTCCTCAGACTGGAACCAACCAACACTACGGTGCAACTGCAGAGGTATAGATGCAAATGTTGATGGAAACACATTTATATAACAATATGTATATTTACATACTTTCCATGTCTAGGGTGTACTCTGCCTTTTGTCCTGTGTGAGCTGGGATTGGCACCAACACCCGGCGACCCTCACATAAAGCGGTAGACAATAAATGAATGAAGTGAGGCTTTGTTGAGTTTGACATTTTGAAAGTGTGTCCAGCTGACTTAGCTCCTTTTGTTTGGCGTGTCTGATCCAGTGATTTTGACCGGTTTCAAACTGATACTCCCAAATCAGCTCATGATAACTCATCTCTATTTTTTTGTATAATTTGTTTGCCTTTTATCAGTCTTTGACATTTCAGAACGATTTCCTATTCTAGGTGCTAGCACATGCACTTTCTGTGCTTTCTACTTTTTTTGCCCATCTGATCTCTCTAACCTCAAGGTTATCCTTAGGTTTGCGCATCATGCCACCTACTGTATCACCCGGCAACTGAAACAGGCTATCAAAACTCTCCTATCTGGCTCTTTGTTCAATGTAGCTGCGGTAGACAATATTTATTCCTAGAGGGCCAGAGAGACAATAATCAGTGAAACAGCATGCAAATCATCCCTCACACTGTTTTTGACATGCAGTGTGTCACCCTATTTTTCGTGATACATACTTGATTCAAAGTGAGACATCAGCCATCAGCCAAAATCCTCACTCACTGAGGATTTTATGTTGTATTTGAAAAGATTCCTCGCCTATTTTTCTTGATATGTCACTGGTAACTCGACATCGGGATGACCTGGCTCTTCTTTTATCGCACTGTGCCTCACACAAATTGGCTCTTTTATCAAGTCCCCTGAAAATACCTTTATTAAGGTTGCAGGTTGAATGGGTTGTCAGTTGTGAGAGATGTTTTACTTGTTTAGTGTTACAGAATGATGATATATATATATATATATATATATATATATATATATGCGTGTGTGTGTGTGTGTGTGTGTGTTTGTCCCATTAAAATAATTTCTTGAGTCTTTATTTGTTGTGGTGCAATGTAGATAATAATGGTTCAATGTCATTGTGGCAAGAGTCAGACCTCCAGCTGGGCGAATGATGAAAGAATCAGAATATATCATATGAGGGTGTGTAAAGCAGAGCAGAGCAGGAGAAAAAATGACGTGCAATATCATCTTTACAAATCTGTAATTATGTGGAAGACCACTTCCTTTTGGTCGCTGTTGATGTCCCCCGCACAGCATCTCCACTATTGTAAGCAACAGAACTTTGACTACATTAGATGAGCACCAGAACAGGCAACAACATGCACAAAGTACAGTACTGTATATGACAGCCACAACTTCCAGGGCAAACCTGAAATATCGTATTAAGGAAGGAATATTCGTTACTACTGATGTTTGTTGTCTTTTGTTTTCTGTATTTTATTTATTTATTGTGTGTTTGCCACTAATGGATCACGATTATTAATTGCCGTTTGCCACACGTTCTGCTGCTGAAGCTCTCCCCGAACTTGTTCATATTTAATCGTGGATTTATTTATTTATTTGGGGTTATGTCAAGCAGACGTATTTGCCTGAAAGGAAAAAGCAGTCTTTCAAACTCCCTATTAGTAGTGATGCTCTGTAATCTTGTATGAGCACAGGAGATTGAAGAACATACTCTATCTAAATGTTCTGAAGCCAAATAAATAAGAATAAGTGTAATTGCATCATCGCATTATGATGCAATGAGACAAAGAATAACTTTACATATACTATTTACTACTAGTGCTACTGTTAATCCAGAAGAGCAAAACTTACATTAAGAGTAAAACAGTCTGGAGGTCAAGATAGTGATTTAGCACCTCTTTAAAGTCCTGTCGAGGACAAAGACACAAATGACACTAGATTCTCTGCTGCAAGCTCTCAGCAGTTCAGAGGCCACATCGAACTTAATTAAATTGCATTAGATAGTGAAACTACTGCAGCACTGGCTTGATGTTATTTTTATGCACTGGGAGAGATTATTGGGAGACTATTAAAGAGCAGCAGATTCAGCTGCTTTAATGCTGTGATATGACAAATGTTTGAAGGGTTTTGTATTCCCTCATTTCAAACTTATGTGAGATTCACTGAGAGGGTGCCCTGCTGGGTACAAGCAGAAAAGTCTCCTGGGTGTTTTGACTATTGTGGCGGTGACTCAGGAAAGTAAAACAGGCCTGTGGTGTAAAAACAAAAGCAGAAGCATTATTTTGTTTGTTATACCAGACGGAATCAGATATTCTATCTCAAACTTTTTATACCAAGTACTGCCTGAGAAAATATTGAGCTCCTGAAGTAACACCATTATCACCAATGTTAAAATACAGTGGTGTAAATAGGCTGAGCAAAGTCAGCTACAGTCTGTAACCTTAGAAATTAAATAAAGAAATTGATCCACTTAAACAGTGTTCTTATACATATACATTTAATACAACAAAAATCAAGCCAAATGTTTGCATCTAAAAGAAGACCTTTCTGTTTTTTAATTAAAGAGGCAACAGACAACATTTGTGTCCCTTTTGTGTTTCCAGGTGTTATTAATTTGTTCAAAGACTAAGGCGCTGCAGCAGGGAGAACTTTATCCTTGGTACCATTGCGACACAATATGCATCCTTGCCAAAACACCCCATCACCCCATTGGCTTGTTAACTTGAACTTGGTTAATGAGGCAGCAGGAGAACGAACCAGCAGTGAAATGGAGGAGAATAGAGCATAATTTTTCCACAAAAATGACGCGTAGCTAAGAGTGAACTGGACTAAAGACCGGAGGAAAAACATAATGACACAAACCCTGATGTTTAATGTGGACGAAAAATTGGAGGGTTGATTTCTTTTACTTTGTATATTATTAATCCTTTGGCTGCCTTCGCAACTAATTAATTTGAAGGAAGTGAAAGTACATATAGTGTATTAGGTTGAGCTTATGTATAGCTTGTTAAATGATGATGATAATAATAATAATAATAACTGAATTACAGCCTGTGAGGCTTTTGATTACATAAACCCTGTCATATCAGTAATGTTAACATTTACGAACACTAAAACTGTTCTCAAAGAGAAGCCTCTTTCTAAAACAAATTGAGTCTTGTATGTTAAAATACAATACTTATAATAATATAATGAATTCAAATACAAAAATACAAATTTAAAGGAAAAGTGAACACTATATTCAAATTGCATGTCGTCAAATGTGACCAAAACCAAGAAAACCAAACGCTTGAGAGAACTATTAATAGTTGCATATGATCCAGAATCAGGATGTTACTCGCTTCGGCTTTAGCAGCACTGGCACGCTGACATTTTTGATATTTAGTATATTATCCTGAGAAATAGAGGATAATTTATTATAGCCTTTGTTTCATACAGTCATGATGTTCAGGGGAGAAATTCTCATTTGATCAGGTCAAAAAAAAATATTTTTCAGTACTTTTTATGACTACATAGGAAGGTAAGTATAATTTGAGGGTCATGTTTCTATGAAATATATAAAGCGAGAAGCAATATAAATTATAGATGTATTTCAGCTGTGGTAGTTCGACTATGGAATGAATAAACTGATGAATTAAAGTTGTGTACCTTTTTGTGGAGGGAAAAAATGTAAAATATTCACGAATTAGAATTTATAAGAGTTTTTTTTGTTTGTTTTTTTTCTTCTTTGTTATATTGCTGATATCCTGGGTCATCCCATGGATTGTATAATTGTACAATTTTGTTTGCCTTGACTGGGTTGGAATATAATGTGTGAAATGGATCTGTGTAAATATGTAAGATTTTCTTTTTCTTCTGTCAATTGCAAATCATACAAACTATTATGTTTTGTTGTTTATAATGTATAACCAAAAATAAATTAAGGTTAGGGCTGAAACAATTATTTGATTATCAATTATTAATCGATTACTAAATTGCTCATCAACTATTTTGATAATCAATTAATTGGTTTGAGTGCTATTTAAAAGAATCTGAACAGATTTTCTCAGCTTCTTAAATGTGAATTTTTTCCATCTCTTTTTGCTCCATGAAGCAAAGAAATTGTTGAAACGGAATAATTCTGGTTTGTGGACAAAACAAGCTATTTGATCAACATTTTCTGACATTTCATGGACCTAACGATTACTCGATTCATCGAGAAAATAATCTGTGATAAAAAAAGAATTGTTAGTTGCGACGCTAATTAATATGAGATTATCATATAAATGTTATTCCCATAGCTGTTGCTTGGGTTAGCAATATTGAAACATGTTAACATGCCAAACTAAAAGGGCTAATGTGGGAGATATGTATTTAAATAGCAGTCATGTTAACATGGTCATAGTCCTGTAGAGCCTGCTTTATTCTTACATGATTTACTTAAGTTAAATATCAAATCTTATACTCACAGATTCCTATAAAATCTGATGCTTCAGTAGAGATTCATGCTTTCCCCAATCCGTCTATTCACCCTATAAAGATGAACACATGATATTTAGCCAGGACCAGAAATGTAAAACCACCCTCAACGCTGAAACAAATATTGGTTTTCCTGGCCGAGTGCAGAGAAGAGCAGCATTTTTCCTAAAGCAATAAAGGCCAGACAGTCATGAAGACAGATGGAGGTTATCTCGCCGATCTTGCGTGTCCAACGGCGCAGGCCCAAATAAGGCCCCGCTGGGGAAGCCACGGGGGGAAACTCACAGAGGGCTCTCATTAAGAACGGAGTAATAGTGTCTCACAATCACACACCTGTCTCAGCAGAATGCCGCTTGGATTTTGACGGAGTTAGAGGGCACACAGTCCATTAGAGGCGATCCACAGCTTTTCGGTCTCGATGTATGCTGCCCTACGTTGAAGATTATTGACAGGTGCGGCTCATACATCAGTGTGCCTCTTTGTACTTGTAGTTGTAGGTTGACGTGTTGAGGAAGCGTCTGCATATAAAGAGTTCTAATGACACTTCCCTGTTAGTGATAGCAGGTAAACGGCTCGTGCATCGTGCTGAATGGAAAGTCTTGCTGTGCTTAGTGTTTGCAGGCACAAGAATGGTGGCTCTCTGTTTGGACGGTGGATGCAGCATATGGCGGGCCTCATAGTCAGACCCTGCGGTGTGGCGATAAATGTCGATAAGAGGAGATATGGATTAAAGTAGCAGTCACTCAGCATTCAAGTTCCCACCAAAATGTCACTCACTCCTTACTAGTTTCATAATTAGGTTTTGTCCCCCTTGTTTTTCAGTTTGACACATTTTCCCTCTTTGCGTGTCAGTGCATTCTCATGAGGCAACATCAACATCTATTTAATTTTCCGCACCAGCAACTCATATATTATAAGGCTATTACAAGTTCAGCTCCAACTTGCTTTTATTTGAAGGCCCTCATTTTATCTCTGCCTCTGTTTCCAGTCTGCATCATGCAGATTATGTAATTCCACAGCCTGCCTCATCCTCAGCAGAGAGATGGCTTAAACATGCAGAGCCGGAGTGCACACCCTTAATAATTAATACAGCTAGTGTCTTCCCTCTATATAAGTGGGGCTGTGATGCCACCACCAGCATAATCAGCTTTGATGGTGCTTCAAAGTATTTTAGGATGTTTGTCGAATGACTAGTAGCATGTTAAATAAATAATGTTAGGAACTTTTGGCTAATACCACTGTTGCAAATGGGCGACATTGGTGTGGCACAAGGCAAAAGAGGACCCAGATGTATAATGCATGAGGCAAAAGCAAACCAAGAATAAAAATATCTGGGGAAACAAAAGGAGCGGGGACAGATAACCAAACAGAACAGAGAGGGAGGAACAAAATGACAACTGTCAGTTTTGATTTTCAACTGTCATCAAAATCCATGCAGTTTCTTTGCCTGTAAGCATTTGTTAAGCATCGTCGTCTTCGATCGGCTGCAGTAGCGTACATGAACTGAATGCTGGCGGTATTAACCTACGCCACTGCAGCACAGCAAAACCAAGCAATGACAGACAATTGCTGTGCCTTGAGCTAAATCTCACCTACAAATTTGCTGAAATAGCTCCCTAGTTTTTGGCTTTTATTCATTCATTCATCTTCTACCGCTTTATCCTCCACATGAGGGTCGCGGAGGGCGCCGGTGCTTAATCACAGCTGACATAGGGTGAAAGGCGGGTTACACCCTGGACAGGTCGCCAGTTCATCGCAGGGCCACACATAGAGACAAGCAAACTTCCACGCTCACATTCACACCTACAGTCAATTTTGAGTGTCCAATTAACCTCTGCATGTTTTTGGACTCGAGGAGGAAACTGGAGAAACTGTAGAAAACTCATGCACATACGAGGAAAACATGCAAACTCCATGCAGAAAGCAGAGGTGTCAAGTAACGAAGCACAAATACTTCGTTACCTTACTTAAGTAGAAATTTTGAGTATCTATACTTTACTGGAGTAATTATTTTTCAGCCCAATTTTTACTTCTAATCATTACATTTTCACGCAATCATCTGTATTTTTACTGCTTACATTTTAAAAATAGCCCCGTTACAACTATTTCATTTCGGCTTGTTTTCTTTTGGGCTTGTCATCGTTCAAAAAGGAGGAAAAAAACCTATCCAGACAAACCACGCCATCGTGGTAGAGTGAATTTGACTGTGGTTGGATGATAAGTATAAACATATACCATTCTGACACCCTATTGGTTTATAGGTGGTCCATCGCACCTGCGCATGACAAATCACATAAAACTTCAGCAAGTCATAGCAGATAGCTGTATGAAGATGTCCGTGGTAGGTAACCAAGAGGATTTGAGCGATAGGCCTATGTCCCAACCAAGCACCAACGAGGGACAGGTAGCCAAGGATTATGATCTTTATAAAAATGTTTTTTTGGGGAGGTGGAGCGGCCTGAGCTTTTGTCCTTAATCACATTTTTTTTCCCCTTAAATTACTTTCACTTTCATACTTTAAGTAGTTTTGAAATCAGTACTTTTATACTTATAATTGAGTAAAAAGCTTGAGTTGATACTTCAACTTCTACAGAAGTCTTTTTAAACCCTAGTATCTATACTTCTACCTGAGTAATGAATGTGAATACTTTTGACACCTCTGGCAGAAAGGCCCTTCTTCCAACCTGGTCGCAAACCCGGGTCTTCTTGTTGTAAATTCAAGAGTGAGTTTTTGAATTTCTTTCATGGGAACCAATAAAAGTATATCCTCTTATCTTACATATCTTCTTGCATGCCTTTTGAGGGGGCATTCACATGGAAGACATCCGTAGTCCTGAATGTGAATCATCAAATAGGATCTGTAAAGAATCATAAGACACGTGTGGATCACAACATCAGGGTGGGATAGCCAGTTACGGTGGAGGGCAACCGGGACAAACACAGGAAGTAAAACTATAGGCGAGACACAAGGAAAACAAAGATATATGCATAAAACCACAAGAAAAGTCCAAACCAGATAAACAAATGGCCATACACAGTAGTCCAAGACAGAGGTCATGACGAGATGTTGGCCCATGATGCCCTAGGGGTGATTGTCCTGAGCTGGAACTGGAAGCAGTGTTTTTATTATTTTTATTTATTTATTTTATTTATAGCAGAGCATAAGTTTATGTAACTGAAAGAGAGGTCTCCTGAGCATTACTTCTCTATATTTTCAGTTTGGAGATGAACTTCTGAATGAGACCATGAGATGGTGCTGTGTGACTGAACTGTGATCTTGTTTACTAGAGCAAATAAACCACCCCCCCCCCCAAAAAAAACAAAAAAAAACCAAACATGATGCTGTGTTCACTGACTCAGTAACACAGACAACATCCTCCTCTCTGTGCTCTTTCTTTTATCCTTTCGCACCTCTGCTGAAACTGTTCATGCTTCTCTGCAGATAAAATAGTCTGCAAGTGCATGTGGGACTGCAGCCTTTTTTTTTTTTTGTTAGTCTTTTACGCACTTCTTTCCGCTTTAAAGAAATTCACCCATACTGCTTAGCATTCACCTGTCGTGCACTGTGACTCAGCTTATCTTTAGTCTGCACGACTGATAGGGAGGAGCGTGCAGCTGCAGTGAACAGGCCTTTGCAGAAGATTTACATCACTTTTTTCCCGTGGATGCTGAGGAGGCAACGTCACTGGCATACGGGCTAGCAGAGCAGACCGGGGGACCTGTGAAGCATTCAATCTGTGTGCCATCACAACGCATCAGCTTGGTGCGTCGCAGTCTTGCTACCAGACACACGCACACAAGACGGATATTTGAAAAGGGTTTTTAGCAGCCTGCCTAAATACTGCAAAGTCAACACAAGTGGAGTAGGAAGCTAAATTTGAACAGGCTGGAAGAAGGCAGGAGCAGCATGTTACTTAATTTTTTTAAGATTTTAGGGTTAATTATTGTTAGGTAATGATAAGAGAGTGGTTCTAAATTATTGTTTTCTTGTTTCCATTATTATGATATCATTGTTTGCCATTTTTGTGCCATTTCCTCCCATTTTCAGTGCAGTAATTCCAACTATTTCCTGGTTTCCTTATTATTAGATGATTATTTTCCCTCTTTTTGGTGTTTACCTCTTAAAATTTCTCAACCTGTTTCAATAATTCATACATCAAAACCATTGGCTTGTTTGGAATATTCTCACAGCCATTTCATTTTTTTCCCCCTCTTAATATTTATTTCCTTTTTTAATTTACTTTTTCTGCAACTTTTCCTCCATGGGAAATAAACTGAGACTGACAGATCAAAGGCAACAGAGAATTTTTAGAGGGCAGATCAGCATGAAACTGTGTGTTTATGAACAGAGCCATTTCACATGCACAACTACACACACATTTATACACAGACAGAAAGACTCTCACAGCTAGAGTACTCCATTCCCAAATGCATTTTCTGTGTAAGTGCGCAAGTTGTAGTCTTTTCACAGATGCCCTGTAGAGTTGTGTAGATGCACATAATTTTATTTTGTGATCATCAGTGTTCCTACATGATATTCACTGCCCATAATTTATTATTCATAGCGCTATGACCACACATTGGAATTTTCAATATTCCTGTACCTAGACCTCTTGCATAATTGTAGCCATTAATCACACAGGGACACCCTTTATTACTGGCCGGCGGTGCAAAGAAGTGACCCGAGTCAGCATATATTGATGGCATGCTATTTGAATGCTTTAATTATTAATAAACCATGTTAAACTCACACTCTGTAGCTGGGGATTTCCTCAGCTGAGAAGAAGAGAGAGCAGAGTGTAACAGTGTTGCAGCTGCAGCTGAACGGAGGGCAGAGGCCGACTTACACCTTGTAGGGTCCTCTGTGTCTCTGTTCAGATTTACTTGTACTGAGCAACAAAAAAAAACAAACAAACAAAAAAAAACATGTTTTGTACTCTGACTGATAAAAGAAACACGGATCTTTTCTGATTAAATCCCGCAGGCTCGTCTTTCTTAGACAAGTCAGGTTTGTTGTGTCTACCCCCACCTGGTGAAAAATTACTGAGGTGTGGCGAGCTATTCTAGAGAGAATAGTTTTTACAGACACACACTCGCACATTATCTTCTGCCAGTTTTTGTAATGGAAGAACCCTGTATGTAAGGGGAATATGAGGATGCTGGAGATGACTGTCACTGTCATTCATCCATGCTGGCCAGAGGCCAAGAGAGAAAGGAGTATAATGCCTGAAAAGTGCAGCCTTGAAACTGTACCTTGTTTCCCCTTTTTTTTTTTTAAAGGAAAAAGAATTGGTGTCTGGTATTCTATTTTCTCTAGAAAAGAATCATTGAAAAACATACACCTTTCACAGTGGGATTCACCCATAGATTGTGGGTTAAACGTGGAGTAATCTTCTGATTGTCAATCACACTGGTGACAACTTATAGGTGCTGTGACTTCTTGTCTGTTTTCTTCTTAATAGGAGCATGATTTACTAAATCACCACCATGTTCTATTGAAGAAGCCTTGATTGAGATTGTTAACTCCTCATGAAAATGTTTACTGGCATGATAAATCAAGTGAGTAGTAGACTCATTCCCAGAAATGTCCCAATTTTTTTTTTTTTTGCACCTGCCTCCTGGTGGCTAAGAGCTACTTTTGTCTTTCTTCCTAGGCTTTACTTTTCAAAACCAAAAGGCTACATTCACTTATATTTTCAGTCTCTGGATACACCTCAGTCACATGCCAGGCCCAAAGCCCTTTTGCAAATCATTGCTTTTTTCCCCCCACTTTACACACTGAAAGAATGTCGGTACAAAGAAACCTGAAATGGATCCCAGGCTCATTGTTTGTCGAATGTGGCTTCATCTCGTACCAGCCTCCTCCTTTTTCCTAAACTTTTCTTTTACATTTATGTCATTTTATGTCAACTCAGCTGTGATCTTTTATTCCAAGTGACGTTTGAATAAAATACCCTCCTGGTGTCTTAGAGCTGCTATATTTGGCACCTTACAGCACATAGTGTAGCACACACATATATTATTTTTGAACCGTGGAGGAAAAATCTTAATTACAAGAGAGTGATCTTTTGACCCTCACTCTTTGTTTTTTTTTTTAAGACAGTGCCAGCAGTGTGTGACAGATAGAGTGGCCCAGTTATCATGCCTGGCTAAAATATGAAATTGAAGGATTATCCTAAGTCCCGGCAGAGTGGTCGTTCTCTCAACTGCTATATTATGGACTTCAGCATTGCTCTTGACTGTCTCCACCGCAGACATACACTCTGGAAATCACTGGATTTAGAGATGTTCCAGGACAAACAGCGCGTGCATACCCATATTTGTACACTACCTTCTTTCTAGGTTTATATTGCCATCTAATTATCGAAGCTAAGCCCTTTGCTCTCAGTTCCTCAGGATCTTCTGTCAGATTAATCCTTCACTTCAAAGCTGACAAAGCCGGAACTTGAGCAAAAATGGTCTGTTGTGTTGTATGACTGTCGGAGTCATGCTGTCTGGTTTGCTTGCTGCCATTTGGGCTGTGAGATGAACAGGCGGATTGGCATGAGGGCGCATGGGAGGGAGAGACAGAGAGACGGGGAGACCGAGAGAGATTTTGTGGGAAGAGGAGGAGAAGGAGGAAAGACAGACTGTGTGGGGGAAGGCAGGTTTCTCATGCACAGCCCAGTGTTTTGGATGGTAACTAGAAGAACTGGCACAAAGCCTAAATAATAACGAAAAAGAGACAATTTTATATTTCACATAGTGACATGTACACCCCACAGGAAACAGTGCTTGGAACAGAGCAGCGGTTGTATGTTTATAGGTCGTATGAGTCCTGAATTCTCAATCACCTGGAGTGACATTTAAAACCTATTTTGAACTTTCTATTATTCCCAGTGGCATCATAGTTCAAAATCATACCAATCAGCCACTGGATTAAAACCACTTACCGCTTTAATTGCTGTGGCGGACTCTTACAAAAACAAAAACACACATTACCAATGGTCGTTTAATAGGATGCTGCTGCTACCATTACTGGGGTCATGGTGAAATTGATCGTTTATGTGAGCAAGGAGATTTACTAATGTTAGAGTAAAGTTGCTCTGTAATAGGACAAAGAAACAGAATATGCAGAATAGGCCTTTGTCACACTTTTAGCAGGAGGAGCACATTGGTAAAGGACACATTCCATTTTGTTGTTACCATCTCCTTAAATAGGAAAAAAGCTCAATAAAACTCAGCCATTTTATGATCTACAACTGCGCTGTTCATACTGTGATATGTCAAAATATGTTCTTTGAAACAGGCTCTGCAGAGACATCAGGAAACAACAGCTGCTCAATATCACACATATCTTTTTAGCATAATATATATATAGTACAATTACAGTGAGGAGCTGAGCTTTAAGACTCCCACTTATCACTGTCATAATAATGAACACATCATTTTTTCCTCATCATTCAATGTCTATTCTTATGAACTTTAAAGCAGCACAAATAAATAGTAAAGATGAAATTCAAAATCTTAAATTGTACTTATTAGGATAATGTTTTGACGCACTGAGCAGCTGAACATGCTTAGCTTCCGTTCTTGTGTGTCACCATTCCAATTACTTTAATGTCCAGAAGTAAACGTCTGGTTTTATATCAGAGTGATATGAGGTTTTCACTCTTTAGTGACCACTAATTCACTATGAGTAGTTTACAGCTTACCGTTGTACTATATAGATTGAGGAATTAGACCTGACCAGCTGGAATGTCAGTAAAAAACAGAATGAGTGGGACATTCCACAACCCCTGACTGGCTGTAAAATGCTATAAAATGAAAATCGCTGTGCAGTGAGTAGTGGACATGCCATGGACAGTGTTTTGCCTTGCCGAGTTGTCGAATTGTTGAATAATCAATTGCTGATGTCACATGTGTTCATTGTTTCTTTGGTGGAACAAAAACACATCAGTGTCCACTGCTGTCAACCTAATCTAAATAGTTTTCCATGGAAATAATTGTCAGCGCTATGATGGACTGGCGACCTGTCCAGGGTGTACCCCGCCTCTCGCCCTATGTCAGCTGGAGCTAGGCCCCCCGTGACCCTCATTTTCTACCGCTTTTTCTACCAAAAGCGGTAGAAAATGAGTGAGTGAATAATTGTCCATGGGAAAAAAAATCACAACTCCAGAATTAAATTAACTAAAGGTGAAATTTGCAGCCGTTGCATGAACACAAATCATATATGGCTATAGCTGATACTGGATTCTTTTTACCCGCTGTATAGATATGTATGATAAATTGATAATGCTTACTTAACTGAGAAGTTCTTCTCTCTTCCACTCTGATCACCATCATGCAAAACATACATTTTAACGTCTCATCCATAGCATGTTCTCGTATGGAAAATGTACAGTGGTGTAGCTGTAAAGTTTTGATGGAATGAGCATGAAGGAGCTTTCCAATATCTGAATCGCACAGTGGCCACCGAGCATTGTTTCTTTTATACTGACTATCTTGTCACATATCTAACGATGATGCCCCGTTAGCTGCGTGTTGAAAAGGAATGCTGAAGGATCTGTTCGCATTGAGAAAAAAGCTGAATCTCAAAGATGAACAGTGACAAACTCTGAACATGTTGAATAATGGATGAACAGTGGTGTTGTGCTGTTTGCTTTCTGATATTTCTCACTTTTCTCCTGAGATTCTTGGCTAGAAACAAACAGGTGCTACCATCCATTAGTTGCTGAAACAGTGGATTGAGGATAATGGGTTTTTATGAACCTCATGCCTCTTCTTTTTGAGGCTGACACAACCAAATGTGCAAAATCCCTTCTTCCGATCCTTATCACTCACCCCAAATAATACCAGGCTCTGTTCAGTTCAGTTCAGCAGTACAGTATATTGTGTAAAATATTATTATTATGGTGACATCCTTGTTAATTTCCAACTCTTTGTATTTTCTCTATTTCTCTGACTTGATTCCATGCACATGTAATGGAAACTGTATAATACAGCAGAAGGCCGTTACTCCATCACTGTCATATATACCCAGAATCACAGCAAATTAGCTCCCCTCAGCTATTATTACTGTGGTGTGCTACTCTAAATACAAAATGGGTCTACTAGACAGAAGCCTAACTTGATTGCTTTCTTTTCATCTCACCTTAAGAAGCAAACGTTTGGCAATCAGCTGTGATAACAATTACAACTTTTAGGCAAACCCCTTAGGTTGTTTACAAAGCCGCATGAATCTAATAATTCCCACTGAATCAGACTTGTGGGCTTCAGAGTTTGCAGTGATGCAGGCTGATATCCTCCTGTCACAATTTATTGTGTTACGCACCATGGCGACTGAGCTGGGAATTTGTGATTTTACCTTATGTTTGCCTTATTTCACAAGGCAAACATTTTTGTTTAGTTAGTCTGCAGTCACATTTTTAATGTGGCATGACCTCCCTCGATTTGACTCATCTGTGCAGTCAAAGTGAGAGGCGTCTCTACATTTGCACACTCTGACCCTCTCGCAGTGTCAGATCAGGTAACCCGCAGCTTCATGTTAATCAGCATGATCCTTTTGTCAGTATGTGGTGTGCTCCTGTGGTAATTTCAAGTAGGAAGGCAAATACACATCACAAAGAAGGACAACACCCAAAATGGAGATCCCATTTTCCTCCCCAAATATGCTGTATTCAACAGGAAGGAAGGTGATATTATGCAAACGCAGAAAACACGTCACACACAAACGGGTGCATTTGGGAGTGTATTTCACCAGCGGGCGTGTTGGTGGCTGTTTGCTGTCTTTGAAGCCGACAGCACAGAAGCCACATATGTGCACGGTTCCGCCGCAGTAGGTCAAGCTCATTTATTGTGAGCACACTTTGCTGTAATTTTCTTCTGTAAACATCCACAGATGACCCGTAATCTGTCTCTGTGTAGGGTTTAACGTGGAGGCAGCATTTTCTGCATGAGGGGCTGTGGAACAATGTGAGCCACATGCTAATTGTGATAAATTAATTGCCGCTCTGATTGAAGTCTTTTATCTTGTTTAATACAGATATGTGAGGAAAAAATTGCAGGTTAAATCATAGTGATTTTGATCACATTCTGTGTAGATGTACATGCATTTAAAGCATAGGCTGCTTGGTTTTCTCATCACTGGTTCCCGTAGTTGCTGTTGCTGTTGTTTCTGTCGGAATTTCTGCTCTCTCTCAAACACAGAGCATACACATTTTATAATGATCTTATAACATTAGCTCCCTGGCTACCAAATGAAAACATATTTTCTGCTCCTTGGGTTAATTGACACATTAACTTAATTGTTAGCGAGGACTTATATATAGAGTGCACATATTTCACGTCACACACGTGTTGCTGAGTTCAAAACTACCAGGGCAAGGAAGAAGTACTTCTGCCAAGGACTTTATGTTTTCAAGTTCAAAGTTTGTCTGTTTTTCGGTTTGATTGTGTGTGAGCAGCATTAAAAAAAGTAAAGGATTTTAATTATATTTTCTGTGGATGTAAGAAAGAAAGACATTATTAAGTTTTGGTATTGATCCGGACATGGATACTGGATTCAGGATTTATTTTTCTTTTGACCTTGCAAGATAGAGAAGAGTTTAGCCTCTCGGAGTGTTTTCTCTAGTGTTTCTCTAATGTTCACCATCTAAACGTATGTGCTGCTTTTTTTGTAGTTTCAAAGGGATCTTCATGGGCAGTTTATTATTTTGGTCAAACAGTATATATCCTACAAAGTTACTACTGTAAGCAGTTTAGTCTTATACAGTTAGCCTGCTATAGTTTTTGCAGCTTTACTTTTGTTTGGAGATGGCTGATTGGTTTCGCAAACTGTCAGGTGCTGTGTGATAAACATTGTGTCCATAGTGACCCCCGACATTGAAAGTCACTGTCCTAATTCATTTGGTTCATTTCATTTAGGATGTTTGGTATTACAGAGATGAGACCAGTGTAGAAATTATTCAGACCCACAATAGCACGTAGTCGTGTGCATAATCTCCCTGATTTGTTCTTTATTGAGTTCCCGATTCCTCTTCCCATCTGAATGAGGTAGTTCACCCATTAATATCTGTGCAGTGCGGCTCTGAAGCCCTGCCTGTGCCCATGAAGTGATATTGAATTTCAGGGTAACCACAGTTGTTCTTCATTCCGTGCCTTCTTTTCATTAAGTCAAGCTTTAGCTCCACAAATACAACCAGTGCAGTAATCACCAATGCTCACTGTGTAATGCATCTCATTTCCGTTTTCACTTAATGTCATGCAAAATCATTTTTTTATCTGTCACCCTTTCAAAGGAAAGGAATAGCATTGATCTTGAAGGAAGTTTTTGTCACCATTACGGGCGTCCTTTCCGAAGGAGAGAAGTAATTGGTGCCATGGTGTCATTGAGAATGCACATTTTCGGTCTCTCGCAGACAATAAAGTGGCCCTTGGAGCATTTGCAGGAGCAGCAAATGTGCTTGGCATTGTGTGCTGTTTGACAGTATCCTTGCTCACATGCCTTAAGATTATGTTTTCGCCATCTGGACCATTATTTTCATTTGTTTTTAAGCCCTTTTTTTAGTAGCCACCTTCTTGATTCTATTAAAAAAGTTCAATGTTCAATATTCAAATTGCATGGATGTGATGAATCGTCAATGTAAAGAGCAGCCATCATGGAAGGTGTGTTTTAGATTACATCACATTATATATACACTCTATGGACAAAAGTATTTGGTGCCTAACCATTACACTAACAAGGACTGTAATGAAATATTATAAATAAATAATATAAATATTTAAACTTACTACTTTACTTTACTACTTTTTTATGGAGTTGGTCACTTTTGCAGCTATACCAGCTTCCACACTTCTTGGAAGACTTTTCTCAAGAATTTGAAGGGTTTCTCTGGGAATGTGTGCCAATTCATTCTGTACAGAATTTATGACGTCAGGCACTGATCCCAAAGGTGCTTGATGTGGATGGAGGTCAGGGCTCTGTGTAGGACAGTCATGTTCTTTCATACCAAACTTGTCAAGCCATGTATTTATAGTCCTTGCTTTGTGCGCTGGGGTGCAGTCATGTTTGCACAGAAAAGGGCCTTCCTCAAACTGTTGCCACAAAGTTGGAAGCATAGCATTGTCCAAAATGTCTCACTCATTTTCTACCGTTTGTCCACTGAGGGTCGCGGTGGGTGCTGGTGGGGTACACCCTGGACAGGTCGCCAGTCTATCACAGGGCCACATAGAGACAGACAACCATTCACTCACACATTCACACCTATGGGCAATTTAGAGTGTCCAATTGACCTAATCCCCAAATCTGCATGCTTTTTGGACTGTGGGAGGAAGCCGTAGTACCCGGTGAGAACCCACATGCACAGGGGGAGAACATGCCCTTCACACACACACACACATATATATATATATATATATATATATATATATATATATATATATACACACACACATATATATGTATATATATATACATATATATACTGTATATGTATATACAGACATACACACATTTGTCCTTTTCCTTTGCACATTGTGAAAAGTAGAGGCAAAGTGACAGGTAATAAGATAGATGGAAAAGACTAATTAAGCATAATAGCATTGTGGCCCTGTGATGGACTGGCGACCTGTCCAGGGTGTACCTCGCCCTATGTCAGCTGGAGTTAGGCACCAGCGCCCCTCGCAACCCTCAGTGGATAAAGCGGTAGAAAATGAGTGAGTGAGAGAGAGCATTAGTACAATAGCATTGAGACTCAGGTAAAGTTTAGTGTATGGCTAAATATATAAAATACACTCACTCACTCTCACTCAGACAAACTGTAAATTAATGTGCAAAAATACATTCATACATTCCTACTCATATCTGTTACCTTGTGCCTTTATTACAGATTCAATGAAATCCTGAATGAAGACAGGAAATGAAGGAATGATGTGTAGAAAAACATGCTACGGTTCACTAAATCGTACGACCTCCTCAGCCCTTTTGCACTGATACAGTTTTATCAATTTTCAGTGATGTCAAGTGACAAATATGTAGTTCAACACACAGCAGGAATATTTAAGTTTGCAATGCATGTTTACATGGCAGTGCAGTCTGCAGCTGCAGTGTAGAGGGCAAAAGGGCTGACCAGACAGTCAGTCCTGCTATTACAACTATAGAACCACCCATCCGAGGTGGAATAACAAGACTGTGAATGCTTGCTTTTAATGTCTCATTTCCTGTCATCCCTTACACCCAGAAGATTAACTGGTGTGACCTCTGTGAGAGAAGTGGCAGGTGAATGAGTAACTTTACCTGAATGTGCTGACTGTTTATCATATTTTTGATGATGCCACAGGGGAGGGAGTTTTACCAGGGCTGATTTACACCTTTGATGTGTCCTGGCCATAAATATTTGCCCTCCAACTTGGTGTTTTCAAGAGCTAATGACTTAGATGAATCAAAGTCAGGCAAACTGCTGAAGGTCTCCGTACTGCTGCCACAAAGTGACCTGCTGAGTCAGAACTGGGAGAACACATCATTAAAAACCTCAAACTGGATGCCCAGCTCCGATCACCTATTCCAATTGGATGAGCATTATTAATTTCAGAATTTCAGTTTATTGTCACTAGTCCGTGCAAGCAAGTGCTAGCAAAATAACATTTCACATCCATTTACCACATACAAACATCAATTAATCCACGGTTATTACTGGTTGAACATAATAATGGCACACGTCAGAATTATACAACAGCACATAAACATTTGATTGTATATGTACTCTAAACTTTGAAAAGTTCGTCAAGGGCCACATACAGCGGAATTTGATCTCAAGCGGGCCAGATCAGTAAAATAATAGCATAATAAGCTATGAACAGCAAGAACTCAAATCTTTATTTAAATAATCCAACTTGGAATTTCTTTGGAAAAAATAAGTGCAATTTCAACAATATTATGCCAAAATTAATTTTTTTTACAATGTGCATTACAACTTAAACATCACCGTAGATCTGCTAAGGTGCATTTAGTCACAGTTATCTAGAAATGAAAATTTTACCATTTAATATTATGATTAAATGTGAATCATAATGTGAATTCTTCAAAAATTCATCCTGTGGGCCGGATTGGACCCTCTGGTGGACTGGTTCTGGTCCACAGGCTGTATGTTTGACATCCCTGCCTTACAAGATCAGTTATCAGTAAAAAATGCAATGTAAACATGTCTAAAGTCATTAAATATTTCAAATTTTTGTGGCTCCCAAGATAGGTCACAGAAGATTTTGTTCATGTAAATTGAGTCATGATAGTTTGTTTTTTACTAAGTAGATCCCCACATAAACAAGTTTGGAAAACACTGATTTAGATTTAGACCACATGTGCAAAGAAAGAAACTGTTTCATCAAATTATTTGGACATTAACTCACGCTAGTATGTTTCCTCATAACATTGATCCTGTATGTGTGTGTTAAATATACATGTTTTACCTGTTTATCATGCAGTAATAGTGCTGTCGCTCACACATTTGTCTCAGCTGGTCGTGTTATTACCTTCAGGAAAATCAATCACACTGCTTAATGCACCCGAGTAATCACCTCCTCACAGTCATTTCTTGTGCTTTCCTAAACTGCAAACAGAACAGCCTGGCATATTCAGCTCATTGTTTTACGTAGAGCCTAAGGAGGCATCATTCGTCAAGTCTTGTGTTGTTGACCCAGTCAGTGCACAGGCAACTGCGGCTGTCGGTGTAAGAGTGACAGATACATGTGTGCGTTGTACACCACTCCTTGCAGTTCATACTTCCCTTTGCCCAAGGTTGAGGTACAGTAAAATGGACAGACCCCCCTTCAGACCCCGACACCCTCCTATGTTTTATAAAAACTGTTGGAAATGATTCAAACACTCTGAAGCTGCTCTATTTCCCAACATGGTGCAGTCAGCTAAATGTGGATCGATGCACTACACTGTAATGCAGACGTATTATCAGGCTCTGAGGTTTGTTTGTGTGGAAATCCTTGTGAATAATGTGGGCGATATCACCTTGAACAACCACAGCAGTAGGTTCAGTGGTTATATAATGGTTACGCACACACACACACACACACACACAGCATTTATACTAACAAAACATAGAGGCAAATGAGATCAGAGAAAGCAGATAGAGTCGGAGATCCATTATTGTGACTGCAAGCAGAGCCAGATATACCAGGAATACAGACGCACTATTAAATTAACCCAGGATTAGATTTGTCTGATAGAGTTTGATATTTCCTCTTGGATACATTTAATGTCACAGTGGTTTAGCAGCTTTGACAGTGTGCAGGTAATGCACGCTACTTTTATTACTACAGTGTGTCAAAGTATAATCCATGTCTATGTGATTGGTTTGTTTTGGATGTTTGGGACATCAATGCAAAGATAATGTCAAGGTTTTGAATTGTGTTACGAGCTGGTAATTGTTTTGTACTGTCTGGAAGATAAACAGATGAGGATATTGAGGATTTTAAGTCTAAATACTGTTGACTTAAGGGCTAAGTCTATTTTGAACCACTCTGGCCATTCCCCTCTGACCTCAACAAGGACATCAACAAGGCATTTTTACTTAGAGAAGTACTGCTCATGTTTAAAGACACTTAAGTCACTTGATGCTTGGTTTGAACTTCGATGGGTCACGTGACTGTTTTTACATGCCTAAGTGCACTTAGAGTAATTGATGCCATGTGATTTGCTGATGAGATATTACAGTTGAAAAGGTGTACCTAATAAAGTGGCTGTTACTGTTTATTGTTTTTCTGTGGCTATGGAAGACCTTTGTCTAGAGACTTTTTTGCCTGAGACTTCTGGGAAAAAAACACCTGTGTGTCTAATAGAAGCGTTGGATTGTAAAGATGGGAAAATAGGATTCAGATTTTGGAAAGGTGACATCAATTCTAGTAATAGTGGCATCTGCTGCATCACTTTTCAGCATTTTTTTTTTCAAAGGCAGCATTGCTCATGACTGAAAGCACTTTTTATAATAATAGGAATATTTTTGGTTTAATTCCCAGCCCAGAGATATGAGTGAGATACTGGATCTCTGATTTCTACGACAACACTTGGTGAATGGGATATGCATTTCAAATTACTGTAGAACAATTTGTAGTTATTTGCAGTTTCATTCATTCATTTAATGACGGCCACTTTTTATTCATGCACACCTCAAAATGAACTGTAGTAAGTTGATTGCTTCACATTTTTTTCGAGCACCGTCCACTTGGAAATCTCATTTGTCCAATACTTTGATTTATAACCAAAGTCCTGTACTTTGTGATGAGTGTTAACTTGCAAATGTCAACATGTGTCAGAGTAATGCCTCACAGAGCCACTTGCATGGCTATAGCATATTAGTGCTGATTAAATTAACATTATACAAGTCCCACAATTAATGGAAGTTAAATTTTTAATTAAAAAAACGTTCATTTTATGGCGTTTTCTTTGTTTTTCTGACATGTAGTGTCAGTAACTCTCTGCATTTGTGCCATATGTGACTTCAGCATAGATGGTAGAGCTGCGTCATTTTTCAAAGTTTAGTGTCAAGAGAACTTTTGTTGAATTTTGTCTTGAATTCTGTTTATATTATAATGTTTGTGTGGATTGTATGTATTTTTGGGTTATGCCATTTCACGTAAGACACAAATATGTGCAATGTTTTTCTTTTGAGTTTATGTGTAAATCCAGGAAGTGATATGATTGATTGATTGATTGATTGATTGATTGATTGATTGATTGATTGATTGATTGATTGATTGATTGATACTTTATTAATCCCAAGCTGGGAAATTGTTGAAATATCACATCCATATACCACATAGCATAACATGAATTAGTCCACAATTATTACAAGTTGAACGTAATAATGGCACTCGTCAGAACATTTGATTGTGTATGTACCCTAAAATTTCAGTCAACACACTGGATTTCGTGTAATGCTAACACGATTTTAAATGATTTCAAATGTAGCTTACTCCTTTTTATAAGGACTGCACACAATCAACAGTGGTTTTATTTCCATGAATGTGCATCACTTAAAAATGACAAGCTGCGCAGAAAATATCCATCTGGCACAACAAGGCTTGTGAGATCGTTTTTTTTTTTTTTTTTGCACGATAATTTTAGCCCACAGCCATTTGCGAGCATGTGTGATAAGGCTAGATAGTGAATGACTAGAATGAATAGTTAGCAGCGGCTGCAACCTCATTACAAGGACAAACCACAGAGAGCAGGAGGTTCATATCTCTGGCACAGGCCCACTTTGCTGTTTCCAATTTGAATAAAGAAGAGAATAATACTTTAAGCCTTTCCCTGTGTGGGTATCAGCTTGTATGGGACAGCAACCCGTGAAATGAATATTTTTGTGAAGTGAGATGTTGTACAGAAAGAGGAAGGGCCTGCATTTTCTAGGTAACTGAGGAACAAGAGGGACAGGAGAGGAAATCCGAGAGGCAAACGAGATAAAGAAGAAAGACATGTTGAGGTAGAAGATGCAGTGACTGAGAGGCTGACCTTCTATGCTGACTTGGACGGAACAGATGAGATGCTTTGGAGCTCAGTGAGTGAGCATGTTTCGTTATGCATGAAATGCATCTTCTAAACGATTAAAACGATTAGGATTTAGTTGGATGTCTTCATACATGTTTTGAAAGTTGATATGTTGAGTAGATAAAGTAAATACGAGCTCAAACTTCAACTCTTCCTCTCAAATGGCCATCACTTTCTTTCCAAATACTGTAAAATTTCTCCACAAGCAAATTCATTGCATTTATTTTTCAAGTTCCCGTGGGCTGAAATGTTTTTGATCCAACAGGACATATTTGTTGGTCCTTCTCCAAGAGAGCTAATTGCCTTTCTTTTCTGTGTAGTAAGTGAGTGATACACTTTGACATTTTAAGTCTTTCAGTCAGAAGGATGTGGGTTCAATGCCCTCCTCCTCTAGTCTACATGCAGATGTGGCCCTGTGCAAGACACTTGACCCAGAGTTGCTCCTGATGGCTGTGCTGGCAGCGTGTGAGCGACTATGACCAATGTGTGATAGAAAAATCACTGCGCATAGCGATGTGTCAATGTGTAAGTGTATGGTGCTGAATGGGTGAATAGCAACAGTGAAGTGTGAGGCAGCTTTGAGTATGTAACATAGATGTTTGGCATGTAGAAACGTCAGTCTAGCATGTATATAGTTAAACTTTGATTGGACAATTTCTGGTCAGGAGTGGGGTTTCAAAACGAATCCAGTTGCAGTTATCATAATGACACTGATGTTAATAAGGCATTTCTTCTGTGTTGCTTTTTATAGGTCTCAAAAACACAAATTAAAGACTGTACATCAAAGCAAGTTATGTGATCCATTCACTCCAAACAAAGAAGTACTTAAGCCTTGATTCAAATGGTTACATCATCTTAAAAAAGAAACAAGGATGTTTTCACCAAAGGTCTACATCAGAGCTGCATTCAAATCACAAGTTACACAAAATCAAACCTCATCATCTACTTCAGTCCATCAATGAGGTCACACAACACAATAGTGAAGCAGCATATGAGGGGAAAAAACTGAAGATAAATAAAAGTAAAATGAAAAGTAAAATCTATCTATCTAAAACTAATAGTGTGTAAAATATAGCCACATTTATCTTCTCAATTTTCCCTTCCAAGTGTGTTGGAGAACCTATGTAGTCTAGTTAGGTGTTTAGTTTGTCTATCTTGGGCTATTATAAAATTCATTCTGGGGTAATGAAAAACAACCGGGCGAATGTACGCTTATAAAATATTACAATATAATATAGTATCTTCATTTCCTGCCAAATGAAAATAAGAACCTTATTATTTTTATTTTTCTACTTAACTGACAAACCAATGCCTGTGCCTCTACATAAAAGATACCCAGGTGATCTCACACCACCGCCACCATTTATCTCCTCAAAAATGTTTTGACCGGTAGAATCACTTATGAAACTTACCTTGGCATCCTTTTCAGTTGGGATGGTATGATTTTTTTGCATCCGATATGATATCACAAACTAGTGTATGTACCGATACTGATATCAGTCCGATACAGCCATTTTACAAATGTTAAACTTCCTCTCTGTAATGCTGTAAAGGTGTTAATGTATGTTGTGATTTGGCGCTATACAAATAAAACTGAATTAGCAATTCCAAGCTATTTATAAAACATAATTCTCCACCTGTGTAACAAATATTCTTCTCCCATAAAAAATAAATGAATAGCTCATAACATGACTCGACTAAAATGTGGTTGTTGATTTTAATTTACATTTTTACAGTATGTGCAGTGTAAAGCCTGTGCTATATATGACTTTTGGACTGTATTGGATTTTACATTTTTATCTGTCCAAAAGCAGTGATTTCTACCAGTATTGGACCGATACTGAGTATTGCAACCATCTTACTTTACTAGGGCTTGACGATGAAATTAGATGACATCTGTGCTTATCGTAATCAATGTCAGATGATTAAAGATTGATTTTCTTCATGGGTGAAAGTTGATGAAACCAATGAATGGTGGTTTTTAAACTTTTTAAAGGGCTGAAAAAAAAACAGCTTGTTTTGATTAAGTGTAACGTCTCAAATTATGTTTTTCCACACACGAACATTATGTCAAAGTTTTTTGGACCTTTGTTATATTTCTTAAAGAAAATCATATTGCTTTATATATAGTTATTAAATTGTGCTTCCTTGCTTTTGTCTTGACATAAAACAGATCTCCTGGAAAATCATCAGGCAACACAAGATTAAAAAAGTAGAGTTGACTACTGAAATTCTGAAAAATACAGTGTTGGGTGGAGCCATAGCTTTGTAACTATGTAACCATATAACTGACATGAATTTATATTTTGATTTATTGCAGCTTTGACTGTAGATTTCCACTTCTGTGCCTACTAGTGTTCATACACCATGGAATTTGACCAGCTGTGTAATTGAAATGCATGTAAATCTCGCTGTGCATTGCCGCTTTTTGATATGTTATATCTTCTGCATTGACATCTAAAAATAGTGTACTGCTTGCACACTGTTGTTGGCTGCACAAGAAAGAGAAACACAGATTCACAGAGAAACTGCAGGAGAATCGTGGTGTATTAGGTGTCATGCGGGAGAGGGATGGCACTCAGATACTAGAAAAAAGTCTGCTGGGTGCAGCATTTAACTTGTTTATTTTCCTTCCTTAACTGTTCATGTGCTTTGGTAAATGCAACAGCAATGACGCTCTTAACCCAGGATCCAGACATCCAGTCCCAGATTTTTGTTCAAGCCTTACTGTTGGCTCCAGCAGCAGCAATTGCCTGCTTATTCTGCCTCTCTCTCTCTCTCTCTCTCTCTCTCTCTCTCTCTCTCTCTCTCTCCTCTCCTCTCTGCTCCCTCTCCCTCTCTTGCTGTGCTCCCTCTGGTCTGCTGCAGTGGATGGTCCTCACGGTGTGCGCTCACAACTCATCTCAGTGGAGGAGATCTGAGCATCTCAGTGTCATTTTCCCACCCTCCTTTTACCTTTGCAGCACTCGTAACCTCTACCACCCCCCCCCCCCCCCCCCACCTATTGTCAGAGGCCCCCCACCACCTATTGTCAGAGGGTCTGGATAAATGTGTGGGAAAAATCTTAAGACAGAGAAGAGAGAAGGGAAGAGCTCAGGAAGTCTTTAAACCAACGTCTCCTACACATATGACTCTGTGATGTTCCACTGTCTCTGGATGGCAGAGAAGCTTGTGCTCTTAGATGCCTTCTACTTTTAGACTCTGTGCCAGGTAAGTTCTCCCTCTGGTTTCATTTTGTTGTTCTGTATTATATGTAGTGATTGACAGAGGAGTGCCTTCAGCTCATTTCCTCCCTGAGGGGGTTAAAATGTTCTATTGGAATGATATTTTGACTGGGATTGTGTGCAAACAGCTTCATATAGTTAACATAAGACATGCATTAATGTGTGCGTATATGTGCAAACCATGTGTGTTTTCTGTGCTTCCTTTATTTATTTATTTATGAGCTCTGCAATAAATTCAGTTTTACTGTAGCAACTTGAAAGCATTTGCTTTTTTAACTAGTGAGGCAGGACTAGCTGTTATACATAATTTGCATGTCACTGGGTATCAGAGAGTGGTAGTAGATGTTCCAGTGTGTATCTGGGTCTCTCAGTGTTTACTGGGATGGAGGGGGAGTGGTGATAAAAAAAAAAAGTGCAGCCCCCCCTTTTTTATGTGGGGGGGGGGGGGAATCCCTTGGACATTCTGAATGTGGAGTGCAGAGCAACACAGATGACTGATAAAAAAAAAAAGTGCAGCCCCCCCTTTTTTATGTGGGGGGGGGGGGGAATCCCTTGGACATTCTGAATGTGGAGTGCAGAGCAACACAGATGACAGGGAAATTCTGTGACGGTACAATGGAAGGTGCACTCTACGTCGTGCGTGTGGGTGTGTGGCCAGCTGCATGCGTCTAATGTAAACTCTCATGGAGGGAAGAGCGCTGCTGCGTGGGCGGTTTGTGCATCATTTTGTGTTTTGTGAATGAAGTGCCTTTTAGTCTGTAGACACGGAGAAATAGCGCATATGTGTGCACACGTATGTTCCTGCAGTCTATGTGCGTGTGTGTGTGTGTGTGTTTCCCTTTCAACATAATCAACTAACTCCAATCCCTTGACTGTGGGGAAGCTCAGGCATCGGCAGCGCACATTCACGTTCAGGAATCACTCGTCTACAGTACAGTGGCGTCCCTTAATGAGCTGCTGGGTGGTGTTTGACTGTGGGTGGTGGCTTGGTGACAATTTACAACCTGGGTTCCCGGGTCCTTGCCCTTGGTGTAAATCTGCCTGCCTGGTGAAGCACGGAGCCACTGCAGCCAGTTAGAGGAGATACTTTGGATGTCCGTGTCCACTGCTGCACTGCAGACTCTCTCCTACTAAAAGCTGCTCACACATAATATGTTATTCAGCCACAGACAGTGTTGGCTTGGTTGGAGAGACTCTTCACTGATCACTCCATAGTATTTGAACAGATTATTGTAATGTAAGGTAACTTCTAGCTGTCTGTGTGGTGTTTTTTGCGGGTGGATGTACTGTATCTAATGGGAACTGAGATCTGTGTCTGGCCTTATTATTGCTTCACTTGAGCAACTGTGCCACTAATGTCACCATGCTGAAGAATCACAGCTGTATTATAATATTTTCTGCAACATATACAGTAACATAGACATTCTGATAATCAACCTCCAGCTCTTCTTGTGGTTCGTGCGTCCTTCCCAAGTGTTGCTCATTAATTAGAATATCAATAGGGCTTCCCTCTACATACATTAACTACAGCACTGTGCCTAATACTTTAGCATTAGGCACATTATTGTACTTGTGGTCAAATGGAATTCATATTACAGCATTTCATCTATCCTGCAGACCTGTTTTTGAGCGAGCACACTAGAATCCTCCACAAACTTGAAGGTGGCTGTATCACTAATATGTGTACGTTTCTACATAAGTGCTTGTTTAGGTGCAACAGTAGGTTACCATACATGTGTAGATGAATTACAACAGCAGAAGAGTAGAACCACTCATTGCAGTGGGGAAGTGCTCGCTTTCAATCTATGCTCCACTCTCATGTGGCTCAGCTGTGAAATAATATAAATGTAAGAGTACATTCAGTAACACACAAACAGATTTTTTTGCACGAGAAGGTCAAGTTACCTTTGTAAAGTCAAATGTCGGGAGATTGCTAGGGAGGAAATCTGCATATTGGTTATTCTATATTTTCCAGTACAGGACTGCACCATATACCATCATTACACATGAATGTTCCTGTGGTGTAAAAGCACCTATTATGACCTATTATGTGCCTTTAGCTGCATAGATTATCAAGACTAAGGGGGAAATTAGGGTAAACTTAAAAAGAGACTTTTTCCCTCAGCATGATCTGCACATTAAGAAAAGCCATATTCTCCTGAGATTGGCACATCACAGCTTGCTGCACTGATTGTTGCAACTGAGATTTGCAGTAGTATCAGAATTAACCCCTGCATCATCTGCCAGCTTGGCTTGTAACTTGATGAAACCAATAGCAATAATAATATTTAACTCACATTTGGCAGGTTGGTCTATGTTAATTTCAAGCACATTCTGTTTGCACACAAACGACATGCTGAGCTGGTAACCCCAGTGCTCTTCAGCACACTCACCTCAGTGCTGATTGGTTGTAATCAAACACCAAAGATGAGTAATGCAGATGTAGACAATATGTATTAACTATGACAGGATATAGATTTTTTAGGCCAGACACGCACCCGTCCGGGGTTTGTCTGTCTCAGCAGATTGACAAGACACCAGAATGGACCAGGAGTCAGATAGATACAGCTGTTTATCTGCTGAAAATGACGCTGTCACATTTACTTTCAAACAAGATGAATGACCCTTGAGTGGTTGCTGAAATTGATAGCAAAAACAGCTTTCTTACATAGTGTATTTTCCTTAGGTCAATTAGCATGTGATCTCTGTGTCGTGTTTGGGTGAGGCCTCGCCACATGTAGGTTGACCGTGCAGCATATGCATTCCAATTCTGTTTGGTGTGCATCACTCAATGTGCTTTGTGAATTAAGCAAGTGTTTCCCAGACCAAGTAAAAGAAGGACAAATTACTCTGTGTGCACACCCAGGGATCAGCACTTTAAAGAATGCACAGATGGAAGAACCATGTGCTCTTGGCAGCCCATGTTGGTAATCTGGACAATAGACAGCTTTTGATTGCAACAGTCGTGAACACTCCAATGCTGAAGCTTGAACAAAATGAAAACAGCCGTCAGCCATAAACAAATGAACAACATGACCTTAAGGAGTCGTACGGTCTGTCACACCCCTGCATACTGACATGTTGCTGTAGCTGTGAGACCATGTACAGGATATTGCCATGAGCACCTTGCAATGCTAATCTACATCTCCACATCACTTCATGTAAAATTAAATGCGTAAGAGAGAAAAATGTAATAGCTACGACAATTCAATCTATCTGTGCAAGAGGCCTGGAATAAAATGATTTAAACAGAGTCGAGGAAGGCGTGGGACCTTGCGAGTTTAAAGTGTTAAGGCTTTTAGATAAGCGAGTGGTATTAGAAGATGTGGATGACGTTAATTCTGGTGTTTTTGCATCACCAAGGTAACAAATCATGTTTGCAAAGCTCAGGTTTCACGGTTTGTAAACCACTCTTGCTCATTCACACAGCTTAATAACATTCAGCCTCACAGTTCAACAGGAAGCATCTACTGGAATGACAGATAAGTGTCTCAGTAAATTGGTTACCTATACATTCACAGATACCTTTTCTGCTTGGAATCTTATAGAAATAGTGACAGCTTAATCTGAAAAGAGCTAAATTTGTCAAGGGATCATAGTTCAGCCACTGACATGGATGAAGGCTATGGCAGGATGAGGATAACGCTCCACAGCTCTGGGAGAACAAATAAACTGTTTGACACACAGATGTTGTCGTGATGTTCCAGTCTGGTACAAGGCAGCCCCTCGTTCTAGATTCTGACGGCATGATAAACAGAAGCAAAAATGTCATCAGAGTATTGTGATTACAGCTCGATACTGTGATATCTTTGGGCCATCACCTACTGTTGAAAACACAGCTCACTGACGGGTCACACCAACCTGGAGGGGAGGGGTTGTGCTACTCAGTGCCCCACGCAGCCACAGTGATTACTGCACTCATTTTTGACAAGTCATTAAAAACTGCATAGCTGCTTATCTTAAGCACAGTATGGCTAAAAGTCATTTAGACACCAATTGGGAGTCAAAAATGATCTCAGCTAACAATCAGCCTCATTATCACACACAGGTTTGTGTAGCTATTCTTCTTAGGACACTGCATTGACTGTTATTCATTTCATTTAGTGAGAACACTCATAGTCATAATGCATTCCTCAGCCCTTTCACCCAAACCTTAACCACCACAACTATTTGCCTAACCCTAATCCTTAATCTAACCATAACCTAAACCCAGTTTTAAACCTGAACCTTGAGTCTTAACTCTCAAAAAAGCTCTTTACACTTTTTGAGGACCCGCCAAAATGTCCTCACATTAGGTTTGAATGTTTGTCCTCTCAAACTACTAAAGACATGTACACACACACACACAGGTTTGTGCAATTCCTATTGTAAGGACATAGACTTACATTTAATTATATTGCCTAACGTGAGCCCTATACAAAAGGTTAACCATCACCAGTTAATGCCTAAATCTGACCTTAACCTAACCACAATTTTACATCTAATCTTAATCAGAACCTCAGAAATTACATTATTTTTCATTAGGACCAGGCTTTGGTCCTCACAAGGATTAGTAGTCCTGACAAGGTTAGGGTTTATATCAGATAAGGTCCTAAAGATGAAATCACACACACAAACTATTAAGTGCCTAACCCTAACCTAAACCCGAGTCTAACCCTAACGCCGGAACCAGGTCTTAACCCTGAAAAAGCCCTTTTAAAGTTGTGGGGCCCAGACAAAATATCCCACATGGTCAGAATGTCCTCACAAAGATAGGTTTGTACACTTTTTGGACCTCAAAAGGATTTAAATCCTTTAAAAAGTTCACATACACACACTTGCAGAATGCCAGAGAGAGAGGCTCTGAATAGTCTACTCTAACAGGCTTCTCTGCTTATGGAGAATCTTGTTCTGAACCCAGAGGAAATAAAGGAAAGGAAAGCCCCCTCCTCTGCTTCCTTTCCCCAACATCCCATCTACCCTCTTCTTACTCTCTGTGTTTCTGTAACTCACCCTTATTCTCACCCTCTTTCTCTCCCTCTGGCTCAGCCACAGGTGAAGAATTAAAGCCAAAATGTAAAGTGCACAGAAACATAACAACCTGTTTGCTACTATGAACGCAGACGTGAATAATTATGCAGCTGTAGCTGGGCTGCTTTCTGCATCTACCTCCACCAGCAGTTTCATGACACACCTCCATCCCTCATACAGACAACAAGTCACGGGTTGATAAACTGCTGTGTGTTCTGGAACACCACTATCCCTGCCTTTTACTGTGGTGTGTGCACTTTGCATGTACTGTATATCACACATTTAGTATGTATCTGTTTTCTGCAGTGTAGCATCTTGGGTTGGCCCTGGAAGAAAGTGTCGTCTGCCAACAGGAGTGATCGGGATTTCTGGCTCTGCTAGTAACTTGCTGAACCTAACTAAACCTTTAGCGTAAAGAGTTCTGAGTGGTCATGAAGACTAGAAATGTGCTATTAATGCACAGACTATTTAGCTGTGTCTATATATTTTAAATTTAACACACTGTGACTCCATAAGGAACACTTCCCTGTTGACATATTTACTTGCTGAGACTGAGATCAAATTCCCTCTTTACAATACATAAAGTTTGAAAAGAGTTTTAATCTTTGTTTTACAGTAAATAAGATCAAAGTAGGGTCCCAGTTTTCCATTTTACTTGTTAGTTAGTTTACTTTTAGTTTTACATGAAACTAATGTTTCTGTCTCCTGTCTTTTATCTTAACTTAATCTATCCAGCTTCAGAAATGAAATCATTATGGATGCACTCATTTGATTCTTAACAGTAGTTTAGTTTTTTTTAAAAACCACACAACTTTATGAAAAACAAAGTTGAAAAGTGCCTTTTGTAAAACAAAATGTTTTAATAACCTTTGATGGAGTATCCACAGAAATATGGACAGAGCTTCTGCATTTGAAATTAATGCCATATCCTCAAAACAACCACCAAGCACACACAGGTCATTTCATTATCTAAGATTTAAAATCCTGCATTTGTTTGACACTGCATCACAGGGCCTTGCTCTTTTGGTTGCCATGGAGACAACCATTAGGCAGTGGCGCCCCACCAATTTCTGTATTTCTTTGCATAACCAAACCATGCTGCTTTTTGGGGGCTCAGCCATGCCAACTGTGTGTGTGGGGGTGTAATGTCGGGTGCATGTGCATGTGTTTGTGACTGAACATGAGTGGGAGCGAAAAGAAGAAAGACATGAAAACAAAATGGGAAAGGACTAAGAGAATGATTAAAAGGGGGAAGGAGAATGACAAGGAGAGGGATGAATGTTGAAGAAAAGAAGCAGAAAACATATATGGCAGTATGTGTATAAAAATGTACTCTCTCTCTCTCTCTCTCTCTCTCTCTCTCTCGCTCCAGCAGAAAGTGGAGTGTGTGGGAGAGAGTTTGGGTGGAGGGATGCTGCAACAGTGCAGTGTATTGGTGCTTTCAGTTTGATCCCTGTAACCCTCACTTCTCACTGCATTGCTTCAAGTCTTCACTGAGGCCACTTTACACTGTGATGGCAAATCCAGACTCCTTTTAATCACACATGAGAGCGTGACAAAGTCTCTCATGATTTTTAGATCTTGAAGGTTTTCTTAAAGGACCAGGCATGTGGGCATGTGTTAATGCACAACCCCCATTTCAATGTAATTACAAAATGAGACTAATTTGTCACCTTGTGTTGACCTTCTTATAACACTGTGTCAACTTATCCCTTAACATGTACTGTGATTTTTGTAAGTGACCCAGTTTTTGTTAATCCACTGTGGGAGTTTGCTTCTTTACATTACTGAAATGAAAGATTAATTTATCGGACTAATAGTCTGATTTCCTGCACTACATTAATTGGCTAAAGGCATATTACCATATACACTTGTCACTGAATAGTTCCAAGTAATTCTGCAAATTACATAAGGGTAAATGTATTTGTAAAGGGCATGATGATCACCTGCAGTGTTTTGTTTGGTCAGCAGATGTCACAGTTGGACTTTGTTCATAATTATTTCGGCAAAAACTGTTTTAAAAGTGTACTGGATGAAGTGTTTGGTTAAGTGTATGGGGTGCTCATTCTAATAAAGCATTTTTATGATCATCTTGACTCAGTGCTGGAATGTTTCTAAATAAGTGATGACTCAACTCAGTGATGCTCTTTTGTCAAAGGTTATATGTAAGTAATGATGTGACTGTTTGTGCCCCACAAGCTTTGCAGTTACAGTGTGTATAAGTTTCTATAAGTGGAATATGATGAGTAATGCAAGAAGGAATACACATTGTTGTTGTTGTTGTTGGCTTTAAATGCAATTGACATCTCATACTGTTGCTTTACTGCCCTCTTCTTCACTTTCCTATGTTTCCTCTTCATATTATTCCAAAAATGTACACACTTAAATTAAAGCTGCAGGGATTTTATTATCCTCTCATCTGTCTTGACCACTTTTGTACACTTTTGCACACTTTGGGTACACTTTCTCATTGAATTCAATGAGTACACATGGGTACACTTTCTCATTGAATTCATTGAATTCAATGAGTACACATCACTGAATTCAATGAGAAAGTGTACCCAAACTTTTGACCGATAGGGTACACTGTACATGTAAATGGCCAAAAACATTCCACTGTGAAGGGGAAAACAGCATGTTTATTCTTTAGTGCAGAAAAATAGCTTTCCTGATCACTGGCCTTCTACCCAAAAGATACAGCACTGCTTCTGCATTAGCATCAACATGAGGTATGATTGAGCGTTGGTGCTTCAGAAAGGCTGAGAGTTCCACGATTCCCGCCTCTGCTTTTGCTTTACTCATTGCAGGTATTGCTGTCACAGAGGACTGTGGTGTAGAGTGAACAGAGAATCTGAGATGTGTGACGTTAACTGTGACCTTGATGCACCGTGGAAAAGGGAGAAGTCTCTGTGGGTCAAATGGAGCAAATTGAGTCAACATTGCTTGGTTTTGGGATGTTTAGAAATGGAAAGAACGGAGAAAGAAAGCAAGACACAACTAAGTTAGGGGAAGTTGGCTACTAAAAGTTTTAGTTTCATTTGTTTCTATCACTGATTGACATAAAACACAATTTAAACACTCCAGTTACTTAATTATTTTTTCAATATGCCACTAATCACATTGGTGTTGGCTCTTTAGGGAACACAAACTCCTGGGTGTGATGTGACAGAGGTAGTGGCAGATTTTCAATATGTTCGAGATACACCATTATCAAGCATCTGGTGTTTTCTTTTTCTGGTTCAAATTGCCAAGTAATCATTGGCAAATGAGCAAGGACGTCTTGGTGCATGGATGCAGAGGTATTCAGGTGCACATTTTTCAACCACTAAGAACTTGGACAAGCCCTGATACAGAATACTGTGAACACACAGTATGAACACGCTGACCCTTTTGGGATCTGCCCATGGCCAAAAGGCCACCAGCACTTCTTTTTCTATTTCTCCTCTCCCCAGAACACTTGTATCTCCCCTCCTACCAATTTACTCTGTGCTTGCTCTCTAGCTCTCCGTTATCCACCCACGCCCACAGTGGTACACACACACACACACATTCTCTCATCTGAGTCTTAAGTCTCTGTCCAACTTGTTTACTCAGTATGTTTCTTTCTTTCTCTCTCTCTCTCTGCGGATAAGCACACAGGCAGTCCCACACAGTTAAACATCGCCCTGGACACCTTGAAGGAATCCAGCATGGATTCATTTTTTCCCTATATTGTACCGCAGAATTTCTCTGGTCTCATTTCTGCACAGAGCTGTGTTTGTATCTTGAAAGCGTGCAGTTTGGCAGCATCAGCAAGGGAATCAAACAAATAAACCATCCAAATTTCTTCACTGGTATTAATGTATTCTCTTACAAGTCCGACTGATCTACCCGCCTCTCCCACTCTCTCTCTCTCTCTCTCTCTCTCTCTTTCTAACCATGCCTTCACAGACCCTACATTAAAACCACAGCCAGTGCTTCAGAGAACATCTGAGGGATGTTTTATGTTTTAAATGTTTTTTTTTTTTCCCAGACTATTGTCTGCTAAAGAAAGCAGCAACTGTTGCAGTCACAACACATACTTCATCATGTGACACGCTGACCTGCTCCGAAAATAGCAAGTGCATTGAGTCAGAAAAAACATGATCTGCTTAATGTGATTAAGTGTGCACTGACAACATTTTTGCAAGAAACAGATTATTTTATGTTGGCACTATTCAACATTATTCAGAGGATCTCCCATATCTTTTAAAGCTCAGGCTATATCGAAAAGCTAGTTCCATATATAGATATTGTGTGCAGGGTATATACTGTACATATATATAATATATATATATATATATGCATCAAATTGTGTCAGAATACTGGTGTTCTTAGTGCTCAGTACAATCATAGTGAGATATTTGTATGAGGATATAAGAAGAGGAAGTCTTTATATGTTTCCTTTTGAACTTGCATCATTAAATGAACAGCATGACTAATGTGCTGCACTGTAACTTTGAAGAAGCCATTTCAGCTGCTGTCACGATTCAGCATTGGACTATTCCTAACTCTTTTCCCTTCATCTGTACTCATCATGGATGTCAAAGGCATTGGCAGTCATTTAACTACTTTTTAGTAGCATCTTAATAGAACATATGGCAGGTTGAAAATGTGCCTGAATGCCTTCCTGGTTGTTCTGGGTGTTTGGTGAAGTGATAATAGTTTACACACATTCAGCAGATGATAGGTGGTGGCTTGCTTCTATTAGTTATGTGTGGATGTGCAAAATGTCTTAATTCTTAAAAGATTTGTTCCGACTGGAATTTACATCATTTACATGGATGCAAAATTAACTGATCCGATTATGGTGTGAGTATGCATGCACCAAGTGTTCAGTCGGACTGGACTATTTTGACATGCACAGCTTTTTCTAATTCTTCAAAAGTAGAAGCAGAAGAAGCAGCTTCACTTCCACTTCCACAGTAAAGAAACGCTGCACACCTGCTCGTCCCCTCGCTGTCCGCTATATCCGTCTTATTTTCCTACTCCTTCACATCTGTGACTGTCCAAAAAAATGAATAAATAAATGAAAGTACAGCAGTAACAACATGGAAATACATCACATTCACATTTATCAGGCAAACTGGGGAGTCGTGATCGGATTGACTGTTAATGGGAAAACCTATCTGAATGACAATCTGCATATAAAAGCCATCTCGTTTGGAATGAAATTTGTTACCATATGGGCTGTAATGGATAAGTGATTTTGGATTCACATGTTTACATGAAATATTTTTAACTCATATATTCTTAATATTTTTTATTTTAGAACTTGTATCCATGTAAACAAAGCATGGAACAACACCATAAATTTAAATCTAATGTTACCAAAGGAGAAAACACGCAAGTCAGCTGATGGTACCTTGAGTGGAATAAAGATGCGGGGTGGAGAACATTTTTGTTCACGATGGAGTGCAATAGAAAGGTTGGAGTGCTTTACATAATATCATAAATGGGAGCCAGTCACTTACAAGTGTGGGATTTCTTTCTGAGTACATGAGTCAGTAGTATGTTTGGGTGGTTATGTAAATCAATTTGTCATACCTTAAAGGTCACACAGAATGGTATTTTGGAACCAAAAATCAAGATTACTGATGTCTACTTAGATAAATTGATATTTATGGTAAAAATGAAAAACCCATAGTCTATTCAGATTAAGCCAGTTTATTGCTGCTCTCTGACAGCTTCTGAACAGGCCCTCTGTTTCTGAGCTAATGCCCGCCCCCCAGAACACTGAGTCTCTTGTGATTGGCCAGCTACCAGCTGGCTGACTGCTCCGCATTGCTTCTTCTTCTTCTTCTTCTTCTTCTTCTTCTTCTTCTTCTTCTGGTTGAATGTTCACGTCCATGACCGGGAGTAGCTGTTGGGGGAGGGTTCGTTGCACGGCAAATGTGCTAGTTATGTAACTAAACTGGACTTTTCAAAACCGCTTGCTTGAGCGCCCTTCTTTCTCAGAAGTGGCTGAAGTGTTTATTGTGACACTTTAGTGATGTTTAGATACGGGAAGGACACGGGGACACACCAAAAAACATCAGAAATTTGAGTTTCCAGTGAATGTCCCCTTTAATGCAAATAAAATTTTATTTTTGTACAACCAGTAGGCTTAACTTTAACTTTTGGTATAGGTGATATCAGTCTCTTCTTCTACCAATTAGAGCTCTAAGACACAAAAACTGCTTTTATATATGCTCCCTAGAGTTTTTTTGGAGGGGCAGTATACGCAAATGTTCACACACAAGTCACTCAGATGACTCTCCCACTAGCTACCTAGTATAATTTGCAGTTAATGTCCGAGTGAGCTTATGTGGGAACATAGCAGAAGAAACTTCAGAGATCCACAGTGAGTGAATAGACGGTTGTCCTGCCTCCTGTATGCTCATGCCAGGCACCACCTCCGCTTTTCTTTCCTTGTGAACATGTCGCACCCCAACAATTTCCCACTGCGTTCATTATGTTCAAACAACAAACTCCGCAACGTGTACGGACCCAAATCTTCATAAATGTCAAGTCCGAAAATGGCTTTAATGAAGCGTTTTGAGCTCAGACAACCAAGAAAGTCACTGAAGTGAATGAATGCCCAAAAGATTTCAGTGAAACACTGTATGACTCACTTCGCTGCCATCTCCTTATATTGCTCACAGCATTACATGCTCACTCAACATCAGAATGCAATTACACCACCTCCCCCAAAGCTCCTATTAATAGTAATATATTTACAATGTGACATGTTTCAGACACAATACTGATTTGTAATCAAATGACCAAACAAAGTAGATATTGGACGTGTTCAGATTCAGTGGCATTCAAGGCGTAAAAGACAAACACAGTAGTGTTCCTCGAGGGAAAAGTTCAGTAAAACAACATCCTTCTCAACTCCTGTGTGGTGTTAAACCTTTGAATGCAAACACACATTTCACTTTTTTTTAACCTTCTCCATGTGTTTTTGGTCGAAATGTGCCACTTTTGGATGGATGAAGTGGTGAGTTAATGTCTTCATCTCCAGGTCTGTATGTATTGGTGCAAAACACAACCATAACTGTCCCAACTCCACCCAACCTCTCGCCTCCCTGCTCTTTCTTACAGCTAATCTGTAGCAGGTCGAGCCAGAGACCTTCTGACTAGAGAGATGGAAGGTCATTAGGTCAGGTGGTGCCACTGTGAGATCCACTTAGCAGCACGTCTGACATTATCACCCACAGACAAGTCTATAGATTAGCATATGCGCAATATTGTTGTTCCTATATTATACCATCATGACTTGACCATTTGCCAGTGTTTGCTTTCAGGTTAGAAAAGCAGACTTGAGAATTGAATCATAGTTTTAGTTTCTGTGACGCTGATGGAGATACTTTTTTTTTTTCCCAGTAGACAGCTCAAGAGCAGCCAACCAGAGAAATCATGTGTACTGTACTGCTCAGTTTTAAAGTACACCAGAATAGAGGTGGAGGAAAAACACACTCAAGACTAAATTTGTGTATTGTGTATTGTCTGCATCCACATCACAAAGCCAACTATCCATTTTTATGAAAGATATTTTTGAAAAACCCAGATGGTGGTTTAAAAAGCCTTACTGCTGTTCTGAATATGTTTCCAGAATCCTCCATCTTTTCTAACCATCTGTTTCAAACG
This sequence comes from Brachirus orientalis, assembly GCA_016785285.1. NCBI lineage: Eukaryota > Metazoa > Chordata > Actinopteri > Pleuronectiformes > Soleidae > Brachirus > Brachirus orientalis. The sequence goes on from JAFBJR010000100.1 coordinate 3,558,813, forward strand.
TATTCAGTTTGATAAAAAAAAAAAAAAAAAGTATATTTCTAAACTGTTTTTCAAGCTGACATTCTATTGGTAATGCGTACAGTATAAGACAAAAACTGAGGCTATATTCACGATATTCACTGACCAAAAAGAATGCGTTGTTGGCTACACTTCCGGCCTTGCCATGTTTTCACAGTGAGGTGTTGCAAGAGTGAAAAGTGGCTTCTAAATGCACAGCAAGAGACACAGAATGCTGGCAGTGAGCTATCAAACGATCACAACATTTACCACACAGCGTTAGTCAGCCTGATATCTCAGCTCAGGGGCCTCAAACTCAAAATGTGTTGGCTGGTCAAGTGAAAAAAAGACCTGTTTAGTAATTAGAAAATTAAAATTATATCTTGATAATAATGTTGTAATTAAATGTATATATTTAGGATGATATGGCACACCATTTCAGAATAAAAGTGATTGTTTTGGTATATAGTTCATGCAAAATGAATCTATAGATAAAAAAAAGACAGAAATAGAATTGAATCAAAACATTAAATCAATAACATGTAGACAAATGTAATTAAAACACTAGACAAGCTTATACATAATTAAATGTTGACTTTAATAAAGTGATAAATATAACCTAATGCATTATTACTATTATTACTATTAAAATGTTGTTCACTGTTGGTCAGTTTGGGACAGTTTTCATTATAATTTTAAGTGTAGGACTGTAGGACATCAAAGTTGGGGGCCGCGAGTTTGACACTTGCCTTAGCTAGTCACTAATTAAAACAGACATGTAATATTATGTACATGAAGTTACAAGGAAAAGGAGAGACCAGTAGCTTGTTAGTAGCTTAATTTCTTGGAAAAGATAAACCGTTATTGATTCTGGTCTTGTCTCTTCTCTTCTGGTCTTTCAGTCACTTGACCTAAACCATTCACACTGAACTATGGCTTTTTGCTATTTAAATGAAATGAGGGTCAAGGATGGACGATCTCACAGTGTCATTCACAATTTGTGAGACAACGTAGCATGGAGTGAACCGGACTCTTGGGTGAGCAGTGAAGGGAGATGGAACGGAAACAGAAGAGGTAATGGATGATTAAATGCAAAAGAAGGCAATAATGCAACATTACGAATGGCAATTGCTGTAAACCAACCAACCAACCAACCAGGCTCTGGGAATGGTGATCCCAGTGTCACCTAGAACTGTCTGATTCAGAAGACGGTGTTTTTTTATGAGCAGGCATTGGACAGTTTTGGGCTGGAAACATTAAGTGTTTAATCATAAACATTCATCAATGATCAGGTAAAAAAAAAAAACTACATCTAATCTCAGGTTTGTTTTTGTAATTGAATACAACACAGGCAAGATTGGGATGGATTATAATAAAAAAAATCCTTTACATTTTACATTTTGAAGTACAAAGTTAATTGGAGACTTTCAATTATAGATTGGTTGTGACTTTTGGCACTGTGCTAGAAGAGTGACCTGTCCAGGGAGTATGCTGCCCCCTGTCCAGTGTCACCTGAGATTAGCTTCAGCTCCCCCTGCAACCCTGAAAAGATAAGGATTATAGATCCTGAAAGAATGTACTCTACCGCTTACCTTTCTTTTACAGAAATAGAATGAATGTTACAATAAAAGACAATATTTGCGCTAAACAAAATGTCCATCAGGTGACCGACAGTGTTATAGGCACACAGTGAAAATGTTCTCCCAGCATCCCCCACCTCCTCCTGTCCCGTGGTTTCCAATGGCTCTATTATTTACTCTGACAATAAAGGCATTTTTATTATTCATGTGTAAGCTGTTTCGTAGAACGCATTGGTAAACACTTCCATTTTTTTGTAACAGAAACATACTAAATAGGATGGTAGTGCTGGTTTAAGCACATAAAACAGAAATATTCCCCCCATAACCAAACACACACACACGCACACTGACAAAATGTCCCATCATTCCTGCCATTGCTGTTGTGGCTCCTGCCAAGCTGATTAGGTCTGGGGCCTCTAAGCCATTACAGCATTGATTGGAATCATATTTTGTTGCCGGGGCGGCAGATGCTGATCGACAAGCAAACTCCCAGGCATGTTCCGCATATGGGAGCTGATGCGCTTGTCATTAATTAAATCATCGTGGGCCACAGACTGCCAGGGGATGATGACTTTTATTTAAAGAGCATAAATCACCAGCGTTGCGGGAAAAAATGCAAATGACTCATAAGCTAACTGTTCTTTGATTGGACGTTATCCCTTCAGCTTTGTCACCAAACTATAGACTCCATCATGCTGTCAACAGAGTTTTCTGTTGTTCTGAATGCACGTCATCTAGAAATGATCATGTTACATTTATCATATGTGAATATTCACACAGAGTGTGCAGAGAGTGACGCAGTTTATGTTATGGCTGACGGAGGCAAGGTCGATTAAAAGCATTTTTTTTTTTTTTTTGCTATTTATTTATTTCTATTATTAATTGTTATGAGGCGAGGCAGAGGTGTGGACTATTGAGTGCTGCATGTCAGTTGTAGAAATGGTGAGAGAAGACACAGGCGGAGAGTTAGAGGATGCTCCAGCAGCATCATTTTGTTCTCCTGTGTGGGAACATTTCAGGTTTCGCGTGGTGAATAAAACGGCAACTTTGGTTTGCAAGCACCGTGCAACACATGTTGCTAACGCTAGCAGCAACACTTGGAATATGTCCACTCATTTACGGAGACATCACCACAGCAGGAGGAAGGAGTCGGGTTAGAAAGGGCAACTTCAACTCACGGCAGCATTCAAACAGATACTCGGTGAGAAGTCAGACAGGGCAAAAGGCATAACTAAAGCAACGGGGGTGTTTTTCTTTCAGGCTGTTCAGTGTTTGCTGTTGGTCTGTTTTCTTATTTTACCTTTATTTTATCAGAAAGTCACATTGAGATTACAAGAGAGACCCGGCCATGGTAACAGCCGTACAAAATCACAAAACAATTAAAACACATCAATCAAAGATCAAAGATCAATACAACATACAATATAAAAGGCATACAACTTACAACAAATTTCAGTATTCTCTTAGTGGGAAAAAAATATTTATTTATTTATTTTTTTAAGACTTGACAGAGCAGAGAGTTTATATTCTTACCTAGTTAATAGTTGTTAACTTTTTTTTTGCCAAAAATGTCTCCCCTATTGCTTAAAAAAACTCTTACATCACTTTGATTTAAGATTGTTACAATGATGTGCCCCATAATACTTTCAATTTTTGCATGATTGCATGACATGTCCTACATACAGAATAACTGTTACTATATATATATATATAAAACAAACTGAAAGACGTGATATGAACCAAGCCGTGGATTTTGTGTACACTTCTACTGCCCCAAGAAGTGCCCAAAAACAGATTTAGAAGTGGGTTCTGCTGTTAAAAACAACCCCCCCCATAATCATGAACATGATCATATTATATTATATATCATATGTTATTTAAGCAGTGTATAACATATTCTATAACATATACTGTATATTGAAAATGCGTGCTCTGCCTACGGAATGCAAAGTCAAGTGCTACTCTGAACAACTGTCTGACTAAATGCCTGTATGCGTCAATCCCAGCTGCTGCAGCGCCATGTTTCCTGGATGCAGTCTGGATGGGTAATGCTACTTTAAAGGAGAATATGCCACCTATAATTTATGTAAGACACAAATAATAGAGGGGTAATAGAGAGAAGTGGTAGAGGTGGTAGATCATGTAAAGAAGCTGGCAATGTTGTGGTAGTTATTCCTCAAGGGATGGTAAAAGTTGAGACTGTCCTTTAACCAAATGTAACCGTGGGTCGTATGCAGGAATTGCAACCCATAGGTACATTTTTAAAATAGATAGCAATCTGGTACCTTTGGGTGTGCCATCATCAAGTGGCTTCACTGAAGTGTCCACGGTTTGTTTAGTGGTTTAAGTATTGTCCTTTGGTGTGGTTGACACGGGGTCAACTGCCCTGGTACACATTTACACCCGCTAATTTTTATGTTTAATTTTAACTGCCTGACGCCTGTCTTTTTTAGCCTTAACCTCACTTTAGAAGAAAAATACTGGTGCACAAAAAAACTTACCCAAGTCTCTTAAACAAGAGTTGTAAAAACCACCCATATTTATGTTTCAGTTGAAAGTCTTGTAAAAGTTTTGGACAGGAGCTTTAAGTGAGACTATGTCTTTGGTTTATTCCTGTGCATTTTCACATATCTGTGTATATTAGGTTCACAGCCCCTTATATTGATGTTTATCAAACATGTTAAAGTGATTATTTGCCATCACCCTGTCCTCTTGTCCTCCTGTTCATCCAATATTCCAACTTTGCAAATTCCCTGCATGTTACTGTCCGTAATCACAACTTTATTCATTCATTCCACTTTATCCCTGAGAATTCAAGGCTGATCATGACACAGACGTTCCAGCTGTTTACTCTCACCGGGAACATCAATCTTTTTATGCTGTCTCCAAAGGGACAGCAGACTAATGGAGATGAGACTTAACGTCTTTTATGTCTTCCTCCCAGATGAAATTGATGTTTGAGCCTCTAAATGTGAACCAAAAGTGAACCATCTGTGAAATGCTGATGCAAATCCATTTTTTTAATTCTCCACCTGTTATTTATGGTCTTGAGTCATGTTAGAGAATCTCCATCAGTCTCTATTCCCAGGCACAGAGAGGAAGCTGTCAGAGTCTTAAATGCTGTTTCTCTCCCTTTTTTTTGACGTGTATTCTCTGTCAGTGGTCTAATCGTCACTATTTGGATATAGCCTCCTCTTATAACCATAACACAGATCCTAGTTTCACTTTTTTATACTGTATGACTGTAGATAAAAGCCAAGTAACGCTACAATAGGGAGACGTGTTTTTAATTGGTAATATAGGAAAAGACTGATCTCATGGTACCTAGGTAGAGATTGTTACCTTATTATTCAATATAATTTGAATACATGCTATAGTTATTATACTTACTGGTGATTATTACCATTATCATCATAAAGAATTGTCTAATTAATTGATCATTGATTTCAGAAATGGGGGAAATATTAAAGGTAATGTTTAACGATCCAACATTTTATTTTTATTTTGAGCATAAAACAGAGAGAGAAAAGCAGACGTGCTTTACATTCAAGAAAATATGAACAGCAAATATTTCTGATGACTGTTTAGTCAACTCAACTTTTCAAGTCCCTAAATTACTAGAAGAGGAATTGTACTAAAAAAAGGAAGTGTCCAATCTGTTCAGCTTCTCAACAGTCACCCTGTGGCCACTGCCTGCAATAATAATAATAAAAAATAATAAAAAAAATAAATCAGAAAAGTGTAAACACACCCTCTGGTGATCACAGTTCCCAGAATATTCATTATTGAAGTAGGCTGCTAGGCGATGCCAAACACAGGAAACATCTCATTTTGATCAATGAAATGAAACTGCACATTGAAACGACACAGATAATAAATCGCTAATTATGATTTTGATTTTACTATCTTCTATGCACATTTTAAAAGAAATGTAACAGACATGTTGTTCACAATTTATATCAGAGTAGTTAATGTTTTGACAGCTTCTGGTGATAATAACAATAACAATTTAAACTGAAACTGAAATTTTTTTCAATTATACAACAAATTGCAATTGCAATATTTCACAGACAAATTGTACTTAGAGATATTTTCCTCAAATCTTTCAACCCTAGTAGCTTGTGTGTTTCAACAAGATATTTTTTCCATTTTTTTTCCTTTTGCCAAAAGTCTTGGAAGTTTTGAAACTGACCTGACACTTTTCTACAAGGGTTTTTGAATTTAATCCTATTTAAAATCCACTCACTCTCTTTTCTTTATGCGACTGAATTAATGCAATTTGGTTAATACAGACAATAATACTACTAATAATAGTACATTTTATTTATAAGCACCTTTCAGGACACTTGAGGTCAATATACAAAAAATGTAAGAACAATAAAATACAGAAATAATTAATATACAACAAAACAGTATAAAAGCACACAAGGAAAAAAACAGCAGAAAAACCAATCAAAGTTGAAGCTACTGGTGAGGTTGGTGAGGTACTGAGGGGTGAGGTTGTCGATGGCCTTGAACCGTGAGGAGCAGGATCTTATGCATGATGTGATATTTGATAGGGACCCAGTGAAGATGCTGCAGGGCAGGTGTTACATAATATGTCTAATGGAGAGGGTTCTGGTGATGATGTGGGCAGCCGAGTTTTGGACCAGTTGCAGTTTATGGATGGACTTGGTTAACGGGATGTGACCAGGGTCTGAGCCAGAATAGTAGAACTGTTGGGTGACAGAGATGGACGGAGGCAGGAGATGGAAGTATGCTGAATGGGTGACTTCATTATTAATCTGAGACTGAAATAAAAGAGTGCTGTCGAGGACGACACCCAGGCTCTTAACCTGGGGGGGAGCCTGTGCCATAATGAAGTCCTCCACTCTTTCCTGGAGGTCAGCAGTTTGCAGCCTCTGTAGAGCGGAGGGTCTACAACTCCCCCCACAGTGGAGCCCCTTTGACTTGGGTCCCATCTGGAGCCAGTGTCCACTTGGTTATGGCTGCTTAAAGACAGCTCAGATAGACTCCTGCACTCCTGTCGTCTTGCTATTCAGAGCTTGTTAACCCAGACACTCTGAATACAAGGTCAGGGCTAATGTTCCCCAGAAGTCATTTCAGACGGTTCTGGGTCTATTAAGGAGCAGAGCTGAAACAATAGACTGTCACTGTTCAAATTACTGCATTGGATAGATTTGTGCATACCAGCCACGTGTACCTATTGTACAAAAAAGCCAGAATGTTTACATGATTGCACAGAGCAGTATATAAATCTGTTCAGACATGTGGGTGGACACATGCTAATATAGGTTAGTGTGCTGTATTTGTCTGGCTGAGGATGCAGTCAGTACTCTTGCTACTATGTGGGTGTGGGTCATGTGGGAATCCACGCCTGGTTGCACTTCACTACTCATCTATCCACAGTCCCTCTGATCAATGCTTAAAGAATATCCGAGGGAGCAGTGGGATTTTTTTTTTTTTTTTTTTTTTTTCTCCTATTCCCACATTTATCACTTGCCTACCACTCCTCCACATGAGCTCACACTTTGCTCAAATCAAGAAGATTAAACCTAATAAACAGCCCTGTGAATAAGTGAATGATTTTGTCTCTGCAGTGCTTTCGCCATCAGACTATGAATGCAATAACAAGCTGTGATAGATAGCCAGCGCTAAGAAGTTGTAAAGACATAAAAGATGCGATATTTATGGCATTTGCAAATACAGTTCTCCTACAGCTCTGCGGCTCATAAGCATATTTATCGAGGATGACCATGCATCATGTAATAATCATTTTTTCTGCTAGAGATAAACCCTTGCTCATCCCTCAACCCCAGAATTCATAATCATCAGATCCTAGAGAGCTGGCCCAAACACAGAGAGCAAAGACGCCTGTGTCTTCCCTCCACAGGCGTCTTCCTATCTGGAATGGAAATGTCCACGTTAAATCAATGCTGCAGACGACAGTTGAGCTTTATGCTTATGCGTCTGCTCTAAGTAGGCGAGAGTAAGAGGAAACATAATGTATTGAGGAATAAGGTTTTGCCAGCACCTTACTTGCCTCCTCCTCCCATCCCATCTCTATGGCAACGTATGCCTTTTAAACATGGGAGAGCTTTAGTGTGAATCTGTCATATAACTGCTCTGGGGTTTTGTGTATGTGTGTGATGCAGAGGAGGATGTAGAGGAATTTGAAAGTCTCTCAGGATTAGGGTTTTGGTGCTGGATGTTGTCTGCTGTTTTTGGCAGTTATGAGCTTCTTCACTCTTTCTTGTTTCACTCTCTCTGCGGCTCACTTCTTTTCTGTCACTTGCTGTCACACCTATGTGTTCCCCCCTTGTTTGTGTTTTTCCCCTGCTCTTTTCACATGTCGTTCATCCTTTCTCAGGCACGCCTCCACTTTGCTCTTGTCTTGTCATTGTACAACTGCGGTCATGTCGCCTCCACCTGTAACATTCGACTCTGCGGCGCAAGAAAAAGAGCTGTAATGCGGTTGCTAGGCTACAGAGCGATACGGAGGATCCCTTAAGGTTTCCTCAGTTATGAATTGTCACATTGTATGGCCTTCAGTATTAAGGCACTTTTTAAGTGATCACATTGTGAAACACAGAAAAAAAAAAACTCCTCTGCTTCGTGCTGCACTGCAGTTGCTCGGCGTTCCCCAGCATGCCATGAAGTGGATGCAGATGAACAGGGCCAAGCCCATGTCAGCTTTATTGTAGCCCTTTGGGTTTTGCACTGTAAGCTTTTGCCCCTGTAAGCCACCCCTGCAGCATCTAATGGGAGAGCATTAGTTACCTTGTATTTCCATCAAGCTGCTGTGAAACAAATTCATGCTCCTCTCTGATGGCAAGGGACAGAGAGAGGGACACACTTACATGCAGGGTGATGATAAGAGGTCAGCAGAGCTAAAGCCACTGTCATTACTGTCAGTCTGTCACTAGGCATCAGTGTGTGCAAACACATCCGTCTGTATTCAGTATAGTCAAAGCAAACACCTCTCTCTCTGGACCATCAGACATGTGCAATGTGCGCTAGTTCCTTATTTCCTCGTCCTTTTCTGCCTGAGGACATTTATTGATGCCGATCTTGTGCACCAGAGTATGTGTTGTCTTTGGTCGATGTAGTGTTGCAGCTGATTAAAGACACAAAACTGAAATGTCATGTTTTTGTTCCTTGATTTAATTTGTTCTTTCCTCTGGTCTTGTTTGCATGGCTCTTGCTTTGAGTACAATGCCCTGGCCGAGTTAAAATTGATGTCTTTGTGTTTTAAATGGATCTGTTTCTATGTGTGATGTGAAAAGGGGTTGCCTGTAATGATGAACCTGAAGAGAATTGTCATTTCTAGTGCACTTCCCTTAAACCCTACTGAGCATTTGGACTTCACTCTTTTTATTCACTTCTTCCATCATTCAGTCTTTCCAGCAGGCAGTTGTTTTCAACAAAAAAAAACTCTTATAAAAACAAATGAACATGATGCCCTGCCTTAAAAAAGCCAACATGGGCAAATAGTTAACACAGTGGAGCATTCAGCCATTGACATATGAGTTCATGTTAAAGTTGCTACATGTGTGTTCATTGTTTTGAAGATAAAAAATATAAAATGTTTGTGCCCCTAATGGTTTCTGTTTGGTGATTCAGCAGCAGTAAAAAGACAAGGACCAAAGTAAGGACCAAAGACTGTATATGAATATTGAAGTAGTCAATATGCCTGGTTGTAAAAATAACTCCATCTATGGAAAAATGAGCCTACTTCTCACTCGATTTATAACATTAGTAAATGATTAGCTGAGGTTTTAATGGGCTTAATTGCTAGTTGGGTGTCTTTTTTTAATAGCACATCGTGTCAGCTTTGTAAATGATGTCACAATTTTGCCCTGGTGACGTCTGTGACCTTCCTGTTTCAAAAACAGACACGGTGCCCTTCAAATGGAGGCTTCACAACAGGAGGTTGTTTTGCAACCAAAACAGTGTTCACTTTTATGTACAGTCTATAAGATAAAGGGACTTTTGCTCAGAGTCAGTGTTGCGCTCTGTCATAATGAGCACCCCTGCATAAAAAGACAAGGTCAAATGCCAGGCAAAGACATCTGCAGTGTTTTGAATGCAGAATAACACTTGTCCCTTGTACCATAGTGAAAGCATAGTTCATAGACGAGCAATATAAACATGGGTGGCGTCTGTTTTATCATCAGTAATTTGAGATAATAATGACAAATATAAGCCAAAAAGTAATTTATCTGTCAGTAATTTAAAGTCAGCTGATGCAGGTTCAAGATAGTTTGTATGTTAATTTCTATGTTGAAAGGACCAAACAGTAATTACATGATGTATTGTCTGTTATCCTGTTTAGATTAAGACAAATTCATGCACTTGCCATACAGACTATTTTTACTTCATGCTGGTATTCTAGCATATCAATTTGCCAGTCTGCAGGCACTTGGTTTGGATCAAAAATTTAATGTCAACAAAGTCACTCTGGCTGTTTCCCAAAATGCCTTTATTATTTAACAAAGAGGCAGAAGGGCCCAGCACACATCCAGTATGGCTGCCTAGTGACATGGCTGACCAGGTGTTAGACACACCGCACGCCGCCTCTGGGCCTGCTTCGTCTGCTTCCTCCTTACAGCCCATTAGGCCCATTCCAAGAAGTGGAGGATAATGCAATGCCCTGGGTGATGCTTATAAAGTACACACACACAAACACGTGCACTAATACATCTGTACTGTGCACCGGTCCCAGGCAGGGTGGTCTGCACCAAAGGCAGCTGGTGTGTCACTGCCGAAATATGCTGTTTGGTGATGCCATATGCCGATCTTTCATCATTACACAGACATCCAGTCACGTAACACAATATTGTGACATTATTATGGTGACAGGCAGAGATATAGAGGGACAGAGCTGGTTTGGAGGAGGAGGGTGAGGAGGTTTTTTCTTGGTTGGGCCAAGTTCTTGGTTACATCTGCATCCGGCTCAAGGAGAGTTTGTCTATTTGTTGCTTTGATTTGCAAGAACTGGTGAGACGTTCCACATGTATGAAGTGCGTGTGTGTATTGGCTTACCAGACAGGATGACTCATTACCCATGTGCACAGGTTGTAACCTCTATAGCTTTAGTGAGACAAAAAAAGGCATAAATAGAAAATAAAATGGCAAGCCTTTGACTCAAATTTTCTGTTTTTTTTATTTTTTATTGACACCATATGGTGTTTTAAGAGAAATTTGGCACACCTACATACTCACTCATACACCCACACTCACTTTGATATCTGATGCAGCTGACAGGGCTGATAGCCAGAGGAGTTTTCTTTAAAGAGTGACTAAAAGAGTGAGTCAGGCACATTGATTTATAAGGAAATGCTCTAGTTGCTCCTACACTCTCCTTCTTTCCCTCCTCCCTCTGTCTCCTCTTTGTCCCCCCTTCATGTCCCCCTGTGTAAAATATAAGCAGGGCAGCCTTATAAATCTGGACGGGAGATAATGAGAGTTGGTCCCCTCAGTCCAGTGGGCCACCGGCCAGGCTCAGTGCCACTGACATCATCCTTAGGGAGATCAAGTAGACTGATGAGTGTGGTGACACTGTGGCACAGCTACTGAGTCACACACACACAGAAGAGAGAGACAGACTAAAAACTAACAATTTTCTTAACCCTATATGATTTTAAAATAGAGCAGCCTTTGGGTCATTAATCATTTAAGTGACAAATCTGAACATGTAATAGATTTTACAAGTTTTTAAAACGTGCAGATTTGTCCCGTTGTGCAGTTTCTAACTTAACTCCATCCATAATCTACAACATTCCCATGGAGATTATGTGTTTTGAGCAAAAATAAAAGCTATGATAACATGCTCAAATATGGGGGTTAAGGTGATAAACATTATACCTGCTAAAACATGAACACATTTACACTGTGATGGTCGAATGCTGATGTTCACATACAGCAGCGCTCTGTGTAGTTGCAACCTAATAAAACTTCTGGGTTGACTCTTGACTTTTTGATACTCAGTTGTGGTCAGTAAAATGACAAGACACTGTCAGTGCACAGCTCGAAAACAAAATGTGCAGCAAAGCATCCATGTCAGTGAGTTAAATTCATTTGGTTTTGAGCCCGAACATGAGATTTTTTTTCCCCCCTCAATTAACAGACATAAAATAGCATCAAATAAATTTCCACTTCAAACCAAATTACTTTCTTCAATCAAGTCTCATTTTCTTGATGCAAATGGAGTGATTGGATTTGGTCTGCTTTGTTACCATAATTGAAAATAAGGGAAAACTCCATCATACACAAATATTTTTCCCCAGTAGTTTAAAGAGGCAGAAACAGACAATTCAATGCAACTATAATACTCACACACATCAACACTCACAGACATGTGTCTCTGTGTTTTTCGCCCTCTTTTCCCAATTTGTCTTCTCATTGTCTTGTTTGCTGTGTAGCTACAAAAGTGTAAATGTCCAAGTGAATAAGAATAATAAAGAGTAGCCCCAGCACCACTGTCACTGACGTTGCTGATTGCTTTCATGCTCGACGGAGTCTTTTTTTTCTGCTTCATGGTTCACTGTTATTGAGCACAGTCCCGTGCACTCGTTGAACGTGACGAGTTGCAATACAGGCTGACAATGATTTATTTTATTGATTCATGGCAGTAACTGTTATGAGACGTCAGCTGCAGATTTTCCTTGTGCAATTCATTACATTTATGGTAAAGTCTTAATGATTTTCCTGCCTGAGTGGATGTGTAGAGGGAAAATGCCTTTTCATAAATGTGCAAATTATAAAGCACAGCTTCATTTCAGTCAATTTGAGAAGTCACTGTGATATTTATTCAGTTTCATTTAAGCCTGTTTTGAAACACATACAGTTTAGTAAGGTTTTCTTCAGTTATCATGGTATTGAGAGTGCTTCTCCACATTTCATGAAATGGCACAAAATGTATGTAAAAAAATTTTAACCTATGTAGTGAGAGATGACAGCAGATGTCTGACACTTTGTCTGAGACTGATGTTAAAATATGCCACATACTGCAGTTTTATACTGAATGACAATCTTATACTGTCTCCCAAATGTGGAAACTACAATATTGCATAATAAAAAGAACACAAATGTGCACTTATTTAGCATAATTTGCACTTTGATTAACTTTGATTAAAGATGTGTATTTGCATGCAGACATGCAAACACACATCCACTTCTACACCTGTTACATCTCATGGGCAGCCCATGGCCAAGACGAAAGGAATTCGGCTTGTAACCGGGATGGTTGCCAGTTCAATCCTTGGAAACACAATCCCTCGTTGCACAAAAAGGATGGGTTTAATGGAGAGGTCAATTTTGCTATCACTATCACTGGTGTTTGTGTGCAAAAATAGCTAATTCAGTTCTTTTATATGGAAGTCAATCTTTTGTTAAGCACAGCCATATACTGTATTGTATTGTATCAGGTCTGGTGATGTGTGTTGGGCTTTAAAAAGACTTTATAGAAAGTGATGATGACTGAGCAGGAGAGTAAGGACATTCAGAAGGTGAGGAAAGGAGAAGTGGCAGACATGTCAATGATGGTGACAACCTCCTCCATTCACAGGTATCATTATGGTCATCTGTGGGCCACATGCTAGTTGACAGATACTCCAGTAAGACAGAAGGCTTCAGGAGTGTTAAAGGACTTCATCAATATTCTGTCTTGCAAAAGTCTCTTTGTCTACACACCCCTCTCTTTCGCTTTGGCCGTCCATTCTTTTGCAACTGTCCACCCTCATATGTCCTTCACTTTTACACACATCCACCTCTCCTTAACCAAGTTTAGATGCAGCAAATCACTCAAGCACATTTTCAGACATATACTTTAATCCTATTCTCCCTTCTTAAATATTTATCCCCCTCTTCCTTTCAACTCCAAGGAGGAAAACAACTGCCTATAAACCAGGCCCTTGGGCCCTTGTTGTTGATGGATTTGTTTTTCCTTCTCCTCATCTTCGAGACTTTTTTTTTCCTCCATTGGTTTCACCCAAATCCGTTCCTCCCTCCATCTTGTGTACCGAACGCCATAGTCAGGCTCATGTACATGCATTAATTGAATTATTTATTTGCACAGATTAAAAGAAACGCTTTAGAAAAAGCACAAAGCAAGTAAACATTTGCAACATCACGACAGAATGAAGAGAGCTCCATTGTTCCGTGTTCGAAAGGATAAGGAAAGGAAAGTGTGAACTTGTTGAGCCCGACCCCTTCTTTTTACATCATGTTTTTTTTTTTAATTAAATGTTCCACTTAAGTTACCATATTCCCATACACTACAAGACTGAGATGATCTACACATCCTGTTCCATCATACAGTGTACCTACTAAGTCTGTTGTGTTGAACACCTGTTTGAACCTATTTCATCATGTATCTGTTTTCTTGTTCCATAATTTGGAATTGTGATGCAGTGAGATTTGGTGTTTTGTTTGCACTGCTTGTTAAACAAGCCTGTTCCTTTCAGGTCATGCTTCTTCCCCTCAGCTGAAACAACTTTTGGATGACTAAACATGAGAAACAATCTGCTAAATGAACTGCTGCTTCTCACTTTACACCCAAGCAGTTTAAAACAAATGTCACCCCCCCCAGTCTTTGTTTCCTACTGCAACTCCTTTATTCTTACTGCCATAAACATATTAAACAAACCATAAGCAACTGAGACACATGCGCCACACCACTTAATGCATATGTACTTTAATGCTTATTTTTATGCAGGGTTTTATACTTGTTATGTAACAAGGTACATTTGAGTTTGCAGCGTATGCTGTGTGCTGAGCCACATCTACCACCATTTTCTAGAATCAGACGAAAAACAGTTACATAAAAGCATGCATATTACTGTATATGTCTGTTTATGAATGAAGACAGAACGGAGTCACAAAGCGCATCACAGTTATTCGTGGTAACACTCTCGGAAAGTAAACAGACAATAAGTAACATAAAAACTTAAAGGAGACGCAGGATTCCAACATTTGACCTCACAAGGTGAGGCAAACTCCACTTTGAATAAACGCATTTTCAGTCAAACGCAAGAGACAACATGTTATACTTGTCTATATATTCTAATACCTCACTCTTAAGTGACATACTGCTGATTTAAAGGTGGAGCAGGTGATGCAACAGTGCATTCACAAAAACATTTCCAACTTTGTAAAATATCCATATTTGGTTAGGTAAAATCAGAAGGCCTACAATCTTTATTAAGGTTATAAATAATTAAATTTAATTAGCTTCTTAAATAAATGTAATCAGCTATTTTTATAGCTCATGGGGCTGGTTTTATTTCTGAGCAGATATGTAGCTGACAAGCCAATAAACTATGATTGGGTGTAAAGTAAAGATGCGCTATGTTTAAATATTGACAGATAAAATTATGAATTGATTGAATTAAATTAGAAGACCCCACACTGGGTTAAGATTTTAATAAAAATGCTCACTTAAGAAGAGAATGACATTTTATTAAAATTCTTTGACAGCCTGTCCTCCAATATACGAGAAAAGGAACAATGATCACACATGCAAGTATGAGAATTAGAAAGTAACTGGCAATGTTATTGATGTATTGTGTGCAATCACACAGGGAGATAGGGGAAGAGAATGAGAGAGAGAAGGATTTCCTGAACAGACAGGAGATGTATCCTGACATGTGATGGCTTTTTACTCACCGCAGAATGACAGTGTTTTTCTGTAACTGAAGGTCATTCTTAGATCCCTGCTCTCATGTCACACTGACACCTTCCGCTGCTGCAACAGAAGCTGACAGAAAGCTTCTTTTCCTGCTTTCTTCTGATTGTACCTTGTTTTTGGAGTTCACACGGTGGTAAATTTGTTTGTAGTCATGTCACGGCATCGCCCTCCACAAAACCCTGATGGCTGGCTTCATTTCAAACCGTAGTTGCTTTTTGATGTCAGATGCCTGCTGCTCGCTCTCCGAGATGGAAATGTTATGAATAGTTTTGACACTAAGCTCCTCATCGTTGTGCTAAATTGAGGTCTCGACTCCCTGACTGGTCCTGAGGAGTGATAGCTAAGGTCTTCAGACTTGTAATCGGCGTTTAATATGTCTCTACTGCTTGTATTGTGCTGTTACTACACCGTTACATCTTCAAATCAGATTTTTGGCTAAGACAGTAAGACTCAAAACTGTACCTGCAATGTATCATTGGTGCTATATACATTAATATTCACAGCAGAGTGTCTTTATGTTGCAGCGCTGTGCAATTAGGCCCTTAAGAGGCAGACAGGGTTTATACAGCCAGGCTGATGAGTTCTCCCCAGCACAGTGCTCAACTCAGCGTCTCCTTTGAGAAAGTGCTAGGTCAGCTCCAAAGGGAGGCCGCATACAGTACATACACAGGGGTCGCTGCTGAAGATGGATTGTGCTACTCAAATGAAGGGTAAACTGAAATTGGTGAACGTCCACCTCAAGGAGGCTGGAAGCTGTGGCTGTGAAAGAGTGTGTTGTTCTTGTGATTTGAGTGTAGACCCTGTGCACGCGTGGTCAGTCCACAGTCATCTGGGTGATCTTTGTTATGTTGAATATGTCCAGACAAACAAACAGGCCTTTATTACATATACTTGAGTTCTGAGCATCTGCTCAACGGAATGAGCTGTATGAAGTGAACCCCAAGTCATTTACGAAATGCAGCGATCCCCCAAAAGAAACTTTTCCTGCTCTGTCTCACCTCACTTTATATAATCTTGTGCGTTTTATCAGCGATGCAGCATTCTTGTGAAAAAGCCAAGAACAACTTTAGCACTGGCTAATTAGCACCTGTATCTCTCACGTGTCATATGATCAGGAGAAAGGAGGAGAACGAGTGAAGGGAAAGGAGAGATCAGACAGAAGGGAAGGTGTGAACCAGCCGCGCTGATATGGAAATGAAGGCTTTAATTATGGATGAATACATTATCAGATCAAGGCCAAGGATTTGTTCTCTGTGTGTGTTGTGTTTGGAGACTGATATCAATGGACACTTCAGACCCTATGTCAGCTTGTGTTTGCTCACAAACAACCCAGTTTGTTTTATGTTTTGGAACTGAATCAGTCTAAAATATGAATTCAATTCTCACACTTTTGACTTTAGATTTACACTTCACTCCCTACAAATCTGTATTTGTGGTTATGTACCATGAAGTATTATAAAGGCAGTATTGCCGCTACATGAAGCTGTTTCTAAAGTTATTGTCTTGCCTCCTTTCCTTTATAGTTTCTGTTTTCTTCTTATATGACAATCAGGTAGTTGCTTGGAAACCTTCATCAATATCTTAGAGCAACGACTAGAGAAATGTCACCATGTGGATTCATTGTTTGTTTAGGCTGTTCTGCCAGCACAGCATCTTAAATGCCCTTTAAAAAAATAAAAGAAAATTAGAAGAAAAAAAAAAGAAATTTAAACTAATGTGATAATGTCAAGAACATTACCCCCTGAAAATCCGTTGCAGTGTTGTATAAATGTACTTGAGCCTATTTATATGGCTTAAATGTATAGGGTGTTGAATTTAAATTTTTTTTAACTTTTATTCATTAATTCATTCATTGTCTATTGCTTTATCCTCCACATTAGGGTATGAGGGGGAGCTGTAGCCAATCCCAGCTGGCATAAGGCGAAAGGCGGAGTACCCCCACCAGTCCATTACAGGCTCAGCATATAGACTAAGCATAGTCTATATGCTATGCTATATAAGCATAGACTAACAACCGTTCACTCTCCCACTCACACCTATGGTCAATTTAAAGTGTCCAATGAACCTCAGCATGTTTTTGGACTGTGTGAGGAAACTGCAGAAAGGCCCTTGGTTGGAACCAGGATTTAAATCGGCAACTGTTTCCCTGTGAGGCAACATTGCCAGCCACTATCTCACCATGTGACCCTGATTCTTATTCATTCATTATTACATAAGTAGGTCATCCTGTATGCATAGCATTTAATGTTTCAGTAAACTCAAACGGCAGAAAAGAAAATTGTGATGGTTGGTCCAACTTTTGGTTCAATACTGAAAACAATAAGACTGACCGTCATTAATTACATACTGTACATTCATGGCCTCCCCAAGGATAAATGATGGTAACTGTATGCCTCAGTTTTCAATCTTGCACTATTAAGTCAGTTTGGCTCAGGACCAAACACCTTCTTCACTTCTCATAATCCTCTGCTGCTTTTTATATTAAGTATATTAAGCCTTTCTGCTTGGAGTTTGCATGTTCTCCCTGTGTGTGCATGGGTTTTCTCCGGGTTTTCCAGTTTCCTCCCACAGTCCAGAAGATGCAAATTTGGGGATTAGGCCAATTGGATGTGAGTGGATGGACGTTTGTCTATATGTGTGGCCCTGTGGTGGACTGGCGACCTGTCTAGGGTGTACCCCAGCTTTCGACCTATGTCAGCTGGGATTCGGCACCAGCGCCCCTGCAACCCTCATGTGGAGGATAAAGCAGTCACAGATGAGTGAGTGAGTGAGTGAGTGAGTGAGTGAGTGAGTGAGTGAGTGAGTGAGTGAGCAAATGTTAACAAGCTAATGTATTAACAGATAAGGAACATGATAAACACTTACACTTAATAAATACTAGTGTCTTAGCATCATCAATGCCAGTGGATGACTAAAGGCTGACAGCCTTTTTTTCACACTTCCAATTGGAAAACAAAGGAGAACTACTCTAGTTCTTGTACTGTAAAAACTGCCTGATCAAGATCAATATGGGCTCCACTCGGGGAAATTCAAGAGTGCTTTAGATTTAAACAGGCAGGACAAACTAATAGAGCCAATTGCTTTGACTCTGTGGAATTATACTGTAGGGAGAAGGAAGTAAAAAAGACTAATTAAACCGGTAATTCTCTCCAGGCCTCAGCCGTCCATCACCACACTGCCCCGACCATTAGTGTTTGGTTCAACCCCAGACTTCAACCACCGCCTCCACACAAAAAAAAATCCAAATTAAGTTATAGAACACAATTACTTTTGCAGAGTGACAATAACAGCTGGATTATCTCAGTCAGATCGTTTTATAGTCTTCTAATGCTGTGTGGTTTTTTGCAATGTTTTCAGTCTGTGTTGTGGTGTGGAGGACAGAATTGTCTGATTGCAACTTAAATAAAAAAAAACAAAAAACAACAACATAGCATTGGAGTTAGTGTTTCGCTTTGCCATATGTAGCCGTGGTAAGTTAAGATCCAACAGGTCGTTTTTTTGTGACACTTTACTGTCTGTGCAGACAGACAGCTACAAATAAAATTAAAATATGCTTTTTTATTTGTCACATATCCATGGGTCTGCACAGGTGCCCTCTCTGCACTCTGCCCATTAGCAAAGTCATCTGGGGACAGACACGGCACTAATTTAGTGTTATGAGCATCTGTGGACCCGTTTTACTGCAGTTGTACTGCATAGGGCCCATGAATATAAGGATTTCAACCATCAAAAAAGCTGCCTCACATTTTTTAATCTAAATAAGGGAAGTCCTGAATCCAAGGTTGCTACTAGTCTAATTAAGCCCCTAATTAGCAGTGATGAGATGAAGGAGCGCCTTGATTAAAAAAACAGAAAGAACAAGAAAATTGCCTCTTTTGGTAACAAAGAAAGAAAATCTGACACACCACAGCTGTTTTTGGGCTGTCTGTGGGAACCATGGTCCAAGGACATAATGTTCATTTTCATCATCATCCTGTTCATTATGCCCCTTGCCTGTCTCTGCTAAACACACCTATTTAATAATATTTGTTTAAAATAAACTTGGAGCACTTTTTTGAGGCTGCCTACACTCTGGGCTCATGGGAAAGGCTGATGCTTCATTAACAGCAATGTTATATACAATATATTGATTTAAACGCTGAGGCTTGGAGTACAGTGTGCTGTTATCTTTGCATGAGAATAGTAACAGCAAGCAAACATAATGGGAAAAATGATTTATATTTGCATTAAAAGGTCTGGTGCATGAAAAGCCTGATACATCATTGAAAGGACCATTTTAATGTAAATAATACAAGTGATGAATGGCATGCAGTGAAAAATGCCTTTTGCAACTTTAAATCAAATTTTACATTGCACTTGACAGCGATGAATTGAACTAATATGATGTCTCATTTTGTTGTTTCGTCACTCTTATGACACTTTTCTCTGCATCATTTTACCTTTTTTTTTTTTTTATGCAGCCGCATGTGGCTGATGGTCATATTATGCATGGTGGCTTGGTTCCTGTTCTGTTGCACGCGTGTTCGGCTCTGCAAGTATATGAGGCAACTATAAAAACCTATGGTTTTCCATGCTGTTTGTGTACTTTTGAATTTGTTTCTGAAAATGAGAGAAGGGGATGCTGAATCTCTTAAATCAGCTGATAGCTCTTTAACAAAGGGTGGTGATGCTAGTGTTAGTTCCCACGCACGTATTCACAAACAGAAATGTTCACATATGTGTTGCCTTTATTAATCTGCTGTTATCTCTCTTTGGTCCTTGTTTAGAATCACAGTGCACACTGTGTGGTGAACCAGAAGGTGAGTGGGCCAATCCTCCAAAAGCTCTTTTTCATCATCATCCCCTGGCTTGTTTGCTGTTTGGGTAGGGTGGGGGTTGGATGTGGAGGGGCAACTCTTTGCAGAGATACACTGTTCTTCAGTCTTCAGCTCAATAGAGCAGGAACAAAAAATGCTATTAACAGATAACCTCCTAGTGGTTTTGTATTCAGCTCTGCAGAGACAGCGCTTACTCCTACTGACCTGGCGGCATGAAGGCTGAAGGACACAGCATCATAACTACACTCATAACTACTGCTTCACACTTCATTTCATGTTGTGCTTTGTGTACACATGCGATTTCATAAAATGTTTGTGCACTCATACACACGTGTGTACAACATGTTCCAAATGCTCATGTTTTTGTATTTTTATGTGCTCTGCTCATGCATTTCGTAGTGCAGAACATTTCCATATGCCTCTTTTTACATTCCTAAACACAAAGTTCATCCCTCTGCATGGATTTACAGTGCAGGGCTTCACTCACTGATTGAGTGATAACGTGAGTTTGTGATCAACATACAAAATTTCTTGGCCGGCCAAGTGTTGGGAGTTTTCTCTGTGCTGTCAAAATGAAATGGTGTGAACAGTGTCTTTAGTATCACTGGGATCGTTTGCAGGCAGTGTTGCCAGATTAGCGCATTCATTTCTAAATTACAATTTGGCAACTTTTTTCAAAAAAATATAGATGTCACTTTTTTAGGTGAACCTCAGCTACTTTGTGTAAAAGAGAGTTGCCAGTGTTTCCCCACAAGTAAGAGGCACCTCTCCTTATATATACCGTGACTGGCAGAGCAGCAGATTGTTACCCAGATGGAGGCTGTGCCCTGGGTGACCCTGCTGAACTTTTCTTGACATTACCTGTAGGATATGTGTGTGTGAAGGCAAATGACTGAATCAGTCGGACCAGACATTAAACAGACTTTATCCACCTTTCTAGGACAAAGTTTGTGTAAAGTCTGATTGAGCTGATGTATGAATAGAGAAGGTCATTGTCTGGAGCGTCCGTGGCGAGCAAGTGTGTACATTCCTCCTGCACTCTCTACAGAGGTGCCACCCATCTCCTAAACCAAACTTTGCATCTCTAGTTGGCGAGAACGTGTCTTACACACTCGGTCTTTTGTTTTCTGCCACATGTGTGAAATGGTAACTGCGGATAAAGTCTGGAGAGTGTCTGAAATTCATGTTAGATGGGAGGTTGTTCTGTCTGTCAGTTATAAAGTCAAGATGTTTGCATTGCCGAGCAGAAGCATGAAAATGGCTTGGGAGTGACTGCTGGTTAAAGGTCCCGTGTGTAACATTTACGAAGGTACACTGCCACTAGAATAAAAATAAATCATGAATATTTTTTTATGCAAGTGCCAGAAACCAAAATTTACTAGGGATAAAATAAAAAAAACATAAAATATGTAATAGTTGTAGGGGGTGCCAGCACAGAAGTTAAGGATGTAGTAGCCTATTTAGCCCAATATTTGCCAATATCTGATAATACATTTTAAAGCCAATATCTTGCCAGTGCTAATATCATGCCAACAATATTGTGCATCCCAAAAGTTTGACATGCAAACTAAGAAGAAGGGCAAACTTTATGGTCAATGAAGGCCACTGTAGCTCTTCATGGTAATTGGGAAATGGATCGGTGAGCAGAAGAGTCCTCTGTTTTTTTTATCGTCTTAGATGTAACGGCGTCTTTTCACATCTGACCTTTAACATGTAGTCTGAAACCAGCGTAAGACAGAAGGCAGTACAGCATGATGATGCCACAACATTAATAATAATAGGTCTATTGCAGGTCCACAGCAGTTTTCACTGGGATTCCCAAATTTTGTGGATTGACCAAATACAGTATAGACATATCCTAGGCTCTGACCCTGTTTTGTTTAAAAGATGCCTCTTCTTAGCATTTCCACTGTAGTAACAGTTGTATGTGTCCATGTGGAAGTCTACTGTTTACTGCCAATCTTATGAAAAAAAAAAGAACACTTTTTTGTTTGTTTGTTTTTTGCAGTGGGAAGGATGAACATAGAAATAAACTATAAACATGTTCAGTGACAGGCTCAGTGACAGATGTGATATTTCCCCCTGGACTTAACCTTGTCCAGGAACCAGCGATGTGCCTCTAAGGCCAATAAGCATTATTCTGTCTCCAAAATCAATGGTGCTCTCTCTGCTTTGCTTGATTGGATTAAGACATAATCAAATTGAGCGCGATAACTGTGTGTCTGTGACCTTCTCATTGAAATGGGCAGAGAAAGGAGGGAAGCCTGAGGGAAGAACAGGGAGCATGTGTGTGTGTGTGTGTATGTGTGTGTTTGCGCGCGCCTGGTATTCCTTATGTTCTGTTTTCACTTTCACATTTCGGGGTCTTGTCTTCCTTATGGGGACAAAAATGAAGTCCCTATAACATAAATTACTACATTTTAAGGTTAAGACCTTAAGGCTAAGTTAGGATGAGGTTTGGTTAAGGTTAGGTTAAGGTTAGGTTAAGGTTAGGGTTAGGGTCAGGGTTAGGGCACTAGAAATTATGGTAAAAGGTTAGAGTAAGTCTCCAGGAAATAAATGTAAGTCAAGAGGGTGATTTTGTGTGTGGGTGCGCGCATGTGTGATTTGTGATTTGTGAGAGCAGCTCTTTCAGTCACTTGCTAAATTTATCCAATAAGTCTAAATTTATCCAATATGGAAATTAATCAAACCAGTGAAGTTAGGGGCTATAAAACAGATGATTTTGAAGGTGCTAAAATGCCATGTATCGCTGTGGGGTAGCATCAGTATGGACAACATCATTAGACCCATTGTTAATATATATATGTTAAGTGCAAACATTAGTGCAACTCTAATGTCCTGTACAAAGGGATGCTGTTTTTTTATTATTATTATCAATACTGGGGTACAATATTTTTACTATCATTTGCATTTGCATTTGCAAGGCCAACCAAGGCATTATTGTCTGGAGGTAAGTGCTGTCCTGTGGGAGAGACAGAGAGACAGACAGAGAGTGAGATGTGATAGTGTGAGGGTGAAAGTAAAGTCAGAGAGAGTGACGTGTAAACATTCATATTTGCAAATTCTGTCACTGTGTCTTCGTGCCAAATGCTTGAGGCATCATGTCCTGTTGAGACTTTCATCCTCATATGACACATACACACGTCACTTAAATAAGATGATCGGGCCATGTCTTTTGTGGCAGCATACTATGAGTTTGGATTACTTTAAGTAATGGATTGTTACAAAGATTAGTAATAGTTTTATAGATTGTTTTTTCTTTTTATTTCTTTTAATTGTGCCTTTGATTCAAGCTTTTACACAGTAATTTGTAGGGTGTATGTAATTTGTCTTGTCATCCTCCCCGTCTCTCTTTTCTGAGCTTTTTCTTTCCATACAATGAGTATGAATGAGACTTTGGAATACCAAAGTCTTGGCTGCATGTATAACCACTAACTCTTGTAGAACAATTGTGTTTAGATCATTTCTTGTGTTGTAATTCTCCATGCAAGTAGGCCAAAGTTATTATTAAAGATGTACCAATTTCTTCTCTATTCTTCTCTAGATATGTTCGGTGAAATTGATCCAGCCCTAGATATGCAATGAAATCCATGAAAACACTATTCCAAACACTAGAGAGGGACTAGGGAAGCAATAATGCATAAAGTTACATACTTTTTTTCCACAGTTTAATGCAACATAATTAAAACAAGTTTTTGTGTGTATGTGGGTAAACTGCCGCAGAAAGAGAAATCAGAGGCCTGAGTCACGGCTTTTATAGAACAAGGGCAAGGAGGACATTTTTATAGACAGGGCAGCCTTGAATTTAAAGATTATTCACAATGACAGACCCTCTATGACTTCAATCCCCAAAACTGAAATGAAAATTCAAAATGTGAAGGTCTAACATATGGTGTCAGTATCATTTATGTGCTGCCTTGTGTGCAGACAAGATAAAATCAGATCTGTTTCACTGGTCAAATAAGTGCCATGTCCTTCAGTTGATGCACGGACACTTACGTAAGCGTTGGAGGAGCATGTGATTGTTAACCGAACCCTGAACTTATCCCACTGTGAGCAAGGGAAAGAAAGAAAATGGTTGAGGGAGAAGGAGGAGTACGGTGACCGGGCAACCTCCCATGATGTTTTGTTGATATACACTGACTCGCTGCTCCCTATTTGTGTAGCTAGTTACCTTTTGATGGGAAACATGATTGCTGCGTGGATTGGGTTCACTGGCGGCGTGAACTTGGATGGATGTTTAGTTTAGGACTTTGACACTGGAGTCCATATTCTCAATCAAACCATTTACTTCCTTCATATTTCACCATGACCACAATCTTTTCGAGTGCCGTGAGTGTCTGTAACACCATGTGTTACAGCACAACACTAAACAGACATAGTAAGCCAGAGCTGTAAATCACCTGCATTTTAACAGTGCTTAGAGTCCAGTGCACAGTCACTGTAGTTACTGTAATAGGTGCAAGCACTGTAGATAACAGAAGCATACGTTTGCTTTGTTGTATACATTTGCTTTGTTTATGGACGTGAAACAGATTCATTCGTTATTGATATTTTTGGGTCTTCTTAAAAATGTATCCTAACCAGTTTGCAGTTTGGCGCAGAAGTAGCCTGATCTGCTTTTATGATCTGTTTACTGATGATAGCTTTGTGTCATTTAAATTTCTGGTTGAAGACCCCAACCTACCAAAGTCTCATTACTTCAGGTATCTTCAGGTTCAGAGTTTTACCTCTAAGTACTTCCCAGGGTATCCATCTCCACCCTCTTAAGACGTATTGTACTCAGTCCTACAGTGTAAGTGCACTTAATAAAATGTCAAAAATATATGCACTAATTCTAGATAGCTGTCCTCACGTGGGATAAAGTAAAGTCAACTTTTGTAAGAAATATTCACTTATTGATGTCAATGTTTTTGATATGGAAAGATGTCAAATGAAGTTGTAAAAAAAAAAAGTATCCTAACCAAATGCCCTTTGAAATGACACAGAAACAGTAGGTGGACACAGGAAATTAAAAAAAAACTGACAAAAAGAAGCTAAACTGCAAAGCGTGTGTTAGAGTTTGAATGGAACTATGAATAGCCAACTGTGGTGCACAGACTAAACTGTATTAAATCATTGTATGCATCCAGGCCCCATCTTGACATTTTCTGTGGAGAGTAGAGTGAGCCTCTTAAACCTATAAGTAATATCATTAGGCCCTAATGCATATTCCCCCTGTGTGCAGAAACACTGTCTTATATTGAATTGGACAGCATGGATTTTTAATTTTCCAAAACCCATTTGCGTTGCACTGTATGTTGGCCAGATGAATAGCTAGCATGCCAGACCCCAAGCCAAGGTCAACATCCAATATAGAGGTGGCCTGTTGGTCGGTGTGACAGGAGCACTGATGCTGTGCATGACAAAACACACTCAAGATCCTTGATGAGTTTTTCTGTTTTCCTGCAGTTTTCATGCACACTTTGTTTATTATTTTGCAGTCACATTAAAATGAAACAGTTAATTTATCTGTGCTGTCATATGTTATGGATGTTGTTATTATCAAGGAAAGAAATTTATATTTTATCTATTATTCTGCACTGAAAATATTTGCCACATTACTGCTCTATAGGGGGCTTGATGTTTTTATTTACTACTAACAATGACGGTATTTGAAAAGCAAAATATCTGTACTGGAGGCACAAATAACACTAGTTAATATCATGTTGCCTGGCAACAACAGCCTGTAAATGTCACTGAACTATCACCATGGAAAATGCCGTTCCAGAGGTTCAAATCTTGAGTGAGGTGTCCCCAGGTATGTTAGAAATGTTATCCTTTCTTTGAAAAATGGAAGACTCTGCACAATAACAAAATCAATTTCATTTAAATGTCCCCAGAAAAACATAAGAAGCAAGTTGCACTGCCTACATTTCGGTGGTTTCTCTGTTTGGTCTTTGTTAATAAAAACAATGCAATATTATTTGTATGCTACTTCCTTTATCTGAAAATAGGCTCTGTCAAGTAATACTATCAGACATACCTGAGGGAGCCTTTGTCTGTATACAGCAGCAGCACTAGGGTGGGTGGCGTAAAGAAGCTTTTTTAAAAGTTTTTTTTAAAAGGAGAAATCACTTCCAAAACTTTTTGTAGCGCTTCTTTCTGTTTTCAGTCAAATGCAAACCTGTTTGCAGTCACCTCACTTAACTGGCCCACTGTTGCCTCCATCTGTGTTGACATAAAATAAATCAAGTACAGGAATGTCGTGGGACGACACAAAATCTAAACCTAATGAGAAACACAACTCTTCTGAGGTTAATTCCGCCCCAATGCCTGGTTTTTAAAAATGTCAAGAATTGGGCCGAGAGCTGAGTGAGGGACAGTTGGGATCATTGCAGGAGGCGTGGTCTGGTAATGAATTTGACACCAGTTTCAGGTGTGGAAAATTCCCCCACATTGTGTGCTCAATGGGGAGCCTCTTAATTGCTCACGCTTTGCTCCAAGCCGTAGAGAGAAAGGCAGCGAAGCAACACCGCCAATGTTTGTAAAAAGGGGAGGAGTCTGGGACAGTGAGCCTCACGCCAGTGAAGTGAAAGTGGACTGTGAAAATTAATGGCAAACTTTGAATGCAGTTGCGGGTGTTTGACCATATGTGGATTTTTGTATAATTTCAGTACTTTCCACGAAACTGGAGAGTTGCACCTGGATCAACACTCATATACAGTACACTGGGATTACATCTTTGGTTACACTTTAAATCCTGGGCTGCAGCTTTACCAGTCTTTGCCAGTAGATCTGGCTGTGCTCCACATTCCATTCTGTATACAGTTGAGGAGCCAAGCAGCCTGATGGCCAACAGTGCAGCATTGTGTTCCCAGCCCTATAAGGCCAACACAATGTTTCAGGGACTTAGTATTTGAGGGGATATGGCAGAGCAGCAGCTTTATGTCATTAACAGCCATCTGAGAGAGGAAAGGAGCGACAGAGCAGAGAGAGAAAGAAGGAGCTATAACATCTGAAGATTGCCTGCAGCTGCCCAGTGAAGTGGGATTAAGAAAACATGCCATTTAAACTGCAAGCATTTTTTCCCTTCACCAGGCAGGAAGTGCAGCAGCCAGTCAGTCTTTTGAGCTTATCATCAAGTTGCACTCTCAGCTTTCTCAACCCGCTCATTCACCACTGAGTCACAGACTCACACGGAGAAGCACAAAACCACCACTACGTAACCGTAGCACCACATACTTTTCTCGCAATTTCCCTCATCACGTTGATATTTTTTCATTTAATGTTACCCTTCAGTACATTTGAAATGAATTTCTAATGTCTCAAGAGAGCCTTTTAGTTAGGTTTGTGACATATAAAATCTTCTCCGGCAAATATAATGAAGGAGGCTGCAAGGAGAGCATCGAGGCAGATGGCTGGCAGTGCCTCAGATATTACATGCCATCTAATCTAGCTTCAATTTGAGTGCATGCATGGCAAATGTGTGGGGATGTATCTGTTGTGGAGATTGAAATGGAACACCTCTCTATTTCACACATTGTTGCCATCGATCTGTCCACCTCTGACTCTCCAGCGATGCCAAAATCAGTGGCGAGAATAATGAGAAGGCAGAGATACAAATGCCTCCAAAGGAAGAGCTTGTGGGAGACCTTCAGCAGAAGTACACAGAAGAAATGCTGTCTTTCTCACTCCACCGCCATCAGTATTTCATTTCCACAGTTAAACCTGAGAAACCACAGGCTGCAGGTGAGAATAGCAGTGTGAACCTCAGTGTGCGTGTGTGTGAATGTGTGTGTTTCCCAGGTGAGCATGTGTCCAAGTTTGGCTTGAGGGGAGCACATACAGATCAGCTACCTTAGAGAAATATGGGATAGTGAGGGGGGAAAGCTTGACATCACTCCAGGCAATGAGCTGATGAACAGCAGAAACATTGGGGGCAAGTTTCAACCATCTCCAACGGGAATGTCTTAAATAAGCTTATTGTGCATTTATGGCTCACTCAGAAGTCAGAGAAAGAACTAGTTGGGTTTTTTTTTTTTTTTTTTTTTACACTAAAATCACTCCCAGTTGAAAACATCTACAAATACAACGCATCATATTCTGAGGAAGAATACAGTCAACAACGGCAGAGTGATACTTTTGAAGTCATTGCCTCTAAGTTCGCTGTAGCTCATGTGGTTTTATTAGGCTCTGGGGGAGATAACAAGTGCAACTGACCATCTGCATGCAAATAGTCTCATTACTAGGAATGCTCCCTGGGGCTGGGGTATAAATTGGCCAGGGGAGGTGTCATCACTTCTCTTGGTGCAGACATCTTTTCGCTTCCATTTCATGATGGGGGTTAAACACCAATGACTTCACTGTAATCAGTTGTAATATGTGTATTGACGAGAACAAATGTTGGTACTGGGTAAGTTCTTTAAAAACATTTGAATAGTAAGTATATGTATATATATATATATATATACTGGATGTCACTTGTTTTGATTGTCATTGAAAGTGTTTTAATAATGGAAAGGTCTTCTTCCAAAATGAGTATGCACTTATGGAAAACCACTTATTTTAATTCTATTCAATTTGTTCCATTTATCATACAAGTGGAGTGAATTCTCTAAATTTCATGCCAACTGTAGCTGACAACTTCCATTCAGCTTGAAATGTACCTGAAATACAGTTTCTCCCCCTCTCTGTCAATTGAAGTCATCCATTATCTATAGCTATTATCCTGACATCTGCTGACATTATGTGAAAGGCAGGTTTCACCCTGGGCAGGTTAACATCCTATAACAGAGCCACATACAAGGGACAAAACCATTAGTATTCACACCTGCAGTCAATTTAGAGACTTCAATTAACCTAAGCCCAATTTGCATGCATTTGAACAGTGGGAGGAATCAGGATTCATTTGTTAAAAAACAAACACACATATATACTGGAGAACATGACAACTTGACACAGAATTGTCCCAATTAAAGTGTAATCTGGAAAGAAAACCTTCTTCTTCCCTTTAGGGTTCACCACCACAGCGGATCATCTGCCTCTGTCTTGGCCTTCTTCTTGTGTCCTCTTCTGTTACACTAACTGTCCTCATGTTCTCCTTCGCCAAACCATCTCCACCTTGCCTCTCTTTGTTTATTTGCAAACGGTTCGATTTGAAAAGGCAACCTCCTACTGGCCCTTATTTGGCCGTCTACTGACCACTGTCATTGTTATGTGTCTGTCCTGGAGTTAGCATGTCCTATACTTTCAACATTGCAACATTATATCGCAATTCAAAGTTAATCATCATTAAAAAGGATCATTTCCAATCGCTGCATTTTATCACACTCTAATTGCTTGTAAGCAACAACGTTGTCTGTGATTTCAGTAAATATGAAAAAACAGAATTGCTCCTCAGACTGTCAGGCCTTATTCTCTCTGGTTCATATACAGTATATCTCTGCTGCCTTTGTCTTCTTCCTAATATGAGTGTGTCCACTGCCTCACACTACTGTGATCATCAGTGCTGAGGTCCTCTCCCTCCGGGCACTGCCTTTTTCTTCCGAACTGCTTATTAAAACCCCAAACCTGGCCTTTGGGAACCTATTGCTCTCCTTCTCCCTCATCACCTTCCTCTCTCCCTCTCTTTTCCTCTCTCTGTCTCTCTATTCCCTTTCCTCTTAAAACACACTCACTCGGGGCAAAGGTGCAAGTTTCCCTCCAGTTTGTTCCACCCAGTCAGGCGTAAGCTCTTTCATATTTTTCAGCGACAAGAACCAATTACTCTAATAAGTCTCCCCTCCTGAACCACCAATGTCATTATTGCACATCATTTCTCTGCTGGCCCTTTCATTTTAGACAGTTGGAGCCTATATCATGAAAAGCCACAAAGAAATTAATCATCGTTTTGCGAAATGATGGCACCTCAGAGATGCTAGTGATTACAGAGCATTGCAAACTCACCATAAAACCCGACATCCTTTCTTCTGATTGAAATCAAAGCTTACCGCCACATTTTTATTCATGAAGTCTTCACAGATGCGTCGCTTGGCCAGCCATGCGTTCGGCAGGACCAGAGATATCGGATGATGCACTGTCTTTTTACTGAATCGCGAGCACACTGTTGCTATGTATAGGCTCGCAGCACTAAGAAGAATGGATTGGGAGAGTATAAGACTGATGGCTACTGTCAGGCTGCAGCAAGGGTGAATCATGAACACTCCTATTTTCACCCATCTGAATTTCCACATAATGTCTCGCTCTTTCCTGCTAGAACAGTTGTCTGCTTTTCACCTGCATTTTTTTTTAACTTTTTTATGAGAGTGCAGGATGGGAAATGAGGGCTCTAATTCCTCACATTTCAACTGACATGACATCACGGACATTTTGACAGTGTGCCTTCCAAAGCAACTCATAAAACAAGGCAAAATGCAACACGGTGACATAGTACTCGTCAGTTTATTGTCATGCATTGTTTACAACCTGATAAGCTCAAACAGCTTGAGGTCACAGGAAAGCACAGTCCCCTTATGTCATGGGAGGATTCAGTCCTCTGTGTCCAATGACAGACAATTAAGTCTGACACTGAATCATCATGACGGGGCAGATAATGAATACAAGACACATCTTACAGAGGAACATCGGCTTTATATTTTCACTGCACTCAAGAATATGCTGGTTTCATGCCAAACACTTCGTCTCACTTGAAGTTGTTCCCCTCTGGTTCACGCACCTACACCAGAATCACATTATTATTCTCTACTGCCACTTTATTTAGCAGCATATTTGGCTCAGTAGAGATGGGGAAAAGACACTAGATTCTAAAAGCGGTGATGACCAGCAGGAAATATGGCCTCTTGTTTCATCCCAATGACAATTGGCACGCCTTGCAGGCTATTACTTACCCATAACTTCACTTGCGATGTACCAAGCTCTGTTTCTAATATTTGTATTTTGATTCATACGCATTCTCTACCTTGAAATATGGTAGAGATTACTGTTACTTCAGTGACTAGTCTGCAACTCTATCAGCCATTAACCTCAGTGCAACTCAGGTGAACACAAAATGAGTTGAGCAATTAGACAGATTTCCCAGTGGCACAGAATGTATTGACTCCAGTTAAGCTAAGCCTTTAAAGTGACAGAACTTGCATACGCTCAAAGGGCCAAAAGTTTGTCAAGGAAAGTTTAATGCTACAGAGGAAACAACATTGCCATGAATGCTGGAACACAGCTAGGTCTGGTAGTACCAAACCTTACATAACAATTCAGATCAACAACTGAATGCTGTCTCTTAATGTCTTGTCTCGCGTCTTGTGTATCGTGAGCTTTTCGGCCCCCTTCAGTGCAACTTCCAAGACATTTTTATTTGTTAAATCATTAAAAACTGACACACTTAAAACGCAAAGGTGCACTGCTGGAGCTCTTTACCAGTCTTGACAACCATGTCCGCATGCCTCTGTGGTGCAGTCCTAGAGCTGGGGATGCTTTTTGGTGTCTCCCACCCCCGTGCAGAATTTCTTACATGGAAACTCACACCCAAAGAAAAGAAATAAGCAAGAGAGGGACTGTGCTCACAGCTTGATATGTTAAGGGTGACTGTCATTATTTTTAGTAATAATTATGAGAAACCTGCAATCCTGTGAGTTTTGGTAGGATTGCCCCCCCTGTACTTCTCTCTGTTTCCTCTCTATCAGGGGACATTTGAATCATCCATGAGTGAGGCTGATTTGCTCACAAATGATTTTTCCTCCCACACAAGTTTTGGAGAAGTGTTATTTGAAAGGCTTTGTTTAGAAATGATTAATGTGGTAAAATGGTTTAGATATTCCGCAAGCAGCTAGCAGGAGGGTTGTTGGATTTAGAAATGAAGCATGTTTAAAAGTGTATAGTTGTTTTTTTGTCCAGGAAATTTACTCTGTGCATCTCACAAGAAGAATGAGTGTAGCCTCTTTTTGTCACAAATTGTATTTAATTGCTCCACAACCTTTGGCAAGCTAACCTCAGGACACAACACTGAGCCCTTTTGGCCTGGTCTGTGTGTGGTAACCCACAACAGTCTGATGCGGCTATAATCCGAGATCAGTGGGGTTAATAGTGTGTACTGTGTGCTCACAGTTTTCATAATGACTCTGTGTCTGGGTCTGATGTAGACCTCAGGAAACATTAATTCCTCACAGAGCTTTGGTTCAGGTCATGGGCCAGTCCTTGTTGCAGGAAATTGAGGGATGACCGATGCCTTGAATGTGTTTCACTGAGATTTTAATAAGCCCTGTTGTTCTGTTGTCTAGATTCATGAGGTGAAATTGCAATAGTTTTGTATTTTTGGGAATCCAGAATGAGGCATCAGTGAAATTATTATAGTATGCCTGCACTTAGCAGCAGGTCACTACCTTTGAGCTCCACCAAAGTGCTTTCAAAGAACGCACAAGATACTTAATTTTGGTTCCCTTTGGTACACTGTGACAACCATGCCCACTTAGTGTTCATTCTAAAAAGCAAACGATCCATCACTGTCGGCCACGCAGGCACTTCTGTACCCTCCTGGTACCCCGAGGAGTACTCTAAACTGTTGAAATCTCCTTCGACTGCTACCTATCTGTCCTGCATTTGCAAAGATTTTTAATGGTTAAATGAGACCTTCTGTCTGAGTGGAAGAAGATCTCTGTTACTCGCTCTGATTCATGGAGTCTGATTCATGTGCTTTGAGACGTGGGATGACACAAGCTGAAAGGCGGCTGTGACAACAGCTTGACAGAAGCTGATTTATTATTGTTTGTTCTTATCAACAGTCAGTGGGAGGTGAGGAGGTGGGAGACACTGTTGTCCATGTGTTGTTACCATACAGGGACTTCAGTGAATAACAATACCTCCGCTTTAGTCTCTACAGTAAATGTAGTAGGGTAGCAAATTATAAATCGTCATAATCACTTCTAAAAATTGGTACACATTTTTTTTGCACAGCCAGTCATGGTCTCTGTTCAGGCTGAACGAATTGGGCAAAATGTCTAATTGTGATTTCTCTTACTGATGTTGCAATTGTTATATTAATGGTGGTATAATTTCTTGAGTCAAGGTTCAGTTCATTATTCGCCATGAAAATGTTAAAATATAAATGACTGCTTTTATTGTGCAGTCCTATACCCTTTATGAATGTGGTGTTCCATCAATTATTCTTCTGTGCTCCCAGGTTCACTTTTGTGCTTTTGAAATAAACACCTCGTCGAATTATTAGACAGATTGTTTTGAAAGTGAATGCAGAAATCCAGAGTGAATAAAGGCTGCATCATCAGTGGGACAGTGGGATTTTTTTTTATTTGTTTTTAACAAGAAGCGAGGGTAATGGCCTTTCTGTCAGCTGCAGCGCTACTTAGCAAATCAGTCTGTGATATACTGTATATACAAAATTAAGGTTAATATGTTTCAAGAGGACATTCACTGGAAAATCAAATTTCTGATGTTTGATTCAGATTTTTGGTGTGTCCCCGTGTCCTTCCCGTATCTAAACATCACAAAAGTGTCACAATAAACACTTGAGCTAAGACTTCTAAGAAAGAAAGGCTTGTCTGTTTACCTGCGCTCAAGCTGAGTTTAGTTACAAAACTAGCACATTTGCTGTGCAACGAACCCTACCCCAACAGCTACTCCCAGTCATGGGCATGAACATTCAACCTGAGGAAGAAGCACTGCGGAGCAGTCAGTCAGTTGGTAGCTGGCCAATCACAAGAGACTCAGTGCACTGGGGGGACGGGCATTAGCTCAGAAACTAATGCCCACCCCTGTTCAGAGGCTGGCAGAGAGCAGCAATAAACTGGCTTAATCTGAAGAGACTGAGGTTTTTGACCATAAATATTAATTAATTCATCTAAGCAGACATCAGTAATCTCAATTTGTTGTTTCAAAAAGACCATTCTGTGTGACCTTTAAGTTCAGGATTTTACTTAACCATGTTAATGTCTGGGAAGATTCTCAGTCATCCAGGTCGTGGTATCCAGAAGTGTAGCAACAAAAAGGCAACTGGACTTAGTTGGATTTCTTGGCAAAAAAAGCCATCGAAGCCATCTTTGCCAAACTGGAGAAACCAGCCTTGAACAGGTGAGGTGGTCTAAGACACCAGCTATCAGCCACCTACAGTGCTGTTCTGAACTCCCTCCCCAGGAGGTTTCACACACATTCACACCTAAAGTCAGATACAGTGAATGACTCGGGTGAAACTAAACCAGACATTAGCCAATAACTAACGACCCTTTGACAACTTAACGACTTGATTAGTTAATAACTCACACCTCATTCTTGTCCAAACCACACCCCCAAGAACCTGACAGAGTTTATAAGTCCCAGACTCTCCACCAGTCAAACAGAACTGAAGAAGCCTCTTGGATGAGAGGTGAAACGTCTTCAGGAAATGCAACTAAGTCCAGTTGCCTTTTTGTTGCTACACTTTTGGATAACCAGGTATAGATTTCATCAGGTGAACCTTTTTATTAAAAGTGGCTATTATCTATTTTTGTCCTTGTGTTTTCAGTGAGTGCGAGCATCTTTGTCTTGTGTCCAGCAACAGCAGTACACTGGCAGCACATACAGTGAAGTCAGTGCTGACAATAATGTGTCAGTATCTCATACAAACTTAAAAAACATGATTTTTGCAAATTTTGGACTGGGGAGTCAAGAGAATCAGTGGCTGTTTAGTTTTAGGACATTCTGACCTTTGCTATCGACACCTTCTGTGCTCGTCTGGTGACCTCAAGTACCATTTTAATTTATATGCTCCTGTAATGCAGCTGTGTGGACACTGCGTGCATCTGTACCTCCTGCAATGGTTACAGAGACACAACTAGCACCACAGCTTTACAAAACTCTTCTAATATGTTTGTGATCCCATTTTGCACAGTGAATCCCAGTAGGAGTGAGTGAGCAATGCCTTGTGCTTGGTGAGTGTACACAACATTAATAACTCAAGGTAATGAGTGGGTATCTCTTGGTGTTCAGAGTGAAAAAAAAAAAAAACACAGCATTCACACAGCTGAACAAGGAGGCCCGCATCAATTATCAATTAAATCACCGCCTCTCACTGTTCACGTTCTGACAGTGTTAAAGTATGACAAGTGAAACATAATTAGGTATTAAATTGTATTAAATTGACCATTGAGTGAAACAGATTCACAGCATGTTCCATATATTTCCTGTTAATTCATGCAAAACAGTATTAATTCATCCTAAGCGTGCCTGGCTGCATGCTTTGTCTTGATTCGCCTTGTTCTATGTTAATTCATACTCTTCTTTGGCTTTTTTTTTTTTTTGCCTTCACCTATCTTCACCTGCATTTTTCCTGCCTTTTCTGAAGACAGCACAGCAGTTGTTCTCATTTACAAAAGGATCATACACACTGTTGCGTAGACTTCCCCCCAACCTCGCAGCTGGTTGGTTTTGAAATCACGGCTGCAGATATTGAACCCATCGTAATTCATGTTTTCCCAACATGTGTAATCTCTCTGATGAGGAACAAGAGGCGAAGGAGATGAATCATCTGTTGTTTTGTTCGTCTTTTGATTATGGTCCTCGCGGTGATGCAATTGTAGTGGGCTGATCTGATCGCATCATGCTTACACATCACATATACTGTAGAAACATGCCCAATGCTCGGGCCTCAAGGACAAGCGTTACAGCCCAATCAGGAAGCAGTGTGATGCAATGATGTCATTCCCCTCGAGGGCTCGCCTTGTTGGCAATGGAGATGACGGAGGGAGCGGCCCTGTAACATGATGTCATTTGAGGGAC
Organism: Brachirus orientalis; assembly: GCA_016785285.1. Taxonomy (NCBI): domain Eukaryota; kingdom Metazoa; phylum Chordata; class Actinopteri; order Pleuronectiformes; family Soleidae; genus Brachirus; species Brachirus orientalis. The sequence goes on from JAFBJR010000100.1 coordinate 3,594,641, forward strand.
AGAACTCACAGATGCTGTGGCATTTAAACAGTCCCTACCAATGTATCCTAAAACAATCGTGTTCAAAGCATTATTATCGTGGTGTTACTTTATTGCATAGTTTAAAAATGATGATAAAAGTTAGGCAAACTGCCTAATTAAAGATCTAAGGGCATATTTACTTGGAGTTTGATGTTGCTATGAAGCTGAAATCTTATATGATTTAATTTATCTGTCATGATTTTGAAGAGTTAAATCTGCCTGCTGTGGCTTATGCGATTAAGATTTTTTTGTTCTTTTTGTGGCATGGACCCAAACCAGAAGTTCCACAGTGCCAATACAGGCAATGCAGACCCGCTCAGGCTTATTCACATTTTACAACAACGTCCCATTTTCCAAGGAAAATGGTGTTTGGCGATGGAAATAGATGATAAAGCACAGCACATGAGTGGACACTGTTTTTGACAGCTGGTATTGTCCATCTGTGAACTTCTGGTTTAAAAAACCAACAAAGACTTAACATACTGTATTTAAAGGTTAGATTAGATTACAATAAGTTACACTAGATCCGATTTTATTGATTCCACACTGGGGAAATTCACCTGAAGCTAGAATCAAACATTTTGTGGTATTCTTTTCTTTCAAGAAATGACCACCTTTCCCTTTGCTTAACGGTATATCCATTTCCTTGCAATGAAGTCTTTTTAAATCTTTGAATTTTTCTTATATTATGTATTTACACAATTAGTGTTACAATTTCCAATTTCATAATGATACCCCGTACATATAACACTGCAAATACATTGGATTAGTGGATATTGACAAGGCATACAGGTGTGCTCTAAATATTTTGGGGGGTTAAATAGAGCAAAACAAACTTTACCAGGTCCTTGAACCGTAACACGGCTAGTGGTTACTACAGTTGCCCTTCAGTTTTAATGTCCCCGCAGGTAAAGACTAAAACTCTTCTCCTTCGTTTCCAAGCAACCTCCACCTCAAAGTGTGGAAGTAATGAACAGGAGAGAGTCGCCAAAGCGTCTTGACGGGGGGATGAATGAGTGGATGTCTGTTGTGGTGGTTCCGCTGAAAGCGTTGAGCTTCAGGGGCAGTGATTGTATAGCAGGGCATGGTGCAGTTATAATATATATATATACATATATATATATATATGACTTATTTATTTTGAGTTTTACCTCCAAGTCAAATTGTGTTGTCACAGCCATTTGCTCTCCTGTAAACGAAGGCTGAGCTGTTTTTCACACCCTCTCTATCCCACACACACACACACACACACAAAAGTGTGAAGTAGAAATATCAGCTAATAAGTGGGAAACATGTTTTGCCTGTCACCGATCAGCCTCTTGCCATTGATGTGTTTTCTCTGTTGCACACTTCAAATAACAGATGACAGCTTCCGCATTTTATGACAGGCAAATCCATTCCAGTCTGCCTGTTCCCAAAGCCTATATCCATGTTTTCCATGGCTCCTGTTAGATTCCATCACATGTACTTGTGTTCGCTCCTGAATTATTCCGCGAATCTCTACCTGGGGGAAACAAATGAAAGCCAACCCTTGCCCCCTTAGGACTTCTTTAACACAGATGTTGGTGATCAAAGCAGTGTAAGTGTTCTTTCAGTGCCTGAGTAACTTTTTACTTTAATTTAAGAGATGTAACTCATTCATATACTGTATAATATACTAATTTGTCATAATATCCTTACCCACTGAAATTATCCATTGCTGCATAGTTATACGCATGAAATCCATCTGATATTTATGACGTGAAGAAGATTACGTGACATGTGGATTGGTATCTAAATTGTCAAACTGCAATGTGTTGGACAAGGCAGCTTAGCTTTCTGTGACCGTAGTGCTGTAGCCCCATTTATATGCTTTAAATTAATTAATTTATGCTTTAAATGCAGCAATTTAAAATTTTAAAGTTTCCAGTGGTTAAATAATTAGTTACTGTGAAAACTGGCATGGGTCTTTGGTTGAAACTAGGAACTTAAGAATCTGGAAACCATAAACTATTAAGTTGGGCTGGAACTAAGAATTATTTTTACATTTGATTAATCTGTCAATGATTTGTTTCTTGATAATCAATTGTTTGTTGCATAAAATGTCACAATTTCTTTGTTATATGGAGCAAAAAAAAAACAACAACAGATAATATTCACTTTTAAGAAGCTGTAAGAACTTGTTTTAATCATTTAAAGATGAACATTTTCAAAGTTATATATCAATTTAGTAATCTATTAATTAATTAATAATGCTTTTTTTTGCAGCCCTGCTATCCACCCACCTATTTTCTCACCAACATCAATAATCTGCAGACTCATCTAAAGCAGAAGTAATATTCAACCTTAACTCATCACCAAAACAAAAGAGTCTCATCCAGTTAAACATTATAGATTTCACATCACCTCCTCCACGTCTGGCCATATTATGTCCAATTTTTCCCCCCTACCTATTATTGTATTTCCAAATTCCTTCTTTTTTGTGACATGGCAATTTATAGTTACACACAGAAAAGTTACAATATCATTTCGCTGCGTCCCATTATTGAACATAGCCTTGCAATTTGCGGTTTACATCCGTCCATTAAGGCAGAGCAGAGATCGGTGTGAGCAGAAGGTTTGCTGTGTGAAATGTATATTAGTGAAAATGAAAGGACTGATGACAGTCTTTCTTTAATTTCCTTAATGTTGCCTTCACTCTACAAACTCCACTGACATCAAAAACATGCTGGGGTAAAACACAAACAGCCAGTCTCCCCATCAGTTGTTACCCAGACATCAGCCATTTAGCATTATTAACAAGAATGACATTTTTTTTTAAGAAAAAAAAACAGGCCTTATTTAGCAATAAAACAAATTGTGCAGTCACATTAATGATAATAGGGGCAGCTTTCTGCAGCACATCACTCAACAAGGTTAACTGAATGGCTTCATGTAGAGGCTCTGTCGCTGTTGTTTGGCCGCTCCATCACTGGCTGCTAAATACTGTCTTTTTTTTTGTATGACGCGTTTAGAGAGCACCCAGGCCATCGTCAATAGCACTTATTTTGTTTTACTGCTACAAAATTAGGCCGGTAAAACACTAGGACAGGCACTTCCACTAATTACATTTTACTGTCAGATGTGTCCAGGTTCACCTTCGATCCCTCAAGCGCCGGACAACCTTCCTTCATTCAGAACAACATGTGGGTGTTTTTGTGTTGAGTGTTTCTTTTATTTTAATCTAAGGTTTATTGTAGCAGTAAAGTTTGAATTCCTGGTTTTCCGTAACAGCCCAGTAACAATATAGCATTACTATGGTAATACCTTTAATAACAGTATGATTGTGGTAATTGTAATCACCAAGCAACAGCCATTTGGGACATGGGGGGGGGCGGATTTCAACTTAAAATGGTAAATGGTAACATTTTCATGTTTTACAGATTGTGGTCTATTGAAATTCTCAATACCAAGATATTAAATGGATATTATAACATATAATACCACACTATTACCACTGTTATTACAAGCTGGAAATTACATTTGAAAATAAGATGGGAATAACAATATATTACATCCCTATTCAGACATTACCACCATACTGTTACTATATTGTACTGTAATGTGAAGTGTACATGTAATCCTTTGCATGCCGTCGATAGCGAAGATGTAGTCAGTGCTCTTAATTTTTCTAATCTGATTTTGCTCAGATTAACATACCAGCTAATCATTTGGCACACTGATTGACTTTGCAGTCCTAATGTCCCAGCTGACTTTGGGGGGGGGGGGAAGACGGGCGAGTGAGAGACAAGGATCTGAACTGGACTGTCTGTATCTTTTCCATCTCCAAAAAGTCATTATGGCCCGGCCCCCACCCTCCTCCACTCTCTGGGCTGCTGCTGTCTGCAGAGAGGAAAATTACATTACAGGAGAAAGGATTTCAATTGTCTCCTTTAGGTGGAGGACTGTGGATGCCTGCAGGGCCCATGGGATCTGTAGTGTTTTCAAAATACATTTCCTGATGGGATTGTCTCTGGGGACTGAGGGCTGCTCTGCACCTTTTCCTCTACTCCGAAATCGGAGCTGATTCCAGAGAACGGTGTTGCTGTTTTCATGACCATTTTACACACTCATCCTCGCTGTCTTTTGACGCGTGTCTATTCGTCACCATCCCTGCAAATAATAACACAGCGACAATATCAAATTATCGCTCATTTTCTCCTCAACTCGTCAGTGGCTGCGAAGCATGTGAACTTGAGAGTATGTTGCTATGGCAACATGCAGGAACAGTTCTGAGGCTTCCTCTGACAAGTTGCCTGGCAATGCAGTACTTGCTGTTACATAAGATGCAACTTACTCTCTGTCTCTCTCACACACACACTAGCAGGGCTTTTCCTGTGGCAGCATTTCACATTCAGCATGATTAATTCAGAGCCGCTTTAGATTTATGAGTCCTCCATGCAATTGCAAGCCCATGCAATCTAGCACTTGGCAAGAGTTTGCGCAGGGCATTGTTGTACTCCACGTCAATTTCTGTGGCTGTTGTAAACCAAAAGGTGGTGCTTTAAAATGATTTAGATTGAGGAGATTGTGGATAAGAGAGTGAAACAAAGAGAGCGAGACAACTTGGCAGCGCTGCCGCTGCTGTTGATGTGTGGGATGGATTTATCATAGCAGAACATGCATGGGCTGTACATTATCAATATAAGCATAAAAAAAATTCTATTGTCTTTAATTCCAAGATACAAAAGAGGAGCCAAAAAGTTTGGAAGTACAAAAGCTCTTAAGTGTTGACATTCAGGAGGAGACAAAGAATGCTGATTTTGCTCAATTTCGTTCTGTCACCTACGGTTCCATCCTTACTTTGACTGGCAGAGAGAGAGGAGGGCTGAGGAGGAGCGCTGAGCAAAGCACAGATAACACGCTTCATCATTAGTGGCTGCATGATAAGTATTCAGACATTGCAGCGGCTTCTCCTTATCTGGCCACCATAGTCTCTCTGCAGCTAAATACTATGACTGACTTCTGCTCACCACTCTGCTCGTGAAATTGGGTGTTAGAGAGGAAAATTCTTTTTTTACATTTGTTGGGTGAGCCTGGGAATGGCTTAATCATTTTCGAAGAGATTAGTCCAGAGGCTGATTGACTCACAACGTTTTTTGTTTTTTTTTGCTTTCTGTTTGCTTTGCACCACCACCACCATTCTTCAGCCTCCTGTACCTGTAATCTCCCCATGGTTCTCCTGAAAACATCCACAACCTGACTTCAAATAATCATCACTGATGATTGCTGGTGCTAAAGACAATATCCACTTACCTGTACTAACTTCTCCTTGTATAAACAGCACATTCCAGTGTTTGAGTGTAACTACAAACAGCAAGAGGCAGAGACTATGGTGGTGCATTAAGTCAGCGCTGCACTGATATACATGTGTATTATTCATGCAGTTTTAGACTGAATGTTTGTAATTAGATTAGAAGCGACTCCCCCCGCTTATTTTTTAATGTGAATCGCTGGCCCTTGAATAGAATTTGTAATCAGTTTCCCAAATCTATACAAAATATATACAGTGCTAAATTTATAAACTAATTATCACTATATACTGGTTCAGGGTAAAAATATTAATGAAAAGTAACACTAAATTTTGCCCAGTCTTGTGTGTGCAGCTCATTCTGTCTGTTTTCGGTGAACATGTCACAATATAAACCTCCTTGGAACCAGTATAATTAGGCAGAGTTTCTGAATTCATATTTTTAGTAGGATAATTATTCCCAAAAAATGTAACTATATTTCAGGTGGAAAAAATGAAATGCCACACATACAGATTCATTTGCACCTCTGTTTTTAGTATTTTTTAGTGCCCAATTAGCATAAGAAGTATTGGAAATGGATGTTGCTGAAAGGCTGATGAAGGTATACTGATTTCAAGGGTCTAACAAAGTATAGTAAAGTTGTTAAGACAGTTGCATGGAAAGATCTTACAGTATGAAGGGTGAAAACTGATTGTGTCTTCATTAATTCATTCATTCATTGTCTACTGCTTTATCCTCCACATGAGGTTTGCAGGGCCACTGGTGCCAATCATGCCAGACATGGGGTGAAAGCTGGGGTATACCCGGGACAGTTGTCAGTCTATTGCAGAATTATGTCTTCAGAAAGAAGTATTTATTTTTAAATCGGGGGAAAAGTGAGCTGTACAGATATTACAATTGCACTTGCAAAACGTCATAGTGTAAACCTACAGAGTCAAGATGGTCCTATACCATTATATACATATGGAACTTATCTTCCTGTACCTTCAGTTATATAGATAACTTGGGTCCCTCACATTCCTGAAGGAAAAAAGAATCTGTGCAAACTGTTTAAAGGTATTAAAGAGAAGATTGTCATGTAACTTTGGATAATTTTGTTTTGCCTCTGCTTTTACTCTGTATGAGGTGTATTGTCCTGCGGAGGAACGGCCAACGAAATAAGAAATGCAATAATTAAAGTGTGTAAAACATGATAAAAAAAATATCAACAGCATCATGGTGGCTTTAATGAAATATAGAGGTGCAGATAAACCTGAGTATGACTGACACAGGGGCATGTACTAAAATCCTTTGTTCTTTTTTTTTTCCTGGTATACACTACATGTATCTATGATCAAGTATATCAGTGTCCACACACTTCTAAAACACTTGACTATAACATCTGTCAGCAGTGAGTCACTTGGTGTTTCACAGAGGCGAGTGTTGGGACTACTTGTCTTTTTTTATAGAGTGAGCTATTGTTGTATGGATTCATGTGACAATGACTCCTCTCAGTAGTTTTCCAATTTGATTTATGGCCTTTTGCAAGACGACACATGCGGCGCTGACTCAGCAATCTGTAATGTAACCGTTTTTTTTTTTCTGTTCATCTCATGCCTCAGCATTAGTTGTCAGTCACAGAAGTGAACATAAAAGGAACAGTGTGTTTTTAATCTGGTATTTTAGGTGTCATGCTTGGCCAGAGACGAATGATGTCTGAGGAAAAAATGTCAGTGACAAGTAATTGGCTCCCACTGCGGTGGCAGTGTAAAACAGCTCAGTTAGTTGAGTATTGCATTAGCTACTAAAACGCTGTGGGTTGTTTCAGTTCATGCTCGATTCTTAAAATGAGTCGCCCTATCCTGTCACTTGATGGACAAGGGAGCAGGTTACGTGCCAGAGCTGTGAGCCGAGGCCTTATTTTGATCAGAGCCACTGAGGGTGATATTGTCAGGCTTGCAAAGCCTGCTACTTTTCCTCTTTGTCCATCGGCTCCATCTCAAAGCTAATAACTCAGACTACTGTTGATTTACCCTGAGGGGTGAGGTCACAGATTTCTAAAGAAATGCCAGAATTCTTCGGAAACTCCATTTAACCTTTGTTAGATGGACAAGAATGCTGTTTAATTGATTTGCCTTTCTCAGAATGCTGCCCCAAATAGAAGACAGGCGTTTTATTCGTCTGCAACACATGAGTAGCTTTGATATATTTCTAATTCAATTAATTTGATAGCATATGAGAGTGAAATGGGCTTTGCATCCGTTTCAAAGTTGTGCATAACTGTAAAAATGACAGACTGCGCAGTATCGACAGAATTTCCCTGTGATGCAAAACATTAAAGGCTGTGTTGCAACACCGGATCCTTTCCTGACAGCCGTCTTCATCCCAATCCTTTCTTCCCCAGTGCTGCAGCTTGCCGCCATGCTTACCACTGCCAAGTCTGAAGGTCGAACGCCTATGATCTCTCAGTCTAGTCCAGCGCTTTATTATCTTTTAACTTTGTTTTCAACAGTTGAACAGTTAGGGTCTGAGTCAGTGGAAGAGTGGGAGCTGTCAGTGATACTCAGTGCAGATATAATGCTATTTAAATGCTAATGTGTTAAGAGGAGCAAGACGACCTTTACTCACACTCTGCACGCAGGCACAAAACAGAAGCCCATAATAAATGAGCCTCTTCCTTTGACTCCGTTTCCCTTCCCTGCACTCCACGTGTCAGATATAAGGTGTGTTTATCACAGCCGAGCCCAGAGGGCTGAGACAACATTTTAGAGCTGAGAACTGGTGTAGGTGTTAAGTCAGACATGATTGGATGATTGCAGAATGTTTAGAGTGTTAGGTCGAATGTGACTGGTTTACTTTTCAGTCGGAGAGTCTGCTTGTCGGGGCAGGCTTGTGTCACTACAGTGAAAAAGCCTGTGTCGGCTGATGCGGCTTACACAGACACAGTCAAGAATCCCTGCCTTTCTTTGTTATTAAATATACTATATATATTTTTGTCACCCTGGAGCACATTTAAAACGTTTATTCTTGCTGTGTGTTGCACACAATAAGCACATTTAGTATCCAAATTCACCATCCATCCTGGCAATCCATCCAAGTGCCTAATGGCCCCCCTCTCCAGGAAGCTGAAAATATGAAGGCAGATGCTTGTATCAGTGTAAAAACATCTAACCCTGTCCCTGTCTGCAAATGTCACAGATACATGTCTCCCTGTTTGCAGAGCACTTGCCAGAAGGGCTCGCACAAACCAAGAGAGCTGCTTTCCCACTCTGTAAATATGTCAGTGTTAAATAACCTTTGAAATGCTTTGTAGTGTTTATGTTTTAAGTAGCAGGTCTGTCTTTCCTCGTTTCTTTAGCTTGACTAGAATCAGCTAGAGTCTGGATGAGTCCGTCATGTGTCCCTATAATCATACGACTTTCCATACGTCTGCTGGCAGAAAATGTATTCAGTGCAGCTGTCTTAGATACCATGAGGAATATTCAGGCCATGGAGAAAGACACACATGATAGAGCCTTTAATCAATAATTCACCATCGTCATTTTGCTGCAGTTCCAAACAGTAATGAACTCATGATGAGCAACTTCCCCCAATATTAGCTGTTGAATTCCATAGTATTGTTTGATCGGCATTTTCAGCCTCGCAGCCTCACAAAAAACAGTTCCTCCAGAAGGGAGAAGTGTCTTATCTTTCCCCCCCTCATGCTTCCTTAGACTGGCGTGGACCGTTTTTTTTTTCTTTTTCTTTTTTTTTTAATCATGAGGCTGCCAAGAAGACTTCCTCGTGTTAGTCTGGTAAAAAGGGAGAATTAGTTTTTATCTCGACACATGGAGGATGACAGCAGCAGAAGAGCATGGTTGCACTTTGGAGGTTGAGATCTTAGACCTCATTAAAAATAAGTTTGGCTTAAATAAAAATGTCATCTAATTGTGAAGATTAAAAGAACATTTTCCGCCCTTAATCACAATTCACTGACAGAGCAGTGAGTCATTCTCATGATCTTGAATGTTTTGTGTGCGTGTGCTCGGCTTTCTAACTTGTATACTACAAAGACACTTACACAACTGTATTTGCATGAGGGAATGTCTCGTAATTATTTCGAGACATAAATATAGTTTTCTGTTTTAAATTCCGTATTAGTGGAGTAGAAGCTTTGTTCCTGTAGGAGTTGTGATGAAACAGTATAAATATGTCAGTGGTCACTGATCAGGTATATTTGTGACTATTTGTCATAAATCTGTTTATGGCTCTGCTTTTGTCAGACATGTAACACTGCAAAGGTTTGAGTTTTATATTATTTACTGTGACTTTTGTTCCCGCTTATTTTGTCCATTTATACTGCAGTTTGTCTGTATTACAGGGTAAACATTACATCAGAAGGTTTCTAACAGCATCCCTCACTTTTATGCTTAATGCACTAATGGTTATACTGTTTTGTTCCATGGGTATGACAGTGTTGTGTGGATGTAAATTTAAATTTGTTGAGTCATGTTTTTCAAAGCACACTGTTGTTCCATGGTCCACTGATAGGTATAATAGTCTTATTTGGGAGTGAACACAAAACATAGAGTAAAGTGGCCTTAATTGGGAAGAACAGCAGCAGTAACATTTCCACCAGATTGCTTGAAGATTAAAGGGAGAGTTCAGATCTTTTGAAGTGAGGTTGTGTGAAGTATTGAAACACTGTCAACATTGACTCCTCTGAGCACACCGCTGTACGCGGTGCCATCACTGAGAACCAGCCCGAGACACAGACACTCTCTTTTGTGAACATATAAACATATGAAACGTATAAAGTGCTGGCACTGATGTCACAGGGAACCAATATGAGACATGGAAACTGAAAACATGTAAAAACAGTAACTGATTTTACTCCTGTAACAAAAGGCTCACCCAACTAAATCTACATCTGCTGAAGTACATCATAAAGATACTGTATGTTTGCCACTTTATCACTCACTCGAGACAGTTTTTTGATTCTTGGTGACTGTAAACCAGACGCCAGACGTAAATCCAAGCAACAGTGTGTCAAAATAACACATTTGAACTTACTGATGGAGGCAGCAGTGGATTAAAAACTCCTCAGGATGGTGGAATTTCTCTATGGACCGTGGTTCAAAGATTAAGCAATTTAGAAAGCGACACAAACTCCTGCTGGAAAAGGGCTGTCTAATGTAGGATAATGCATCAAACATATTCTTAAAGCATCGTAGGTTTAAGCAGGTGTGGATTTGTTGATGTGAATCTGCATCTGCTATATGTTATACTACATCTGCTCCCAGTTTCTTTTTTCTGTTTTCAGTATGTCAGTACCTCATGAACTACTTCAAAAAAGTAGAGAATTTAAGTGGTAGAGAATAACATTTTGTAACTAGATAAGCTCATGGTGTTTTTAATTTTTCTTTTTTTTGTTGTTGTACTTATGACACATAATCAGAATTAGGTTTATGACAATATTGATATGTTGATACATAATATACAGTTTGGCCTTAGATGCATTTTTTCTATCTCTTATTGTGGGTTATAACGCTCTCTTACATTTTATGGAGTTACAGTGGGAGTGAAAGTGCAGAGGGTTTATGAGGTGTATTATTGGCAGGCAAGTGACCTTGGATATTGGTATTCTTTGACTTGTTTATTTATTTTTGTTTTTGTTTTTTTTCTTTTACATTTTATAAGACATGATGCAGCTAAGTAAGTTGAAACATAGAGGAGCTTTTCTACCTTACTTATATTCAGATTTGCATCAAGTACCAGAAAAAATTATTATATAAATACCTTTCCAACATTTTAATGTTACTAAATAATTTGACCAGATATTAGGCAGTTTAAACCTTCCAAGATAACTCCCTTAGATAATTCTCTCTTAAAAGAATTCATGGAGTTATTAATAAAATAGTTGTAGTTTTAACCTCCATTTATACTGACACATTTCAAGACAGGCTTTGTAATTACAGTGGAAGCAGTCAATGGTGGGGCATAACGATAAAGTAAACCTTTCCTGTGATTAAGTTGAATACAGTCGTGTAAAATATGAGTATGTCTGCCCTTGGTGACCGATCACATAGAACTGGGTGTTAATCTAAAACTACAAGGCCAAGAGAAAGAGAAGGAGGGAGAGTGCGTTTGATCGCCTCCCAAGGACACTTATCCGGCCATAAGGCTCGCAGTGCTCTCCGCAGGATTTTGATGGATGATACCAGCAGCACAAAGTGATAGGCTATTACTTCACTTTGCATTGGATAAATGGCAATGTGGGCTCCTACCTGTCGCCTGTCCTTCTTCTCTCTTGTTTCCTTGTCTCTCCAGCAGTTTGTCATCCCAGTCCTGAGAAGAGTTAGGGTAAAAAAATTGGAGGGGCTCATTTTGGGGTTTTCTGTGTGTTAAAGTGTTCATAGTCTAGTTTTCTAGTTTTTTTTTTTTTTTTTTTGCATTTCCATTACGAATAGTACAAAAATACCCCGCCTACCAAAAAGGTATAGTTCTCAGTCGAAACACAAGCCTGACCCAGGGCTGTATGTTCCAAATCGTACCGTATCATACCAAACCGAACTGTACCCTGATGGAAACACGGTTTATAATGGCTATTTAGTAGCCTGTATAAAGACAGGATTTGATACTAGAGATTTTCAACCATTATCATGATGTGTTAAATGCTTTTTTTAAACCATGGTGTGATCTAAAGTTTTGTCTCCTCCTTGTTCTTAGACCCTCAGTATTCATGGTCGTCCTCGCAGTACTTCGATGAGGACACCTACTCCCCTCCACCCAGGAACATGAAGGGTCTCTCCGGTGGCCGCCCTGCCCAGCTTCAGCTCACCTCTCCCACCTCAGCTCACACCTGCAGCCTGGCTGAATGTGACCATATGCTGGACCACCACCTCCATCATGGCGACTCAAGGTCACCCTCCTACCTCCTCAGCCCCACTGAGAGCTGCCCCCTTGAGAGTCACCGCCGCTGTTCCCCAAGGAGCTCCATCCACTCTGAGTGCATGGTGATGCCAGTGTCCATGTCGGCTACTGACCACTCCATCTCTAGTAGCACTTTCCCCCGCATGCACTACGGCAGTGCTTCACGGGACAGCGGTGGAAACACTTCCGGTGGCAGGGAGTCCCGAGATGATGGCGGCTCATCCTCACATGGTGGCAGTGGCAAAATGAACCGAATCCCCGCAAACCTCCTGGACCAATTTGAAAAGCAGATGCCGCTGCACCGGGATGGCTTCCACACATTGCAGTACCAACGCACCTCCACCACAACCACAACTACAGAGCAGCGTAATGAAAGCCCGGGGCGAATACGCCACTTAGTTCACTCAGTACAGAAGCTTTTCACAAAGTCACACTCTCTAGAAGGTTCCTCCAAGATGAATGGTACCAAAAGTGACTCACACCGGGACAGCTCACACCACCACCATCACCACCACCAAGGCCACCACAAACACAGCAAACGCAGCAAGAGCAAAGACCGTAAATCTGACGGCAAGCAACGCTCTGGAGGTTGGTGGAGCTCAGACGATAACTTGGATAGTGACAGCACGTATAGAACACCGAGCATCATGTCGCGGCATCCTGTGGACCACATCAGCCACTGTTACCCTGACTCCATGCACAGTCACCTGGCAGGAGACCTGCCCCTAAAAACCTCTAAGAGTAACAATGACGTCAAGTGCTCAGCCTGCGAAAGCATAAGCATGGCACCAGAAGGCAAATTCATGAAGAGGAGCTCCTGGTCAACTCTAACTGTCAGCCAAGCAAAGGAGGCCTACAGGAAGTCCTCACTCAACCTGGAGAAACCCATGACACCAACTGACCTTAAGCCCAACCTCAGGCCCTGTCACTATCTACAGGTGAGTTTAACTTATTCAACTTATTTTCTGTGGCTCACTTGTGCCGTGCTTCCTGAGCAGCAGTCCTCATTTGCATGCAACACCTAATTTAACAGGTAAAGAAAACTTGCACACACGTTGCTTTTGATACCAAGTGATTGAATAAATTCAGACACGTAAACAAATTTTGTCTTTTTAAATGCATGGATCTGTGGATGGCTAGATGATGGTGATTCGCAGGATGTTTTGAAAACAGGAGATAGTGATTTAATAGGGATAAGCAATTGAAGAGATGATGAAAATGTTTATTTCATCTTAGTCCTTACACTGATCGAGAGTCCATTCTCCAAAAGAACTAGTGTATGTGCACTGCAATGCTAAGAAAACCATTAGTACCAGAACACGAACCTCCATTGTACAAAACAATTTACTCTTCTATAGCGTTCATTGATCAATAAACACAAAAAACTCATCACAGCCAGATGTCTGATTGATCAGAAAGACGGTGTTTTGTTTGTTGCTGTATATCAGATTGCGAACCTATCCTGGGGCTCAGCATGTTGCCTGAGGCAGAAAGAACTATCACAGCAGAACCAATCAATTAACTCCATACAGTAGATGACCTGCACTGGAGGTGAAGAGTCAGCAGTATGAGAACAAAAGACCACGGATCAATTATTATTTTTACCATAGTATTTGCCTTGTCTTAGGACATAGGTTTTAGCTCTGAAAAAGGGTTAGCATTTCGCAAGGGCCTGTGATTGGCTCAGCATGAGACCCCGTAGCGCCGCAGGGATCAATTTGAAGTAAGTCAGCACTTTTCACAGAAGTGTTTTGTGGGGTTTATATGCACGCTTGAAGGGTATCTGTGCTGAAAAAAAGAAAGTATGCCTAGAAATTGGAAAGTACAAATCCAAGAAGCGAAAAATGTGAAATGTCGTGTCTGATAGCATCATGTTAGTGCCGCCTGCAGCCAAAATAAAGAGCACTTCACTATAATAGGAACGAGCACTGGAAGCCTCAGTATTCTAAGCAGAGAGAGTGTTGAATTGATCTGCTATAAAAAGAAAGTCAATACAGTACATTACTCAAATGAAATTGTGATAAAGAAAGCAAACCTTATGTCTTCCATTTCTTTTTGGTCATTCGGCTGAGGTAGTGTCCAAGACATTGGACTATAAACACTTCTAAAAATATCCTCCTCTACTGCTTCCTGCTGCAGGGCTATATTTAGCCCACTGTTATCAATCCAATCTATGCGGGGTGACACATCGTCCCTCCCAAGTAGAGATCGATGCCATCTCAGAGCACTACAAGATGTATAGAAGGAGAGAGGCGGGGACATTTTGGAGATGCATCCAACTGAGGCCTGTTCCTCTGAGGATGACCTGTGATCTGTGTTTCCTCCAGGAAGCAGAAGGGACAAAACTGTAAATCTGGGGTGGCTGTTTTTGTCCCCCCATGGCTGCTGTTGTTGCTCTCATCACCAGGAGCAGTCAGGCAGAGAGAAAGAGCCAAAAGTCAGGAATGAGGCTCACACTAAGGGGGTCACACTTAGATGTTTTCACTTCTTCTGATTTGGATTTCCCGCCACTGTCTGGTCTGGCCAATAGTGAATGTGTGTATGTGTGTGTGGGTGTGCACATGGGGGAGATTTTTATTTTCCATTTATTATATAATACAGCAATTGATTTGATGATGTGCCAGTCACCTTGTTTGTGGTTATCGTGTGAGAGAATGGATTAGTGTGTGTATGGATAAGATATTGATTAACTGGCCATTGAAGAAGATTCATTTTGAATGCTCTCTCTCTCTCTCTCTCTCTCTCTCTCTCTCTCTCTCACTCTGAAAATCACTCCCTGTTTCTGGCTGAGTCATTTCACAAATCAGCCAAATTTACCCCCAAAACACACACATAGGTTCCCATGATATCAGAGGACATCACAAGGACTAACATTCATTTCCTGGTGACTTCCTCTAAGCATAAACATAGCCCTAACCATGACCCTAACTTCAGCCTGACTTTAAAACATGTCTTAACCTTAAAATGTAGTCATTTATGTTATAGGGACTTGATTTTTGTCCCCATAAGGAAGACAACTCCCCATATTGTGACTGTGTAAACAGATTTAGGTCCCTACAACATAAGGAAGAACATAAGGAACATAAGGCGTGTGTACCAGGTACACACACATACAAATTAGCACTAATCAATGATCAGTGCTGCCATGTGGAAAAACTACCCAGAATTTGATGCCTGATTGATATCAAACAACTGCATCGCAATAAAAATGATTATAAAATAAATATTAATACATGCATCATTAATGGTGTGCAGTATTTCCCTATACTGCACACCATTCAGCTGGAATTGGCGAGTGAGTGAGTGAGTGAGTGAGTGAGTGAGTGAGTGAGTGAGTGAGTGAGTGAGTGAGTGAGTGAGTGAGTGAGTGAGTGAGTGAGTGAGCAAATGTTAACAAGCTAATGTATTAACAGATAATAAACACTTACACTTAATAAATACTGGTGTCTTAGCATCATCAATGCCAGTGGATGACTAAAGGCTGAGTATAGACCTTATTTTTGAATGTGAAGGTAACTCTGTGTCTGACTTCTGGTTTTTGTGCAGCACTTCCGGTATTAGTTTCCATTAATTCGTCTGCGAACACAGCAAGTTTTGCCTTCTTAGCAACATCGTGGGAACACTGGAAACTATTAATAACAAATCAAAATGACAGGTCAGTTCCACATCCGTGTAATATGACGAGGTGGAAGGCCGACAAAAGTGGCCCCATACTGTATAACTTATGAAGATATTTTTAATTATTTTGTGCTGTTGTTCAGTGTGGATGAATGATTAATGAATGAAATTAAATATCAAATGAATAAAAGTAACAATATAACGGGGTTTCGATTGTACAGCTATATCCCTTCAATCATACTGTAGGTAGCTGTGGCTTTACCTGTGGCTGCTGATGTCACTTATAAAGTTTATCTGGCATTAATCAGCATGTGTAGTTGTCATTTCAACAAAGTCAAATGCACAGACATAGTGACACTTCAGTGATCGCTTCAAATTCAAGACTTTCAGCCTCAAGCAAGGCTTTTCCTCGTTCCTCAGAAAATGTTTTACGTTTACGGTGCTTTGCATCCAAAAGGAGGGGATTGTAGACGATATTCATCCACTGTTAGCAACACCTGTATGAATTTCACCGTGTACCTTCCTGTACAATATCTTTGTCTTACTGACAGGTATCAGCCCTGATAAAACCCACTGCCCCAGAAAACACTGCTCTGTTCCATCCCATTATACATATAATGTAAAGGCAGGATTACTCTTTGATAGTTTTGCTGATGGGGCATTGCGTAGTGATTTAATAAGGCAATTAATTACCATGATGGCCTGCCAAAGGTGGAGCTTGAGAGGCAGAAAGACAGATGATTAAAATACAAAAGCGAAGTGCAAAGCAGCAGAAACCAAACTGACACTGTAACGGAAAGCTTAAAGTAACCTCCACACACACACACACACATGTGCACACTGGTGCTTACTAACTTTTCCATTCATGGGTTTCCCAGATAGTGTTTAGGCTGTGAATCATCACTTAGTGAGATGTTGTCCCAGATATCCCAGGATCCGTAAGCCGCGGATAAATGTCACAAGGAGGCTTTGTGTCTGCACCTGCCTGCATTTATCTGTTATCCTTATCTTATATTTTTAGTATCTCAAAACAAGGTTGTGAGAATGTAACAATTCAAATGTTAATTGTTCAGCAAATTCTTCTATATCCCAGTTATGAGTGATGGCTTGTAAAGCAATAGTAATATAACTAATAATCAAAGCTTCTCCTTGGCTGTTTTAAAACATATATTTGCTGCTTCATTTCCATTTTATTTCAAAGAATTGCTCTCTGTAGTATAGTCCGAATGTAACAATTATACCTGTTTGGCAAGTTTAAGTTTAAGGTCTTTTTATTATCTTGACTCATATCCACCTTGATTTATTCCATGTATTTTTTACGTTTAATATCCTTTCTTCCATATATTGTGAGCCGTCATCAGTCTCCTATAGGCAACTGTTTTAAACTGAAGCAACTATATATTTCTAGCAGCAAACAGCAGACACACACGGTCGAGCTGCAGCAGCTGGTATAATTTGAGAATCTAACAAGACACACACACACTTTGTTCACCACCAGCAGACGATGAGGAAGTTCACATAAGGGATTTGCTAAGAATAAAAATGCATTAATTTCGACAGATAATTGCTGTGTGCAGAAAAGACATTTCTGCAGTGAAAAGAACTTCATGAATGAGTGGATATTGTGCTGTGCTGTTAAAAAAAGGTGATGCAGAGAAGCTGAAGCACATGGACAAGCTTTTATGATGATGAGCTGACAACCCTCCACTGCCAGCCAGTTGCCTGTTGAACTTGACAGGAATAGCCTTCTAGGTAGTGAGGTGATTTGTTGTTACACTGACAGTGTTCAGCCAGTGAATTACCACCTGTGACAGCAAACTGAGTCTGTCTTTGCTGTTATTTGTATAGGAAATTTTTAGGAAGGAGAAACAGATAAATATACAATATCATAGACAGATTCTTGGAATTTTGAGTTTTCCTCCACGTGTTGCAAGGCTTGCTGGGAGATGTGTCCCTCTTGTGGTTCTGCTCTGGGATCATCTTATGTAGAGCTGTGGCTGGACTCATCCAGACCGAGGGAACCCAAAACTGAAGTTTCTTCAAAGTTCAACTGGTTCCTCTCAATTAAAGATCCTCTAAAACCCCTCAGCTACTTACTTTGTCCCTACACTGACATCCAGCATTGACCTCACTCCTGGAGTACATTAGAGTAAACATATGTATTATGTTAGGTTAAACTTGAGTTTGGCTTGAGTGTGGGGAAAACTGTGTTTTGCAACACATAAAAACACAAAGTAGACTACAAATACAACAATATACAAAAAGAGACGGTAAACACTGGAGTTATGTTCATATGCAACTTCATCCTGTTAAACAATTCCATAATTTAACTTTTAAACTATTTAATTGGATTTGGCATAGAGGATTACTTGTAGGACTTTTTTGTGGACCATGAGAGTGCTCTTTCTCATACTCAGCATATACTGATCTGCATCTGTGGTTTCCCTATGATTTCCCCTATGATTATGATGGATTGGGTAGCTTATTAGTTTTCTAATTGCAAAAGATGGCAGTAATGCAACATCATCGATGCAAGCTGCCGTTGAACCCCATAGAAGAAAGGTTACATCACAAAGTTCTCAATGTGTATTATATTATAGAGTAAAAGTAAAATTATACAATTTTATCATTTCAGTTTTATGGAATATTTTTTTTTATTTTGATTTTATATAAGTTAGATAAAAATCCATCAACTGCAACAGTAGTCATGTTCTAAGTTATACTCAGACATAATAAGACATTTAGTTTTACTTACATGGGATCACACTCATCTCTGAAAAACAATGTTGAACACACCAAATTTAGGAGCGTTAAATATTTAGTGTTGGCAACATTTTCAAGAGTTGGATAGATTCAAATCCCTCATATTTAGAAATGGCTGGTGTCAAATTCTAGTCTTAAAATGAAGTGTCTTCAAGGCAGCACTATTAGTGTTATTATAATAATGTTAACTCAGATTTTTTTAACCTCTGGACTCTAAAACTGGATGTAACACTGATGTTGTTAATTCACCTCAGCCTTGTCATCCTCCCCACGCAATGACAGAAGCCATGGTTCCTTTAATCTGCTGACGGGGATTTGAATTTACTTTGTTCATTGATTTAAGGGGGGGGGGGGTTAGTGTGAGGTTCCACCAAAGTCTAGAATACAGATACATAGCTCATGCCCATGCATTAACAACACATGTTATTGTTTGTTGTATGTTATCATTACTATTATTGTGACACAAGTGGTGGATTTTCCTACCATAGTAAGGCAACAGTCAGCTACAGCCTTGTTTTCATTTGAAACAAGCCGTCCTCTGTCTACAAAAGGGAAAACCTCTTTCCACTTTTCCATCTTTTTGCTCTTCACATCATTCACAATGTTTTATGGCAGTGGAAATCAGTAATTTTTCATTAAATTACCTTTGTTCAAGCCCATCAAAGGACTTTTGCCTTTGATGGGTTTTGAGTTTGATAGAGGCTGCTTCACATTTCTCGCTCATTAATGGCCAAAGTGTACACACTGGTGTCCGAAGTTTGAAGCCTGTCCAGCGAACTGTTGGACAGTTATGGGATTAACAGATGGACATGCTGAGGGACAGAAGACAGACAGACATTACTTGAATTAATAGACACCATATGACTTTTTTTCCATATTATAAGCAAGTATGAAGCATCTGACAGCAGATTGATAGACCAGAATTTCAGCACATTTTCTACTTTATTTACATTTTCACCATTCAGCCACATCATTGAAACTGTTAATAAAATCAATATTGTCATCTGTCAGTGTTTGTCATTTCTAGAAGCAGTAGCTTTCTCACAATCTAATGGAACATCCAGCGTCCACCTCCAGCTTTCCCTGGTGGTCTATTATCACCGTTGGCTGCATTTGTGCCTTTTTTTTCAAAAGCCATGAGATGAACCTGTGAATCCTTCTGAAAAAATATTCTTTAGGTTTTGGTTTTTGAACGTGTGGTTGCCTCTTCTTGTCAGGGGCAGGTGAAGTCTCAGTGACAGTGGAGTCTATTGAGCTGGCTTTTTTTTTCACGTGATCTGTTATCACTGTGGGCAGCATGTAAGCTTGCAGTAGGGGGCTTGTCACTGTTGTCAGCTGCAGTGTTTTTTGTGAGGAATCGCTAGCAAAGGGTTTGACTTTAAAAATGGATGCATCGGAGCTTCACTGGGGGTGATTTTCACCTTGGATCCGCTTGCAGCATTTGTTTAAAGAGGCTTATAAAGGCCCATGTGTCCTCACGTCCAGCAATTCCTGGGCGAGCCATCACAATGTCATCCAGACTGGTAGAGGGTCTTGAGGACATGTCCTTCAACGGCCAATGAACATCATTCTTCTCACTGGTGATGGAGTTTGTTACTATGTTTCCTGTTGGACAGCAGCACTCCAGTTTCCACACTGATCACCATGCAATTGTACAATATCATCCAATTTTGCCAGCTCACAGACTCCTGAATACAGCTCACCACTGATGTAAAAGGAGGTGATTACAGAGCCAAGGGCCCACATGTCTACAGCCTCACTCAGTGGAAGGCCCAGTAAGACTTCAGGGGCTCTGTGTGGAAGGAGTTGTAAGATATCGCCAGTGTTCATGGGCAAATTTTGAGTGCCCTCTAGAGGAAGTGTTGCGTAAAAGTCCATATCAATGCAAAAGACGTAAAACAAACCAACATGGAATATAAATAAACCTTTACATGGCTGAGCTGATGGTTAATTAACATGATGTTGTCTGTCTTGATGTCACCATGTACCATGTTAATGCTCTTTAAAGCAGTCAGGGCTACCAGCATCTGTTGGGTGACCGTTTGTATCTCAGGGAGATTCATTGGCCTGCCAGAGCGCTCCAGAAATATCTGGACTGTCATGTCCAGTTTTTCAAACTCCAGAAAATAATTTCCTTGGAGTTCGAGGTGTCTGTTAAACCTGACCAGGCAATTTTTGTTTGGGTCAAGCTCCCTAATTTTTTTCAAGGTTTTCCAGCTCATCCTCAGCTTCCTCAGTGTTTTACAGTGTTTTTATAGCCTTTACAGCCACTATCTCTTCTGTGTCTGATCTCATGCACAGGTAGACATTTCCAAATGCTCCATGCCCCAGGAATTTCTGCACTACATATCCACAAAATCAATCAATCAAAATCACAAGAGATGAATTCATCATTAACTGCTAAATGACATAAACTGATAATAATAAAACTGTCTTCCTTCTTCCCTTTCAAAACAGGAATACAATAGTTATTATACAATTGCATCGCAATCTAAACTACTGATGACTGCATATGTTTTATCTCTCTGTGTCTCTCTATCTCTCACGTGTCCATTCCATTCTATGCCTTTATTTCATAGTATGACTCTCGTTTCCTAGTGGGAGAGATGCTGTGTATATACAGGTATAGAGCTGCAGAGTTAATCAATGAAATGCACTGCTGCACTGCAGGACCATTAGCTGGAGCCTGCCTACGCCCTGTGCACTCTCATACCGACACACACACAGACACTCACAAAAATAAAGATACCAATAAATTTAATATGCAAATGTCTGCATATCCCTTTCTTCTGGAGTCGTTTCAACATTACAGTTGACGTCCTAAAACAGCAGTTTGATCAACTGTGACCTGGGTTCACTCATAGCACGAGGAAGTGAGTCTTAGAGGTTGCGGTAATTTAAATAAACATACAATGCACAGCTCCCACAAATCCTCAGCTGACTCTTTATTCAAAAAGCTCTTTTTCATCACCACCACCAAATTAGCTGTTCAACACAAAAAAGACTTGTCATGTGTACAAAGGAAATAGTGAACCATCAAAACACGGCAAAAAAAGCTTTTACCGTTGACCCATGGCTATGCCCTGTCTTCAGACACAGAATCAGCTTCATAATACTCTCAGAAAATTTGAGCTGAGACTTTGATAGAAATGTGTTGTTATCATTTTCTGTGGGTTTCTGGTGTTTTATTAAGTTGTAAGTGGAGAAACCTACTTGGAGTCTTGCGCACGCATATGTGGTGCAAGTTAACAGGAAGTACAGTATGTCTAATTGAGGACCATAGACAATTGAGTTGGTCATATTTCTTGATAAATAAAATTATAAACACATGTAATAATGTAATAATATATATAATTGGACTGTAACAAAGCCTACATGAAATAATCGATGAATATATTTAATATTCATCGATTATTTCACATACGCTCACCAACATTGCATGCATGTGCCTCATGCCAACACAAGCTTGTGCATCAATGCATAATCATCCTATCACTATGAACAACACAAGTACTTTAATTTGTATCTTTTCTATGGCCAAACATCACTGAACTAAAACAAACAAAAAACAGCGTCCAGCCTTAGATTTGTCAGCCAGCTTGTCCATGTGGGCCTCATAAAGGTTACATTTGGTCCGACAATATGGGTCCCAAGCTGACTTGTCCTTGGTTTCCATGGTAGCCCCACTCGTGTTTGTGCACATGGGCTTCCCATCTGGGGCCCATGTAGGACCCAAACCATATAGGACCTTAGTACCACTTAGTACCCAGGTCGCTTGGATGGGGTAGTAAGTGGATCAACATGAGTGGGGCCACCATGGAAATAAGGACAAATACACTTAGGACCCATAATGTCAGCCTGAATATAACCGTTAAGGGGCCCACATGGACCTGCTGGCTGGGAGTCTGCTAACAAATTATCTCCAGCATGGACTGGCTTAGCCAAAGGTCAGTTGCACATGGCATGATTACTTGTCTGCCATTTCTTTACATGAAGGACATCTTTTACTTCAGGACAGTCTACACCTGTTGTGTCTGTGAAGCACTTTGAACGACACTAACCTGTCCGAACGTCCCTGTATAAATAAAGTTTTATCGATTGATTGAAGATTGAGGCGCTTTTGTTGAAAAGTGACACTGGGTCAGCATGTGTATTTTCGCAGCAGTCAGCACAGACATACTGCTGCTGCCCAGTGTGGGTTTTTTTTTTTATCCTCATTGGGAGACACTCTAGACTCTATTCAGTTTATCAGCAAATCCAAATTAAAGGAATCCAACCACAGCTTGCGCCTGTCCTCCAGCAGTACGTTCATTAATTAGATGTCTAAAAATATCAAACCCCTCCAAGACTTAATTAACCCATCGACTCCATTTGGTAGCTGCTGCTATCCTGTCTGTGGAGGGGAGATGATACATTTAACAGATGCATCAGAGCATCCATCCTCGTGTCTGTGCATGTCCTGGATCACATTAAGCTTATTTATTCTTTATTTATTATGATTTATTTATTCTTTATTCGGGCACAACCATACTGTATATCCTTCTCTGTAAAATGTGCAATTTTGTGCCACATATACATTTACCCATACTCTTTTTGTCATGTAACGCTACAGCTTTGCAATGAGATCTGCCACTGAGCTTTAAAGATCTGGAGGACACATCATAATCCCCGTCAGTCATTCCCTCCTCCATGCTATCTTATATAAGTCAAAGGCTACTTTGATGCAGCATTCTCTATGATTAAGAATGAGTGTGTCACAGTGAAACCATTACTGATCAATTATTCAAGCCATTTTTATGTG
Organism: Brachirus orientalis; assembly: GCA_016785285.1. Taxonomy (NCBI): domain Eukaryota; kingdom Metazoa; phylum Chordata; class Actinopteri; order Pleuronectiformes; family Soleidae; genus Brachirus; species Brachirus orientalis. Next base: position 3,618,005 of record JAFBJR010000100.1, read on the forward strand.
ACGTGACACTTGTTGAAGGCATAATTGTGGGTGGCCGTTCTCTTATGCCAGAGGTCAGTGGAGTTGGTGTCACTTAATTTTTTTTTGTTTGTTTGTTTTTTAGCTTGACCGTCAGAGCTGTTCATATGAAGTTCACATGTTGGAATAGTTTTGCACCTTTCCTTTAAAAATGACAATCACATTTACATTTTTATTTCCCAGTCGATGGCATTTGCCTCAAATGATGAGACTTGTGTATTTGACGCCTTTCTGACATTTGCATGCTGCTTATCTCTTCCTGACGCTCACCACGGCCTGTCAACAGTCACCCAGTTCACCGTGAACCTGTGAGTGGGGAGTGAGTCACTGATGGCAATAAGAAATGAAACATCCAAAACGAAAAAAAAAAAAAAAAACTGTTATCACCATAATCACAAGCTTTACACAGTGTTATTATAATTAATAGTTGTTGGAGGGGGCAGCAATATTTTAAAACTCATCTTGGTGAAAATATGGACCCAAGTCAGATTTAACTTAATGAAATTTGGGCTTGGGTGGACTGGCTCTGAGCCAGGGCCAATCCAACTGCCAGAAAGTGACAAATGGCTACAGCATTAGAGAAACCCTCAACTTCCACATAGAATTTAATGATTTCTGACAATGTCATATTTTGTGGGTGCAGCTCATTGATTATGTCAATGAGTGTCCCACCAAAGCAATTAGATGAATCCAGAGGGTATGACTGCAGCGGCTCTCTGCATGTGTGTGTGTGTCGTGTTGTATCATCTGTGTGCGGTTGCTTGTAAGACCCTGACTCAGCTGATGCGGCTGCTGTTGTAATAACTGAACATTAATTGAACCCCATTGTGCTGTTGAGTGTGTGTGTGTGTGTGTGTTTGTGTGGTACTGTGTATAATGATTTTGTGAACAATTCTCATCAGTTCATTATGTGAGTGGGTGAACCCATCCAACCAGATTTTAATGAGGCACACGACAATCTCCAAAACAGAAACGTATTAGATGTTACAATGTGTATAACGGCATGTACCATAATGGAATCACTTTTTTCCCCTTTGCAGTGAGACACACATTTGCACTGTATAAAATTAATTGTAATAATAAAAATTGTCTGTTGGATCAAAGTTTGGCAACGGTGTTAGTGTCAATGGGGACTTCCATTAACCTGCATTTATTACAGTGCTCCCAGAGTGACTGTGCACAAGGTGTTCTGTTTGTTCTTTAAGAACACCTTGATGCTGCATATTCAGGGTGAAATATTTACTCCATGTGGAGCAGAGACAGGCAGAGAGTGCAAGTTCTCATTCTGAATGAGATAATGGCTATGCTGAAGTCTGCATACTCAATTACCTGGTTTAACAAATGGAAGAAAATGACTGCATGGCTTATACCTTGTTGGAACATGATAGCTCCTGTTCTCTGTTTTCCAGATACATTTTGCCATCTTATCCAAATTTATAACAGCATTTCAGTCAAGGTTTTCCATCAGCTCTGGAAGCTGTGGGAAGGTTTTGGTGCGTGTTGAGTCATCATGGAAAATGGTCCTGTGTAGCTCATTGGATGGAACAACTGTGCCTGGGGCAGAAAGAGATGGGGAGGTCTATTAGATGACAAATTGCTTCATGAGTGGAAAATGTGTTTGTTCTAACGCTGGTGATTAAAGTTTTAATGCTGTAACATCGCTTCATTCAGATTTACACTCATCAGCCACAACATTATAACTGGGAACATGGTTTAATGTTGTGGCTGATCCATATAGTTTGACTCAAGCCATAAAGCCATAGGCAATAATTGAAACTACCGACTAAGGTTTAAATCATTTGGCTGATGGTTTAGAATCAGTCCATGGATGATCTAATGTCTCTCTCTGTTTTAGCTAATTATTGTGCAGGATTGTCTCTAACTTAAAAGTGGTCATTGTGTTTTTGACGATACATAGTAGGGGTGTAATGTTTACAGTTTACAGTACAGGTTACGTATCTCGGGTTTAGGGTCATGGTTCGGTACGATATCTTGAACATTTATCACAGTAGTGCAAGTTTCGGTTTGTACCGTCTAGTGTTGGCTGTCCGAAAATGTACAGCTGCACACTCTATTAACATGGTATCTACAACCATGTTAATAGAGGGTGCAACCAACTATAATCATAAAATTGAAGGTAAGGACACAGACTGACTAATGTCCTGTGAAGTATTTATATCTTATCTTAAGAAAAAGTTCTTCTCTTATGCCGTCAAAACCAATGCCTCATCATCGTATAATCACATATGTTATATACACCTCATGTGATTATGTCTCATTCTCTCACTCTTTTAACACAGGTGCCCCAGGATGAGTGGGGAGGTTACCCTGGCAGCGGGAAAGATGATGAGATCCCTTGCCGTCGGATGCGGAGCAGCAGCTACGTTAAAGCCATGGGGGATGAGGAGAGTGGTGAGTCGGACTCCAGCCCCAAGACGTCGCCTCAGAAGTCAGTGCGACCAGACGCTCTGGTCAAAGCCATCATCAGACCCAGGGACCTGCTGGACTCTCAAAGGTACCACGGGTTGAATCAGAGTGAAAACTCTGGCTTTTTTACTCGGGATTCCTTTATCTATGGCATCTCGTCATTGTTTGTTTCACTTCTGGTGGAATTAATATATCATGTCAGTTGGTTTTGTGTTTGTGTTTCAGCTCACTCATTTTTTTGACACTACCACTGGGTGGTGCCAAATATGAAAAGTTTAGGGAGTGAAACTCACACTTGGGTGGCTTCTCATTCAAGTTTACCCAAAATGATACTTGACATATAACATTCATATAACATAATCTCTGAAAATCCTAAAAATTTTGGATTAAAAATTTAATCCATATTTAAGACTGTTTCTGTTTTAAAATTGTATTTTTAAAAAAATGCAGCTTAGTATCTGTTAATGTTCTGAGCGAGACACTGCTTTTATTTATTTAGTTATTTGCTAATTTACATTCCCTCCAGCAGTCTTGTCAGTTCTCTTGCTGTATGGCCCCTGCGCTACTTCAGTGTCAAATACTTGACAGCTGAACTGTGCTCATTATAGTGCTTTCATGGATATTCATATCAGTGTTTTCAACTGTGAGGAAAGTGTTCGCTGTGTTCCTCTGGGATGTGTCCTATTAAATGCAGATAGAATATGAGAGCCTTTGTCTTGATAACTCGGCGGTGGAAGGAAATATTCATAAGAGGATTACACGATGAGACAAACAGAAGACAACGCCAATAAACACAAGAAACTATGTTATGGGGAGATATAAGATTATGGGGTGCAGAGTAGATAACATAGTAGTCATATCAATGAGAAATAGTTACTGTACATAGCCCTTACCTTTTGTCGTCGTGTGTGACCCGGTATTCATTATGTTGTGGGGACCTAAATCTGTTTACACGGTCACATTATGTTGAGATGTCTTGTATGTACTAATAATTGTTACTTCATTGCCACCGTTTTTGCCTCACCTTTGAAAACTGCTCACTTCCTGCCTGCAGCTATATTTGACAAATTCCCAACTCATTTTACTTAAACCCTGAGCAAACAGGAGCCACAAATAAAACGATAAAAACTATAAAAATGTTGCCACCTCCTGTCACACTTCCTCCACAGAGTTTTTAAATTTGTCAGCGTTTTTCAATTAGGAAGTCATAAGTGAAGTCATTCAGATGCTACTTATCGTCTTATTTTACTGCCTATTGTGGTCTTAAATTGTATTGTTATAGTCAGTCAGAGAGGCATTATTGCGATGTGGATGGAAGATTAATCTTTTCCAGTTTTTCTTGTTTCATGACAGTAGAGGAAAGTAAATTTCCCCTTCAAAAGGGCTTGTTCTTCCTTGTTTGCAGCTGAATGTGAAAACAGTAATTACAGCGGAGATTCACAAATGCCTGCTTTAATAAAGCAGACAATTCAATACATTATCCCAGATCTGCAGACCTGCTCTGTCAAAACACAGGCTTTTTTAATCTGCCTCTTAATCTGCTTTGTCAGCTGTGTATACTTTACCAGCCAAGGTTTAAGTAATTGTTTAAATTTGTACTGTCTTCTCATTTTTTGAAGGGTCAAATGTATTTTCCTTTTTTTACTTTAAGCATTTAGCTTTCGAAGAAGAATTTTCTTTAAAATTTATATCACCTGAATAACCCAGAGTCTTTATTTGTGTTAAACAAAGGTGGATGACAAAAAGCACAGTCAGGATTGGATACAAGTGATTTCTGGGAACAGTTAGAGCTAGAATATGGCGTTAGAATTCCTTGTGGGCTCAGAAAATCAAGTTTTGTCTCCCATCAGTTAAAACCAGTGCACTCAATCTACTTTAACACTTTGGTGTCTGATGCAGCCTCAACACATTCACCAAAAGCTGAAAGTGATATTATTATGTGGAAGTTATATGATTTGTGAAACAGAGCCAGTGATCTACATACTGACTAATGCAAAGACTACCATATTTCCACTGTGAACCTGACAGTGATGGAAATAAGTGGATGAAAACCCTCAAACAGAATGAATGATGAACACTGTGATGCATCTCTGTGGGAAAGCAGAGAGAAGAATAGCTCGGATTCACATCCAGTTTTTGCTGTTACCTGCTGTTTGGTTTTTTTTTGCCAATACTATAGGTGAATCTCAGTGGAAATACAGTTTAATAATAGATTGAATGTTATGGATTGTGATCAGGTGGGACTGTAATGACATTCTGTCACAAAAGATGCAGTCTTTTGACCGTTTTCACCGCTCTTCCACTCTGTGATGTAATGTATGTGGCCACCACAGGAAAGTATGCTCCTTTTTCGGCATCTTGCGAAGCTTCCCCTGACAATTCATTTTGAATAGCCTCAAACAGTGAATGATTTATGAGGATGCAACGGCAGGAAGGGCTATCAGTTGCTGTTATTGTACTCCAAGGCCCCTTTGAATAATGGCTCTCTCAGTGGTTATACTGAGAGTCTGCTGGGCTCTGCTGAAAGGACGATATTGACCAGCAGGGATCAGGCTGTGTGGCCTGCCCCTGAGTCCATTGACAGCAGAGGCATTATTATTGAGTCTGGAGGAGAAGGGTTGTTGTCACTTTCATTTCAAGCCCCAGGAGTGTCCCCAAGAGGGTCATTACCTGTGAGTCCTGATGATACGCCTCAGAATCCACTCGGAGAATGCAATTATGAGGTGTGTTTCCTTTTAGATTTTATACATATATATATATATATATATATATATATATATATATATATATATGTGAAGTGGCCATGTAATAAGGATAGTTGAATTGACAGTAACAGAAAACTGGTTTAATATACTGCATGCAGGATTAAATACAGTATATGTTACCATGATCAGTTAAGATATTGGCAAGTCCAATATTGCAGTTGATGCAGTATATTTTGAAAATGAATATCCAATTTTAATAAAAAATAGATATTGTTTTATTAAATATATAAACATTGTTAATAAATAATATTCTAAATATCAGTATCAGAAAGAAATACACCGTCATGCTGACAATAACTTGTGTTACAGCTTACTTTTGCTGTAAACCTGCTTGTGTTTTCATCTTCGGAAGAATAAAGATGATTAGATTAGATTAGATTAGATTAGATTAGATTAGATTAGATTAGATTAGATTAGAGTTTATAGGAATGTCTGAATCTGTCATCACATTCTTTTGAGGTGATACTATTTTGGTTCCGGTCTCTTTTTATTCCTGGCAGCACAGCACCGTGTTCCTTGGTTCTATTTTGAGTCCACACATAAGATTCACAATGGCTGACACCTGACATGAGAGCTCTGCTGCTGTTATGGTTCATCGGGCTTGTTGGGATGGAATTAGATTGGATTCAAGACAGGCATTGTGTAGGTTGTATTTTCTCTGCACTTGTAGCAATTTGATGCCCCACTATGGCATTCAGATGGGCCAAACACAAGTTTGACAGCAGCCGCTCCCTGAAGCAAATCACGTTAAAGTGAGAACAGGCTGTCAGGTTGTGTCACCTCCCTCCATCTTCGCCTTTTTGGAGCTCTTGTGGTTGACAGGGACAGACTCGCCTCTTTGTTCATCTCACAAATAAAGAATATATCACAGTCATGGGCCCACTGAGCCGGAACATCCTGTGCATGAGAAAGAAAGTTCGATGTTGATGAAGAGATGCCCCATCCACATTCAATACATAGACTTTATGCACGTTGTTCTGCATGTTGTGAATAAATGGAGAAATCTTGCACATTTTACTTTTCAACAGACGTTTTCTTATGGTTTGGTTTGCTCTTATACAGATATTGTGATCTATCACTATATGATTGCCTTGCGATATATTATTTATCACAGAATCGTTGTATCTTGATGTTATTGGTATTGTGGACCATGTATTGTGTATCGTATCGTGAGGTATGCTGTGATTCCCACTGCTAATGTTAAAGTACATCTTTTTGTTGTAGTGGTATCTGCCATGTACAGTAAGCTTAACAACAGTACTGGTAATTGTTTTTGAACATGTGGCAAGTTTCACTGCCATTCGCGTAACGAGTCCGTCCTGTTATGTTTGATACCGGGCTGCATTGACACACATACACAGAAGGGCATCAACATCAGTCTCTCGTTAAATGAACGTGGCCCAGTGTCTTGCTTATCAAACAATCATCCACACCTATTTCTGTCAGTTTCTAAAATACCTTCCCGTTTGTTTGCCTTCCAACCTTGATTAGCTGGTTGAGTTTTCAATAATAATTGATTTGACACAATGTAATTACTCATTCAAACTTCACTAGATTGAGCATTTCTCCCTCAGAACTCAAGGTCAAAGCACAACTCTGTTCCACTGATTTGTGACTGCGTGAGACGTGGCAAGCATAGACCGGCTCATTTTCTCTTCTTTTATTCGTGTTTTCATTCCACCTCTGTGACTAACACAGTTTCTGTCTCCTGTTACCTCATTTTACGATTCAAATCACTGCATGTGCTAGTATACGGCTGTGGATATGTTTGTGGCACTGATATAAAGTCAGTAGCTTGAAAAGAAAGAGTTGTATGTGTAGTTGCAAGGACGAGAGTTTGACAGCTTGTTTTGATTTAGTTTTGGGCTAAACTTTTTAGAAACCTAAGTCAGTTCGTTTTTGTCAACCCAGCCGAAGATTGTTTCGAGCGCACCTTTTAAGTTGTGATGTCTTGAGGCTGCAGCTGTCACCTTCTGCCTGTGCAGGTACAGGTGTAACTCTGCTCTCCAGCTGTAGACTGAATCTCCTCTTGTAAATCCAGTTTAGCATTTCCCAACTGTCTGTTGGACAGAATCTAATCAATTACACTTGCTCCTCAGGATTACTCCAGCTGCATGTGCTGTTCGCTGCAGAGCAGTGAGTCGTTCAGGATACTCAGCTGCTCTTATCTAATTCTCAGTAGAATGTATGATTCAGTCTATAAATGTGTTGCATTACAGTTATATGGCAGGTATAAGACTTCACAATGTGTTACCAATCTGGGCATTCAGTTAAATCATCTTGCATTCATGTTTTTTTTTTTCAGAAATATAAATTAACATATATTTTCCACTGTACAACACTGGTCAGCTTTAAAAATGATCCAACAGCTTGTCACACTATAATATGAATGCTGATATGGGTATGTGAAAATTAAAATGTTGATGGTTGTTTGTGATTCCTGTCATTTACTCCAATATACATTATCACTTAAAGGCCATTTAACATCAACACTGAATGTACATACAGTAGAATATACTCACTTTAAAATTAAAATTGCTTGCCTTGCTTTACACGGGCTGCCATTTTGTGCCGCAATTTTTTCCCCTCAGACAAAGCAGACAGAGCATGTATTTAAGGGGAAACATACCATGCAGTGCAGAAGAAAATAATCCCTTCTGCTTTGCAAAGACAACTGTGGTTTCCTGATATGTTTTGGAAAGGGGGTTCTCTGTTTTTTTTTAACAATCTGCCATCTCAACAATAGATTCATCTAATTCTTACACACTGGACTTACAGTAATAATGTTCCTTGTATGCTTCTATAGACAGTAGAGGAAATTTGGAGCATGATTTGATAAAGAGCCAGGGCCATCTCAAACAGCCTCCTCGCACTCTGCTGACAACAGTACACTCTTGACAGTCATGGGTTTTGAGTGCACTGCATTTATGCCTCAGTCACTGCACTTACAGCTAAGCTTGTCAGCTAAATGCTCAATCAAGTTTTATTGCTTGGGAGAGGATGTTCAGTGATTTCTTTTATTTTTGTTTGTTTGTTTGTTTGTTTGTTTTTTAACTTTCATTTGGCTCTATTAACTAAATCTAATTTCCCACATAGGAAACGTGTGTGCTGTATTATGTGGTGTGTGTCTGGTATTTCTTATGTTGTGGGAACCTAAATTTGTTTACACAGTCACATTATGGGGACAAAAATCAAGTCACCATAACATAAATTACTTTACATTATATTTGAAGGTATAGACATGTTTTAAAATTATGCTGAGGTTAGGGTTAGGTTCAGTTTAGTGTCTGGGTTAGGATTAGGGCACTAGTAATTATGATTAACATTAGAGTAAGTCTCCAGAAAATCAATACACTCACGTCACGTCATGTCACATGTACAGTATGTGACTCAAGAGGAAGAAATTGCCTCTTCTATGCAACATTTACCATTTCCCATTTTATCAGTGCACAAAGACCATATCCATCATATTGTATCGCCCTAATGTTTGCAGCACTTTGGTGAAAAACCCCAAGCAAACATTCAGTGCACCATTACAGAGCCAGTGCCAGTGGACTTGTTCCCAGTGACGACACATCCATCCTACTCCCACCTGTGGGACCCAGTAACTCTGTTTTCTTCTCTGCCCACAGCTCTTACCGCCTGGATAAAATCAACAGTGACATGCGTAACTACATCACCAATTTTGCTGCAGACTTAAGGTGAATACAGGCTCAGCGCCTCCCCTCCCCACCTCTCCTCTCCCCCTCTGTTGCTGCTGTGTTGCGGTGGTCAGTCTCAGCTGTGGGAGCCAGCTGGCGCGCTGCCCTGCTGACACATTCAATATGGACGCCTCACAGAGCTAACGCTCCAAATCAGTCAGTAAAGGGTCACTTGGGGCAATCTGCTCTTACAGGCACAGCCTTAGGCATTGTTAAATACAAAATAGATATGATTATATTATAAAGACATGGTAGTAAATGAAAAATTGCATAAATCTACATGTTAAAGATTATAAACCATATTGTCCAGGATAAATCGTCTTCCTATTTACAGCTTCCAAACTTTTACCATTTCATTCAGACTTAATCATTTCTTTATTGCTTTAGGATGACTTTGAGTGTTTCTCAGCTTGGGTTTGCTTTGCAAGTACACACAGCCTTGCTACAGCAGGACAAGATGGATGGAGGGAGTTTTAATCACAATGGGATTTTCCTCCATGCCAAACATCAGCATCTGTCTCTATAAAATGCTCTGAAAATGCTTTCTCATCCCGGCTTGCCAGTGCAAATAGATCTGGATGTGAGCATGTCACGTTGGTAGTCCTTAGGTGACTCACAAATAGTCTTAAGTTTACTTAAAGCACATTTCTTCCTCTCTGCTCCTCTGTTCATCTTCTCTGCAGTGGTTATAGCCAGTTATGAGTTTCTGAGTATCTCACTTGCGCTGCTGGTGAAGCACATTTATTTGACCTGCCTGACACTGGGGTGCTCTTTGAAATGCTCGCTCGTTAACTAGCCCCCGATTTGCATTTCTGTCATTTCCAAGCATTGATTAGATGTTTCAGCACCAGGGAAATCGAAATAAAGACAATGGTGAACTCATCAATGGGGTCGGGGAGAGAAACAGGATGAAAGGCAACCCTCCTGGGGGACACAATGTCATAACAAGTCTCTCTCTCAAGTTCAGGCTACCCAGAGGAGGCTAACTGTGCGTAATAGCACTTGATTGCTTTTGTCAATGCAGCCACACTGTGCAAAATGATATGACACTGAATTGCATGAACAACAGCAACCTTTAGTAACAAAATGTAACTATGGACTGCACTTATACCCAGTGTTACACTTTCATGCACATACACATGCACATACACATTTTCATGTTCTTTGATTATTTTTCATATTTCAAGAACAAGCAACGATTGAAAGGCAAATACTCTCAGCAGCAGTGAATTACTACAAAACAGGAAGAGACAAGGGCAACAATACAAACTGTACACATTAACACGTCTCCACTGCAGACCTCTGTTCAAGAATTTTTTTGAGAGGGGTAGTGACACTTTTCAGGTTTGGTAACTTTCAACATTTCTGACCCATAGCTGTAGTTATGGGCGGGTGGGTGGTTGTCAGTGGGTGGTGCAACAGACCAAAAAAAACTAAACCAAAGCATCAACACAGTTTTTGGCCCTGCTAATGAAAATTTTAAACTGTGAATATGCTGCCTGCACCGTTGTAATCAGTGAAGCCAGTTTGTCAATTTAACATGTTTCCTTAATCTTTTAATTGTCATTTTTATGACCTAATATAATAATTTTATTGCATATAGCACCTCTTTTTCCTCTCTCTGTTCAGTCAGAGCTACCACTTGCAAGCCACCAGAGACATGCACCCAAGCATTGCCCTGGATCCCTCTGCCAACTACAACTCCCCCAAGTTTCGCTCCAGGAACCAAAGCTATATGCGAGCAGTCAGCACCCTCAGTCAGGCTAGCTGTGTTAGCCAAGTGAGCCAGGTGAGTGTGTACCCTGTTAATTAGGAAATATACTCAAATCCATATCCTATAATGTGCTTCTCAAACTCTAGACTGCTCAGGGGCCCAGAGGTGATCCCAGGGGAATCTCCAGCAAAATGTACTAGAAACATTTTACCATAGGGCTTTATTTAAAATCCACACCATTACTGTCTGAAACTGAGATTTCGCTCTCTCTGCAACTCTTCTTAGATAGTTAATAGATATATTTTTTGTAAGACTACATACTTTTTGTGCTGACTGAAACATGACAGCTCATTGCAACATTTCCTTTCTGTAAAAAAACAACAAAAAAAAAAACAGCAAAAAAAAACAGAGATTTTTAAGATATCCATCTCCCTTTTAAAATAGAATGGTATTGATTTTTTTCACAGTCTTAAAAGCTCAACTAAACCCCTACTAATTCCAATTACCAGAAGAACAAGATGTTTATCTTTGATTCTTGATATTGCCAAATGGGATCAGAATGACAACTGTCAAACAACAGTTTTAAAAATGTAGACACATTGTAGGAATATGCATACGCCAGTGGCTTTTGTTTCCCGCAGGTCAGTGAAACAGAAGTAAATGGCCAGTTTGAATCGGTGTGTGAGTCGGTGTTCAGTGAGGTAGAATCCCAGGCCATGGAGGCCTTGGACCTCCCCGGCTGTTTTCGGACCCGGAGTCATAGCTACCTGCGAGCCATTCAGGCCGGTTACTCCCAAGATGATGACTGCATCCCCCCCATGGCCTCCACTGTCACCTCCACCATTAGGTCCACTACAGGTAAGGTCAATTAGACATTTAATTTACACCATACAACATGTGACATGCTGGATGTATTTAATTGTTTTAAGTAGAAGTGACAAACTGAAAACAAAAGCTTACACTGATGTATTGTGATGGATGAATATCGAACAGTTAGTGCACACTGGTTGTGCTGTCAAACAGCTCGACATGTTTGCATGAATCACTCCTGTATGTTTTCATTGTTTTTGATGGAGGGATGATTACGTTAGCTATCACTTGTAAGCTGTACCAGTTCATCCAACTGTATTTTGGAAACAGTGCTTCATCTGCTCATCCATTGGATCAGAGAGTAAAGCTATGAACCCTATTGAAAATCACAAATGGAATTGATCTGAACTATAAATCAGATCAGAATAAGGACATGGCTGCTTTCTCCACTTCATTTTGGATATGTGATTTTTTTTTTTTTTTACGAGGCACCATATGGTGACACCTGTTGTACTGACAGCTTTATTACGATCTGGTCAAAGAATTGGTCAAATTTCCATTTGCAAAGTTTGCATTCGTTACTCGGGTTACACTTTGTTGCAAACATATACACTACAAACTTTTTCCCCTCCCCTTGTTTAAAGCTCATGTTAACACATAATGAGATCCCACTACAAAGATACAGACTACTATGTCTAGCCTTGGATAATAAACACTGTAAAGATGGCAATAAATATTTTGGCAACTGCACTGTCACACACATATATCACATGTGTAAACTTGCTGCAATAAATCTACTCAGATGACACGCTCATTTATTCCTGCAATGAGCCTTGATTATATATTGTAAGCTGGTGGTGGTTTCAACAATTCCCATGATTGCTGGATTCACAGAGGAAATGCTATATCCTTATACAGATGAAGAATGGGGGAAGAAAAGAAGACAATGTCTGGACAAGACATCTGAGTGGATCCCAACTCTTCTCACTGTATATTCATGAAATACCATCAGTCAGTCTATAGTAGGGAGGATTAGAGGTGTGAACATCTGGAGATGTGCTTATCATCAACCTTTAATACTGTTAAATGTTGCTTACACTGCTTTCTCTTTAAAATCAAATATTGCATCTTTAGGATGCAGAGTTTGGTATGTGATAGGTTTTGCCATTATTTTGGACATGGGGCAGTTGGTGCTTCGAATCACTTGGTCAAACTGGACCTCACATTTTCAATAGGGTTCATACTATACTTTCTGAGTGATAAGACAAGGTTTTGAAGGTTTGCTCATCTTCGCCTCTTTTCATTGCACAAAGTACACTTTGCTTTACCTCAAATGAAGCCATAAGAGCATGCAAGGATTGTTCTTACACCTCATTTACTGGAAATACTTTCCATTCTCTGTGATGTGTTCCTGGAGCAAGCTATAGCTTTGTGCACTGAAAAGATGTGAAGAATGCATGCTAAAAAGTAAGGTTGAGAAGGCAGTGTAAACATTAATTGAAATGAGTCAAAATGGGAATATCTCCTCAGTGTTATACTGGTTTGCATCACTGTAATTTATAATAAAATTACAGAAATTATATTGTGAATATTCTTCAATACACATCAACAGTTAAAAATGAGCAAATTTGGGCACTAATCATAAGATTAGGACTTTATCTGTTATGTATTTCTGCAGTTATCTTATTTTGACTCATGGCATTCAGTGCATGACTTGATGTTAATGCTTTGTGGCAATTAAAAGCACATTCTCTCCAGCTGCTCACACCTCCGTCCATATTTCAGATACATATTTTACATTTGTCTTCCAGACAGAAATTATGTGCAGGAAGACTCTTGTTTACCTGACCAGACCAGTATTCATGAGGATTTGGCAGACACAGCCCCTTTGGCTCATGATGATCTAGGCTGTCCCATAAGAAGAGACAGGCTGTACCAACAAGATAACATGGGGGCTACAGCCAAACCTCTATCAGGACCACCTGTTTCTCCCAGCATCTTCAGATCCCCCATATCTAGTGCCCCAGAACGGCCTTCACCAAAAGCCATCCAGGCCAGTATCAAAGAGTCAGCTACCCTGGCTGCAGCTATCAGCATGCAGTGGAAGGAAGAGGTTTCTGCCATGCGCCGAGAGCTTGCTGAACTAAGGAGGGACCTCTGCAAAGAGCTCCGTGCTTTCAACAGCAATTTTAACACTTTCACGCAGCATTACAACACATGGTCTCCCCAAGCTGGCCATGTGGCAGCTGGAGTTGGGGTAGGGTTGGGTGGAGGTGCCGGGTCTGGTGTCGGGACAGTCACAGGAGCAAGGTCAGGAATGGAAGCAGGGGCTGAGGCACCAGCAAAGGCAGGTGCTTCAGGGGCAGGCAAAGGAGAACATTGGACCTCTACAGTAGATAGAGGTACTGGGGGAGCTAAAGAAAAGAAACCACAAGTATCCAAAGTATCTGTGGGGACCCAGGCCAGAAGCAAGGTCCTTGTTCGGCAAAGCACTGCAGACGCAGCTGTCAACTGTCCAGAAGAGAGTGAAGAAAAGAAAGGCGTCCGACGAAATCTGCCAAAACAACTCTCAATGGACCCAAGCATTCTGGCCTGTCCGCAGTCTATGTATGTGGAGAGTGCCATACCACTTTCTCTGGATCCCATTCTTCCAAGCTCTGTTAGATCAGTCCAAATTGAGCCATCTGATTTAAAGGCAGTGTCCTCCAAAAATCTACCACAACCAAAGCCAGGGCTACCAGACCAGCAAATTTTGAGTTCAACTGACATTGTCACTAATGAACCAGCCCCCACTCATGGTACAGAACCAATTGACCCAGAGACAACCCCTGAAAGCCCACAGCATCCAGTGACAGTAGAACAAAAAATACTAATAACACCACAGCAAATAAACATAGACCAAGCTAATGTACCTCATTCAGATACTGAAACATTTCATGCTGACATCACCCTGATATCTGCAGATGCAGATCTAATAAAAAGAGATAAGATACAGTTACCATATCCAGTCCCTGTAGTTACTGTGTCACCACCAGAGGAACATGATACCATGTCAGATTCAGAGTCTACAGATCCTGCCATCATTGACAATCAAGATCACACGACTGTGTTTTTGCCTAGTTCAAGAGTAGATGATTCTGATCCTAATCCTGAATCAACTGAATTAGAGCCCAAATCATCTGAAGTAGAAACTATGTTATCTGACCCAATAAATCAAGGGTCAGTCTCACCCTGTGTTGCACCTGCACCTGATCTTGATGTTGATACACTGTGTAATTTAGAAACTGGCATTAGTTGTCCATCTATTGTGATATCAGAGTATCTGGACAGTGACTGTCCTGAAATTGCAAGTGACAGTGATTCAAATCTAGATCCCATTATCAGCCTTCCAGATGATCCTTCTGACCCTCCCTCAGATCAAATAACACCAGCCTCAACCTTTGCTTCCCAAGACCCAGAGTGGCCACCCCTTCCAGAACCACTGGATTCCACCTCTATATATCACTCTGATCTGGTTCACTTTGACTTGGTCATGCTGACTTCCCTAGATCAAGATGATCTTGACTCAGTGTTCATGGATCCTGAACCAGAGCCCTTTGACCTTAGTGTTGACTTTTCTTCTAATGCTGAGAATTTAGACCCACCTTTGTATCACTCAGACTACTCACCCATATCACCTGTTGACCATGCCTCATCATGCCCCTTTGATCCGTTAACAGAATCCTTCTGTTCTGATCCCACTTTGGAGGATTTCTTAGATCACTCACCTCAGGACATGGCCTTGGATTTACATAATGTCTCACCCCCACAGGTCATTGTCACAATATCCCCACCTAGTTCAGTATCCCCTGATACCTCACTAGAAATAGACTGTGGTCCCACAGATCCCACTTCAGATCCATCTCCATCAGATCTCCAAGCCATACCCTCAGTGGATTTGCCAGACATGGAGCCAGATGATGTTTTAGTCGAGACACTGCAGTGTATGGCCGCATACCATGAGTATGGGGACAGTGTGGGAGAAGAGTCCACAGGTAGTTCTGAAAGGTCATCAAGTGAGAGGGCCTTTCTATGGTGTAGGTGGCAGAGGAGGGTCCACAGACCGGAATCAATGCGCCGGAGTGCAAGTGTGGAACTATGGAGTGGTAGATATGAGTACAATAGTGCAGAAATCACATATGTCTCTCTCACTTTGTGAGTTTATACCTCATTCTCAGCAGACTAAATGTAGCTCAAACTGTATTTAATACTCAACCTGAAGCTGCGAACGCACTGTACAGCAGTTGGATAATCAAATGTCAAATGATCATTGGCAGTTAAACAGACTTCACTGTATACAGGCTTGCAGTGCCATTCCAGCATCTGGAGCCGTAAGAATTGTATGTACCATGAACCATCTGTTGCGACTGGAAAAGGATGTGTCAGAAACAGTCACTGAAAACACTGTGAACCTCTCAAAAAATTGGGTGTCGCCACTGATATGAGTGTTGTTGCCGGATTTTTACCTTTATAATCACTGGATGAGCTTTTCATAAATGTTCTTGTTCAAACAGTGGATTATGACAAAGACATTTTGCACATCTATCTTCAGAGACTCTTTTGGAGCTCTGTTCAACTATGGATAAGAAGGCCTATAATGAAGGACCATACATCCCTTGCAATGATAATGAAAACTTGCCTCTGTGCTTATTGTCACTCCAGAATGGGGGGAATTAATTTTGGCAGTTATTATATAACTATAAGAGCAAACTGTTTACTATGTGAGCTATGTGATGGATTCTGCAGTGGTAAAGAAAAAGGAAACAATGCTGTGAAATGATGTCTGCACAATCTTCTACAGAGCTAGAATACTATGCTCTTAATTTGTTTGAAAAATAATTTCACATTCATGCTCAAATATAATTACAAACCAGTGCAGTTGTTGTATGTAGCTTCATCTTACCTATACAATTTGCTACCAAACATACAGCACATCCAGTAAACATATGTCATTGCTGGACAATACGTAATTATTCATCTATTTAAAACTATACAATGAATATATACATCTGAATGATTCTGTGTGATAATCTGACCAGTGTAATAATGGGCCTTGTTGATAGGTGGTAGTGTATTGTTTACTGTCAGATATCATCTTAAAGGGGAATTGCAGGATTTTCAATCTGGATCCTATTTTTTAAATGTGTGTGTAAGTGAATAGTGCTCACAAAATAAAAATCGTCTACTAGATCACAAGAAGACAGCAATCACTATAGTGTAATCCTACGAAGCAACTGCAGCATGTCACAGTTGCCCCATTAGATTACACTGTAATGATTGCAGCTGTGCAATCCCTTTTACTGGACCACATTTAAAAGTTTTGCGAGTAGTTTTCACTTACACTCCCACATTTGTAAATATAGCACCCAGACTCGAAAAATGAAATTCCCCTTTGATGCTCAGGAATCAAAGATTGCGAAGGTAATACAACTGGGAAATAAGTGTAATAGAAGTGAATTGTTTTCCTTCCTGAGAGTTATACATCCTGATGTGGCCATTTTTTTGATTGTGTAACACTGAATAATGAAAAATATGTTAAATTGGTGCATGGCAGATGGCCTCAATATTTTGTGCATTTCATACACGGTGCCTCTCTCTGTAAGTACTTGGTTCTTTTCATTTTTTCATTCCGATAATCAGTGCAATGAAAGGAGTCGACACACCACCGAAGACGCTGAATCCTGTTACCAGCAGTGAACAGCTAAAAGCCAGGCAAATCACAAGATGTATCTGTGCTATCTATCCTGTTAATGGGCTCCGTGTAGAATCTCTTACTGAAGTCTGTGCTCTAATAAAGTGCACTGGAACAAAAAGAGCTTAATCAGTGAGCTGCCAGATCTTGCTGTGTGATGTTTTGAATTGAATATGCACGGGGCACTTCATGAAAGTTTTTACTAAATTGACTGAACCTGAAAGGGTCCTTTTTTAAGGGGTGGTAAGTTAATTAGGTTGTACTGTTTCATTCTTTCTGCTCGTTTCATGGGCATAAAATGCAGCACTTTGCATTTGCTAATTTGAGATATAAAAGTAGTACATAATTTAACCTGTACTGCAGTGACATTATGTTTATTCATAAGTTTGAGAACGAACTGCACTGGGAATCATTCATTCACTGAATGATATCTGTGTGTAATAACATGCCTTTTTTTCCCTGCTGTGCGTATTGGAACAAAGAGACTAATGCTGGAGACTGGTTTTTGAATTCCTGCGTAACTGAAGGTTTTTTTTTTTTTTTTTTTTTTTTTGCGACTGTTGTGTGTGCTCACTGTGTTTGTCATAACACAGGATTTACTGTTTTGACCCGATGACCTCGGTGGCATGTAAAACAAATTAAGAGCCCAACTTTAATTTGCTTAATTGCTTGGATTGCTTCTGCTATACATCCATGTTAATCTTTTTTTAACCTCATACATTTTAAGAGGCTCTGCTGTAACCTTAATTACAAGGTTGAAAAAATCAACATAATTACCTTTCACATCAGCCAGCACCTGTCGGCTATGCAGTGGTTAAACCAGGGGTGACAGTAAGCTGGTGAGGTCTGCTATTCTGTACCTCTAAAAGAGTTAGTGCCGTAAGCTGTTCTATTTAGAGCTATAGCTGCCAAAACCCACAAACAAAAACGCTGTGATGACTGCATTTCAGAAAGTTAAATGACAAAATAAAAATGAACGATAGTTCATGAAGCCCAATTTCATTCCAGTTACTGATTGTGTGGCTGATTTATTTACTATTATTATTATTTTGGATCTTTTCATCACCAAAGCAACAGACTATTTGACATCATTTAGGAGACCATTGTTCAGAAAAGACAGAGACTGTTCAGCTACTTTTGATTTGTTTTTTGGTTTTGTTTTGTTGGAATTAAACAGTGCTCTTAACCACGATATAATGACATCATGGCCCATTGTGAACTACTGCTTAGGTATTGCACTTTAAAAACACATTTACAAAGTCTTTCATATATAGGCTAAGATACATTTGTTTCATATAGAGGAGAATGCCTACAATATGTATGGGTAAGGCCACATATAGGTTCAACTTTGTAAGTTTACACAACACAAATCATTTGTTGCAACATTTCAATAAATAATTTGCTGCACACGATGTCGGGAGTTTTTTTTTTTTTTTCTCAGCCATACAGGTATTTGAATGTGGCTGCATGTGTGCGGCAAGACAAATATGAAGCGTGTACTGAAAAAAAACAATCAATCACCCCTCTACTAATATCAGTGGATATACCAGTGGTCAGTACAAGAGATCACCTGTGACTGTATCTTCATGTATATAACTGTTAAATCCACAGAATTACCAGAGATTTCTATGTCATTAAACTGGTTAGTATAACTACTTTCACATCTATGGTACAACCATGTTGGGAGCAGTGTCACAGAGCCAGGCATGTGAAGATTACATCTATATCAGAAAATGTTGTAAAATAAACAATGAGCCTAATGATAATCCATCAATGCACTAAAGAGTAATAAAGGACAACATGCTAATGGATGTCTTCTTTCTAGTCATGTGCCTACCTAATTCAGACATTATTTTTAGGACTGGTATCTTCATTCTTCTGCTGAACAGGATGAGCCACATGACCCCCCCCCCCCCCCCCCCCCTGTATCTACTCTTTCCCCCCCCCAGTCTCCCCCTGTATCTACTCTTTCTTGTGTGATGTTAATAGACTGTATTGCTGTGTATGTTGAGGCAGCTTGCAAATTCTTGGATATTCTTCTGAATATCCACCCCACTACCTTGTTTTCAGGGATCCAGTTCTGCCTCCCCTCCACCTGCAGCATTGATCGGACTCCCCAGCAAACCCCAGGTAAAGCTGCAGCCTGGGACATCCTCCACTGCTCCATCCGTATACATAGGTCATTCTTTTAATGTTAAGTGAGTTGTCCTGTGGACAGCTGTGCTTTATGTTCATGATTAAAGGACAGAGACAGACAAACAAACAAATAATAGTCCCTTTACCCTCTCTGATGACTCAGTTGTCATCAGTTTGAGCTCCTTGAGCACAAACACAGCATCTGTGGCTCTTTCATGAAGCACTTCATGAGTTCATGGCTTGTCTAGTACATCCAGTCGCTCCATCGCACCTGCACTCGACTATAAATCATACTGCTCTTTTTTTGATTGAGAGTGACTACAGTCCTGACACACTCCCAATTGCTGAGAGTGCTTTCTCTGCTGTCGTTTGACACATTTACGATTCTGTCCCTTTCTAAAACCCTGCCCTGTCTCTAACATCCTGTAGACCACAGTACGACTGGAACAAGAGTTCTGCATGTACACGCCGTCCTCTAGATGTTTCTGCTATTATCATCCATTGGCCTTTTTAAAAATTCACTGAGTTGGCAAGAAGTTTGTTTCATAAAACTAAAGCAGGAACTCTCTCCATCATAGACCACGGAAGCTTCTGCGGTCTATGATATCAACAGTATCAATCAAGGAAAGCTAGCAATGAGATGACTTCATCTGCAACCATGCTGGGGTTTTGTTTGTAGAAACTGCTGTTTCAGAGATGCATCACAATGCTTAGGACATTTTTAAATCCATCCAGCGCGACCAACAATACACACATCGTCTTACTCTTGTTGTGCATTATTTTTATATTAATTTCTCTATTGTTTCTGTCTGCCACACTAGTGACAGTGCCAATAATGGACTCCACCATTCATCTTCCCCTCCCTCCCTCCAGATCATTTGCATATCCTTAAATTCCTGCTGCAAAACAAACACTGCTGCATACTTTCAACAGTGATAAATCCAATCGGGGAGAAAGACTCTTAATGACATGTCACTCAACTCCTGCAAATCCCCACCCTCTCTTAAGCATTCAAGCCAGTCCTGATGGATCGAAAAGGCCTAACAGAGATGGAGTGGTTGAATCACTTTCATTGTGTCTCCCGTTTATCAGACTCACTGGCTCACCGGCAGTTTCTTAATGTGTTAGTGCGTGCATGTGTGTGTGTGCATGAGCGAGCGAGATTAAGCAGAGAATTCACACTGAATACATTTAGAAACATCTATCACTTCACTGTTCTCACTGTACTAACTGTGTTCAAACTTCAGCTGCACATGGGGAGACATTTTGTCTGTCTTGCTCTCAGGTTTGGCACGTTGGCAATTATTCTAAACGGCTTTGTTCAGTGCTTTGCTGCCAATGCACACAGGAACCCAGAGACAAGTTCCTACTCCTTGAATGACATGTTCTTCCTCATTGTAGGTTTCATATGGGGCTCGATTTCAGGTTAACTTTATACAATAGTAGTAGTCATTCACAAACTTTCTGTGTCAGGCAGAAAATGTTCTTTGTTTGCATTTTTCTTTTAACACATTTCTCATTCAACATCGAGAGAGACAGAGAGAGAGAGAGAGAGAGAGGTAGTTGTCGGCTTCATATTTCAGATCTTAGAACAGCAAAATAAAGGTCCACAAGACAGAGACACTTACCTACATGACAGAACTTCACAAGGACACATAGAGGATTCTTATTATTATTTGATGCACTAGAGTGAGTAAAATCATTTTGTTATTTACCATCATAGCCATAAATATACGAGTGATGAACAATAATTTAGGAGTATGAAAAGGAGCTTATTATATAAAGCTTATTTCACTTTGCCTTCTGAAGATAAAAGCCTTTTTTTTTCTTTTGTAGGCCCAAGAGTTTGGTTTTTGGAGCTGTGAAGGGGTCTGGCTCTGGAATGGTCCATGGGGCAGTTTCCTACCTTGTCCAGTTGGAAATCCATCCATTTACTGCCCATTTCATTGTTTTGGTTAATTTGCTGCATGGATGAAAACATGGAGAATTTATGCTATTTGGGTTTTTGCCATAAATGAGCTTGACTGGTCACCAACACACATCTCCTGGTTCTGATGTCAGTCTGAGGTTTTTTATGCTCTGCCACCTTTCAGTGTGTGAGTGAACGAGTGGCTGAATGAGCGAGTGAATGAGTGTGTTAGTTCACTTCAGATTAAAAAAATAAATGCTGAGTAATCTTGCCAATGCCAGTGCCAAAATTATGATTTCCCCTTTGCACAGCTGGGTAATAATGGCTCTATTTTGGTCCTCCTGCTGAATTATGCCCCCCCGAATGGGTCATCTCATTCAGTCCTTGATCTCTCCTCATGTCCTGCATTTTATCCTCACTCTCCTCCACACACAAACACAAAACCCTCTCTCATCCTCTCTTTCTGTCTAGCACAAATGCACTCTCCCTCCTGCTCGTTCTCTGCATCTCTTTGTTCACTCACCTCGTCCTCCTCACTAATGCATCCCTTCATTGTTGTGCAAAGTTAATTTTGTGAATGGAAAGCAACGTGCTTCATTAGCACTTGCAGCCAAATGCTTTTCATAGACCAGACAAGTCGCGCTATTTATAAACACAACTGAAACCTGTGTGTGAGACGGGCCAAAAGGTGCTGCAGGTTTGAGGTGAAGCCCCAGGTTGTTGACCTTTTATTATTTCCGTGTATTTCAGCTATAGAGGATGCTGTTTGTTTGTTTTTTAAAAAAAAAGGTTGCAAACTGAGCCTCGTGTTTTAGATAACAGTATGTTTGTCTTGTAATTGCATTCTTCAGGCTAGAATTCAGTTTGGTTAAAAACATGATTAATTATATTCTTTATCTTTTTGGAGGCCCTGCATGAGGGATGCGTCTCATTGGAGCTCAAAACAGTTACAGAGTGGGTCATTGCTTGAATTGCTTTGTGGGATGTAGGCATTTGTAAAGTGGGAACCGAAGCTGAGTTCAACAATGTCTGCCTTCTTCATCAGGGAAAATGATAACCCATAACTTAACCTGCAGCATGACTCACTGTTGTTCCTCTTAGCCAGCTTCTGCTCTTCCTGGCTCTGAGTCACATGGCACATGTCCAGCTTTGATCAAAACACACTAAAGACAGCTTTTGCTTCAGACATGTGCAACAATAGTTGTCTCTCAAAGCCTCACTTGATAATAAAGATGTGTTAAAGCCAAGAAGGCAGCTATGTCTACCCAGTCCTCAGTCCATGTCCATATTCTCATTTGCACTTGAAAGAGAGTAATATCCCCTCTTTCAGGAATGAAATGGACAGAATAAGAAGAGGAGAGTTGTCAGCCTTGCTTGAGCAGTGCTACTGTTGATTACTTCCCTAGTTTCTCACCATCATCCACGTCTGATGAGCTTACTATATCGACTTATTCCGTTATTCAACCATTCTCGCCCTTATCTGAGCACTGACCATGAACAAAAAGAGGAGGGAAGAGGTTTCTACAGTGGGCTGGTGAAGAGGCAAAATACACCCTTGAACAGAATGTTCTTACCAGCCAGAAGCTCAGATCAATAAAATGATGAAAAATGATAAAATGAGGAACAATCCAGATACAAAAACATACAAACCCATCTAGCAGTGTTTGGCAGAAATTAGGCTTATACACATTTAACAATCAGCTATAACTTATATTAAATAAAGTCTATTCTGATAATAATTGCAAGGTTAATAATTAATCATCTACTTTAAGTAAGCAGTAAATAAATGACAAAACCTTTCATTCTGTCATGTAAAGATAGAATATATGGTGAATGGAGAGTAAATGAGTGACTACATATTTTGAAATGTAGTGCAACCAATTACACAGGCTGTGTAACACTGTGCAGAAAAAAAAAAAAAAAACATTTAAAACTTCAGTTATAATCAGGCCTAGAAGAGCACAGCAAGATCCCCAAGGCAGAGATGCTTCATTTCTAATTGCTCAGCACTAATATGTGAAAACAACAATCAGCTATCATGTGGTTGGGGGAGAAGAAGGGGACATTTATTTGCTGATATTCCATGTTTTTCTCATTGTCAACAAATCCAAAGCAATTGATCCTACAGTACCGACTCTGTAGCTTAAGTGTGAGCCAGATTATTCCTTTAATGATATTTGTTGTCCCCCAATTTCTTAAAACACTGACCATCACTATTGCACTTCATGGCAGTTTACTTCCTTAATATTAACAAGGCTCCTTAGGAATGAGTATATGAGTCGCTGTTTGTTTCAGCTACTGCAGATTGTGTACGAATCTGCCACAAATATGCACTAACTCCACTTATTAGAGGAGGAATCGCTAAGAAATACTAGATATTTTGAGCAAATACCTAAAACGTAATTTAAGTTTCTGGAAAATGTACTTTCACTAACATATATGGGTTTTTCATGATGAATGTTATACACTATAATACAATACAATTTCCTTTAATGTTTCTGTGGAAAAATGTGTCTTGAACTTATGTTCGGTGCACATAAATTCTGTCACAGCTACAGTAAAATGGACAATATATAAACAAGACGCCGGCTCTACCAAAATTATACGTCTGTATTTCACGTTTTTCAGTTCATAATTCTAAAAAACAATATGCAGTATCAATGGAATAATTCTGTGCTACTGCACTTTTCCAAAGTTACTGTCTGTAGTGAAAGGTGTATAATGTGTAAATATCTTCATAGTAAAATATATATTTTCTCTTGTATTTCTTTATCTGTTTATTGCTTATTCTATTCCTATTTTGTACTTGTCAGTCAGTATAATGTATTATACCTAATACACTTTGTACACATATATTGCACAGTACAGTAACAGTGTGGTATTAATGTGGTAATAATAGTAATAGTATTTTTTTATTTTACTTTTATAGTAATCACCAAGTGATCACTTGATAATGGCAGTGGAAAATGTGTGTAGGTTAAGGGTAGGTAGATTATTGTTGTTAACAGTAAGATGGCATTACCATGATACCGCCTCCATACTGTATTACACATGCATCACATACTGTTACCATGCTATTACTATTCTGTCATGTAAAGTGTTAGCCACAAATTGCACACTGCCCATGGTGAAAACACCACATTGCACGGTTCCTCCAGCAGCATTGTTTAAAAGTTAACAGAAGTAGGCACAAAGGAATTGTTATGTCTTCAGCATGTTGTCAACACTGAAAGTAACTTTTAAAAAAAAAAAAAAAAAAAAAAATTAGATTTTAAAAAAAATTATCATGTCTTCCTTTTTTTCCAGCCATCACCTACACACCTAACTACAAGAAGACCCCACCACCGGTCCCCCCGCGCTGCACCCCTAAACCCCTCATCTCCATCACAGCCCAGAGCAGCACAGAGTCCACACAGGATGCGTACCACGAGGCAAGGCTTCCCCATGGTGGGATGTGGCCACCAGACGGTCTCACCCTGGGGCTAAGCCCAGGCAGGGCCCTCTATAACTCCACTGACAGCTTGGACAGCACCAAAGCTGTGACCATAGCCATGGAGGCAGCTGGAGTCATGGCTGGAAAAAGACACCCATCCACAGACAGCCACAGCTCAGTGCTGACCTGCGACAAGGCCATCCTGGTGTCCAAGGCTGAGGAGTATCTCAAGACCCCTCGATCGTCTATAGGCATACAGGTCAGTCTTGTCTCCATGTGTGAGGTGATGAAAAGATCCCGCATATGATTAGGGCTGGAATATTGATTAAAACTTTTTGATACTGGACTTTATTTCCAAAATACCAAGCAATACTTTTTCAATTTTATGAAATCCATTTTCAGCAAAAATGACATTACACATTATGATAAAATTACTGGTGACCTGGTCAGGGTGTATTCCACCTTTCACCCTGTGTCAGCTGGCAATGGCACCAGCAGCTTCGTGGATGGATGCATTATGATAAAAAATCTTGGTTATCCTGAAACATGGGGCCACTTATTCCTCCAACATTTGTTTGTCTGAGCACTATCAATTGTGCTATCAAACTAAATCTGTCATGTCACTTCTCGACATACCTTAACAAGCACCAGTCAGTCACAAGCACAGTTAGATCTCAGCCAAACACTGTGCTGCATGCTCACTGATGCAGATATGAACTCCTTCAGTTCCAAAATTTGGTATGGAATAACACCACATTTTCAGTATAAGGTGATGCTGAGGGACTTTGATATCAGTTGAAACCACAGATGTATTTAAGTTTGACATATGACTGTAGGAGCCCGAGAATCCTTACTACCACAGGCCTGATCATTGATGTATAATGATAGAAAATACTCACACAAACTCACACATGTTCGGCTCAGAAACAGCAGCTAAAAATAGCAATAGTGAGTCATATTACTGCAATCCATCATTTAAAATCCCCCACCCCCCCGTGCAGAAGCAAGCTCTATTGTGAATGGTTCATTCATTTCCTCGTACTTACTTTACCTTACTGTCTTTCACGCTCCCTCTTTCTCCTCGTATTTCTTTGTCTCTGTCCACCTCCCACTCTCGGTGATCCTACCATGGATTCGACTTGCTCATTCTTTAACACTTCATTCTTTAACACTGTAGCTGAGGCTCTGGTGTTAATGATGTCACGTCACAGTCTGAAGGTCACAGGTTTGCTGCAGAACAAAGAAATCTGTGGCTGCTCACATCAGCATCCCACAAGCATGTATGTATTGTACCAAAGCAGAATATCAAAGTTACCTTCAGAATATGAATGCTTAAAAAAAAAACAATTGTTTGTCTCCTCTAATATTTCCTTCCCTCTATTACTTTCCCTGTACATATAACCACTCAATTTTTATTGTCTCCCACACATTGATCTGTACTTTCGCACATTCACTCACGTCTCCGCTGACTTTCCAATTTGCTCAGACAAGAGCAAAGGTGCACCAAAAAAACCTTTCAAATATTTGAAGAATTAAATCAGACCACTCCATTAATCTTACCCAGGAAGTATATGAATGTCACTGGGTACTAATCAGATTTCTTGTAAAATAAATCATGCACACCTTAAGCTTGTGTTAAGAAAGTCCTTTGGCTGGAGATCTGTCCAACTTTCAAATAACGCTGAAGCTACTGGCTGTCAGATGTTGGCATCAAGGAGTCAGCCAGAGAACAACTGCTCCACTCAAAGTTAATTGATCTTGCTAAACATGTGGTGTTGAATCTCATCCAAAATGAATTAGAGAGTCCAGCAGCATGTTTTGCTGCTCACCCATTACATTTCACTGTTATGTGTAAATGCAAGCAAGTAAATACAGCCTCCAACACATAATCAGCACTTAAACATTATGCTGTGTCATTAATTTGCATTCAGTGGTTTAAAGTCATGTCGCCACTTTCTGCTCTCTGTAATAACCTGAAATATTGAACTTTGTGTAACCTGGAAAGGAAGATTTTTTTAATTAGGGTTAGGTATGTAGAGAAATGATTAACACAGGGAAATATCTGCTAAGATCTACACTTATGTCAAGTGGAGACAGAACTCTGCTTCTGACTGGAATGTAACAAGTAATACGTGCAAAGACACAAAGAGCTGCTGATGCAGGATTGCGTGAGAATAAAAACAGAAAATAATTATTAAACCCATTGTTCTCAAGAGGAGAAGGCAGTGGCTCTTTATTTAAAAACAATACAGCTGAGTAATTCATCAGAACAGTTTTAAAAAGCTCTGTTTAGCATCATGCCCATGTGGTTGCTGGGTCGTTTGTTGATGGTCACCATTCTAGTATAGCTGCATGAGATGTGCTTGTCAAACATTGATTTATCTCTGTTGCAGATAGCATCAGTTGACCCCGTTATATCAGTGCGCGTCACCTGCTAATGGAGGGCCTGTAAATTACCTTCAATCAGCTTGCTTCTGCATTGATCATTTGATCTTTGATCGTTGACCATGTCTTGTTTTGTCCTCTCAAAGTCCCTGGAGATCACTTTATCACATTTTTAGCTCCATTTTGCCACAGACATGTTTGTGTTCAAATGTCCCACTTGGTTTATTTGCAGGAATTGTTTTAATTGGAGATGTAATGAGGTTGTATGTAGAGGAAGCCAAAGCATTTAACCTTAAACAGTCGATGGCTGCATGACAAAAGTCACCAGGTGGTGTTTTCCATGACAGGCACATTGGCGTTGCTTTGCTTTTCACTGATGCTCATAGTTTTCACGGCTGTGCTGACATTGTGACTGTAACTGTGACTGTACTTGTTACACTGAGGACCAAAAATCATATAAACGCTACAGATGGAGGACTTTTTTAACCCCTTAAAAGTGCTTTTTCAGGGTAAAGACCTGGTTTTAGGGTTAGGGTTAGGCATCTAGTTGTGATGGTTAAGGTTAGGGTAAGGGGCTTGGGAATGTATTATCTATGAGGGTCCTCACTTTGATAGAAGCGCAAACATGTATGTGTGTGTGTGTGAGAGAGAGAGAGAGAGAGAGAGAGAGAGAGAGAGAGAGACCATACATACATAAAGGCACACTAGTGAACATGCAAATCATTGTATCTCACCAAAATATATTGTGAGTAAAAGTCTGCCTGACCCCTGCATGTTTTGTCTTTCTCCACTCTTCATCAATCACACTCATGCAAATTCATGTTACAGACTTTGTTCACCTTCTTACACAAACTAATGGAGGTCACACCGCCAAGCTGCTCCACACTCATTTACTCTCCACTCACCATTTGTATTTAAATGGCAGAATACAAAACAGCCAAGAATGTCCCTCTTTAATGCTGACCGCTACACTCAAAAGGAGGAGAAGATTGACATTTCCTTATGTCCATTTGACTCACTCTCATAGCCATAACACCGCACTGAGATGAAGATGTATAAATGTCAGACACTCCAAAGGCCTCATACAGACATTTCTGAGTGGCTTCTGGCAGAAATGAAAGTCCTGTGACAGACATTTAAGAAATGTATGCCCATGTCTTTTCATTACACTCCTTGATATAAAGAAAATAAATAAAAAAATAAATATGTGAATGATCTGTTTCTGTGGCAGCTACATTCAAAGGGAAAGATGTAGCGCACCGCTTTCTGCCAGAAACCATATAAGGCACAATATGCTATCAGGTTTGATGTCCAAATCATTTCTGGTGCGGACAAAAACATTCTCAGTGGACACTAAAGAGAAAAGGGTGAAATGACAGCAAAGACAAAGATTCTGACAGTAAGCCAGCAGGAAAATATGAACACTGGATAAAGAAAAAGAAAATAATTTAAAGAAAGAGAGAGAGAGAGATGAGAAAATGAAGGGACAAGGAAGAAATTACTGTCAGAGGAAGCAAAGCAAAACAGCTGAGCACTGTCAGGGTTTCTATAAAGCCAAAGACATGTAGAGCTCCAGGGAGCAGACAGAAATGAAGAGATTCTAAGTCTGGGCTGCTGGGTCATGATCTCAGCCACACGGGGGCAGAGAGGATCATCATTGGGTGATTTGTCCATAGGGTTCAGTTTTTTTTCAGGCCATTTTTGGTCAGAACAGCAAGATGCAGTCTTTGCATTGTGTAGATGTTTAACTTGTTGTCAACTTTAATCTGCAGACACCGAGCTTCATAGGCACTCAGTTGAATTGTGCACTTCTAGATGAGTCCAGTTTTCATTCTCCTTTAGCTTATGAAATAATACCTGTCTCTCGAGCCTATGAATGGTCTATGTTTCCCCAGATAACTTTGTCTGTCTGCCATTTGATGCTACATTGTGTTTAACATCGCTTTATCACTCATTTAATTTAGCATTCAGAGAGTGCAAACCTCAACTCGACTGCTTATTTTCCTGGTTCATATCACCGCCGAAATCTCACACTTTCTTTCCCGCAACCTACATTACCAGAGAAATTCATTGAAATCTGTTCCTAAATTTCTGATTTATGCTACTTAAATACTGTAGACTGTATTTAAAATGGACATAGTCCTCCATTTGCAAAACTAACTCTTGTTGTTAAGCACTGAGATTTGTGATTTGCCTGGTGCCTTTAAATACAAAAATAATAATTTGAAGAATTTACATCATGTTCTATTAAGAGAGATCTCAAACTAACAACCAGGCCATTAAGTCTTCAGAATTTTTTTTAACTGATGTTGAAGGCCCATTTTTCCAAAGTATTCCATTCGAACTGAATTCTCTTGCAACCAATGGAATCACCTTCTGGTGGCTAACTGCTATTTCCAGCCTACTTCCAAGGTTTCACTCTTAAACGCCAAGACTATTTCTATTTTCATATACAGTCAATATTATAAACAGACAAATGTCAACGAAAAATATACAGTATATCTTCCAGATGGAGGTAAAATTTACTTCTAGTGTTGAAAAACAAAGCTAGACTAATCCGGTAAAGCTATGGACTTCCGATCATCGAATCACATGACTTGAATAACAGAGCCCATCACTGTAGCACAACAGCAGCTTCATAAGCAGAAATTTGAAAATATATATCTCTATATATATAGTTATATCAAAGTCGAATTAATATACTGTCTATATTGTTTCAGAAATTAGCTAAAATAAAGATTTTTTTTTTACACTGCGCAATGTAACATACATTCACATTAGAACACATTCTCCTACTTTTTTATAATAGCTACTTTAAAATCCTCTGTAGTAAAGCTCTTCCATCTTGTTGCCTTTGGAGCCTCCATAAATCACAGAGTGTTTACTTTCTGACAGGCCCTGTACAGTTAAGGTGCTCTGTCTGGTCCCAAACCAATAAACCCAATAACACAGGGGAATCGTAGCTCACATAATGAGAAGCACTGTTGGTTTGTATCATTTCTTTGTATTAGGTGGAAGCAGCCACTGACTCTGAATCTGAAAGCAAAGGCTCGCCAGAGTATCACTCTGTTGGGATCCAGGTGGAAGATGACAAGAAAGGGTAATAATTTAAACCTCATTAGAGGAGATAAATGTTTGTTATTTGTCATCATTTTTATGAACAAATGCACAATTGTTGCTGCCATTATTTGTCATCCTGGCCTGTATTTGTATTTCTTTGCAGACAGGGCAGGTTCAAGCGCTCCAACAGTGTGACTGCAGCCGTGCAGGCTGACATGGAGCTGGAGGGCTTCCCCACCATGGAGGACAAGGGCCTGCAGTTTGGCGGGGGTTTCCAGCGTCACTCAGAGCCCAGCACACCCACACAGTATGGAGCGGTGAGAACCGTACGCACCCAGGGACTGTTCAGCTACCGCGAGGATTATCGTACCCCCACTGAGCCCCCCAGCCCCAGGGAGACTACCAGCGAGACCTCCTGGCAGCTGGAACCCCCCTCCCCGCGGGAGAACACAGTCTTGTCGGTGGAGTCTGGCAGGGTGTCCCCGTCCCTGCGCAGAGATGGCACCTGGTTTATGCAACTGCTCCACACAGAGACCAAGAGGATGGAGGGTTGGTGTAAAGAGATGGAGGCGGAAGCTGAAGAGAATGACCTGACAGAGGAAAGTGAGTAGCCTGCTCAAATATTTCTGTTTGGGAACCTGTACAGAATGTATGGCACTGTGTGTTTCCACTCCTTATATACTGTGTGTGTGTGCGTATGTGTGTGTGTTTCAGTACTGGGCAAGATCCGAAGTGCAGTGGGAAGTGCTCAGCTGCTCATGTCTCAGAAATTTCAGCAGTTCTACTGGCTGTGTCAGCAAAACCTGGTGAGGAACCAAATCGAAAGAGCAGAACATGATCACAGATGCTTACAGATTAGAGACAGAAGCATTTCACTTCATAAATAATACCTAAACCTTTGCAATTTAAATACTTTACTTATTTCCAGTTTTCATTTGTAAGGTCCTGAGCAGAACTGAATTAACAGTATTGTCTATTCAACTTTCCATTTTTTTTTTTTTTTGAATGAATCTGTATTTCAAGTATTTCAAAGATAAATTCATATGCAACAATAGGAGTTTGAAGAAAGTGTACAAACCAACAAAAAAAACAAAAAAACATTTTTGATAATGAATATCTTTTCTCCATGTCCTCACAGCCCTTGTTCTCTAGCCTTCCACTGAATCAAAACTCCCTGGATATGTTATTGATTGTGGAAAGCAACACTTCTGAGGATCAATAGCTATCTAGCACATTTAGATGTGACCGGAATAGTTTTGAAATGTTAATGGTCCTGTGACAAGAGGAACAAGGAGAACAGGGGACTGAGACAAACAGGGGGCTGAGAGTTTAAACAGACCTAAATATTCAGACAGCTGCTGTTGTATTGTTCCATCCAGGAGTTAAGAAAGACACATTTTTTTTCCTCATATATTTCTTGTACTCTTCCCCAACTTGCTTTATCGATCTGTACCAAATACACAATATTTCATATGAAGTGTGTGTGTAGTTATGGAAGATAGCAATTCTGTTTTTGCAGTGTGCTTCAGAAACTGCTCATTCAGGGGGAATGGGAATCACATGGGGGATTAGATACAGTCAACCAGCCTTTTGGACCAAGTCAAGCATTTGTTTGTTTGTTTTTTTTCTGCAAGTTTACTCGATAACTTCCTCCTTGCAAACATTTCTCCACATGACAAACATGATTCACCACACACATTGGCTTCATTTGAGGAATAAATGCTCACAAATTGGAAGCTTCCGGAGACGTTAAACTGTGTTTTATCAGCCTGCTTCTCTCCACCAGAGGGATCGGCTTTCATAAAGCTTGACTTGAAAATGCATCTAAAACAGACAAACAGTTTGTGTGAAGCTTTTCTCCCAAATTAAAAGCAGCCACTGACACAGTCGGGGCTTAAAACTCACCAACGTCTCACAAATCAGTCAGCTCTGGATATTCAGAGCCTTATGAGGTCAAAATAAAACTGATCAGTGGTTAGGTCAGTTACCTGACATTCCTGCAATGCACAAGGGAAGTTATTTGTTTTATATAGAGAAGGCAACAGCAGCATTGCACTAGTAAAGTGAGAAGACTGCAAAAAAAAGAGGTTTGACGAGGTTTGACTGAAAATACAAAGTTTCAAAAGTGAATACTTCTGCTCAAAAAACCTGATCATTTAACAGATTCATGAGATAAACACACCCACCCACTCCTGCACTGCAGGTGTACACACACAAATCCTCCCTCAGTCAGGTTTGATAGTATTGCAAGACAGAGTCCTTTTCAAAGCAAGGATGCAGCAGATCGCTTTGACGGAGACCAAGCAGAGGCGAAATAATAACATCAACAACAACTACACATCCTTAAAAGTTACGCACTGCATCTTTAAGTCATCATAAATGACATTTAAGAAACACAACAGTGAAGCACAATAGCCTTACCGTAATCTCACAGTACCACTGATGCAGTTTGTCTAGGGTGATCTGATAGATTTCTGTCGTGAAAGAGCCGAATGAAAAGCTTTACATGACCTGGCGCCGTAACATTGTGCTTTTAGATCATCAATAATCCTTAATGTCAAGGTCAGATAACATTTGGATGGTACCAGCTACTACCATCATACTGTGAATCTGACAGCAGCAACCTTCACCAACCAACCTCCTCTAAATGTCACAGGGTTAAGAGTTCGAGTGTGTGTTATAGTGTGGACACATCACATCATACAAGCCTGGTTAAAGAACACCCACAGTTTCTGGAGTCTGGGATCTGACACGGACTAAATTGCTTTCTCTCTTTTTTTTTTTTTCTTTTTTTTTTGCTCACTTAAGCAAAAACTTCTGAAAGAAATTAGAACATAAGATGATACTTTATACAGTGTAGTTACAACTGTTTTGGCACAGTGGAAAAACCCATGTACTTTACTCAATGTTGCCTCTTAAATGTCCAGAGTTCATTCAGAAAGCCAACTGATGACCTTGGTATTATTAGTCATGTGTTCTTTAAAGGTCCTGAATAAATGGCACAGACCAGTGACCAGTGATGCAAAAAGTGTGTTACATCATAAATCAGTCCAGCGACTTCTCTGGTTGGTCTATTTGTAGACCAACCAAGAAGAAAAGGACAGAGATTCATGTTCCAACTACACACATGCATAACTGAAGATTGTACAGTTCAAGTTTAAAGTGAAACATTTGAATATACTAATTACTTTTTCCAAGACAAAAAGACGAACCCTGATGTCTACAGCTCTTGTAATCCTGTAACAGCCTGTGACGATATTAATTGTAATAAAGAGTGAACCCAAAATAAGCAGAAGTCCAGCCGCGGGTAAAAAGGAAAAATACGATTTATTTACAAAAGGAGAACAAAAAGGCAAGCCAGGGAAAAACAAACTGAAGGCGAGGAGGCTAACCAGATTGCAGGGCAGAGACCTCTGAGTCCATGAACTGAAACAAAAGGAAAAAAGCAAAGAGTTAATGAAGGGACGAGATAAAAACACAAACTTAAAACAAATGACTGTAGCAGCAGAAACCAGGGTATAAGAAACAGTCGTCCTGATGAGGGAATGAGTTGCTGGTGTGTAATCATAGGCTCCACCCTCCTGAAAAACAAAGAACAAAAATACACTATAAAAGGAAACAAAGGAAGTTAACAAAATAAAGGCAGGAAACCAGACACTGACACAACCATAACCAGTCATTTAATTTGGACTGAATGTAAAATGGTTCACGTTTGTTACCAGGTACTATCCCTTAAGGATAAGCAAAAAAAAAAAAAAAAAAAAAAACTGAGTAGAGTCGAGCCTAGCTGAGTTGTGCTAGAACGATATACTGAAAAAAAGTGACAACAGTGTGCTTAAAGTCCGAGTTCCACCACAGACAATGACTTCCTGTATTTTGGGGGCAGAGCGTTGATGATAAGGGTGACTGTATACGTATTGACTAGCTTTCTCCGACTTCCAGACCCCAACTTTAACATAATTAACATAATAAAATTACTTATTTTGTTTGTTTGTTCTTTGGTGTCACAAAGCTGTAGTTTTTGACTAATCACAAACCAGCTTAGCTGATAATTTCCTTAATTGTTTTTTCTATACTCGTTTCAAGACAGCTCACGCTTTTTAGATAATCTGTTCACCATGTCTGCAATCAGTTACACAGATGGTGCCTAATATTGTTTTGGTTTATAAACAATTGAGCTAAAAGGGATTGCAGTGAGTGAGGAAGATCTTACACACTAACACTTGTTACCTTAAAAAAATAAATAAACAAATAAGTGTTGGAATAGATTCTCATGACTCATTAAAATCAGAGACAATGAGGCGCTCAGCAATCTGATGTTCATTTCATTTCAGCAATCAAGTGATGAATAGGACCCAACTGACAAAAGCACTTTATTATGTCAGAGCTTATCCATGAAACTGGAAAGTGCTCTGAGAGCAAATACCTCTGCCAACACTCAAGGGCTCAAACCAATAACCAGCCCTTTTTTCCAACTCAGCTTTTTCTCATATTAAGCCAGATGTAATATTTATTTTATGACGAATACAACAACACAGATGTCTGTATAGTAACTCCTAAAAACAACATAAAATCTATATCATGATCCTCATCTGCACCAACTCTTAAATGTCGCTTTTCCCCCCATTAAAATGTCCCCTGTCTCATTTGACAGAATCCCCAAAAAATGTCAGAAAAGTGTCCTATCCAGCAGCGCTATGGGAACTGCTGGTATCCACTCTCTTACCAAACCTCAAGAAATGGGTTCAGACACACGGCACAGAATACATGACTTCCATGATAGAACAGAACTAGATCTGATCTCATCAAATAATCTCATCCCGCTTTGGAAGCTAGGACATCTAGTGGAAACAAGCATGTGCATGTGGTTCTACATGTGGAAGAATATCACTGTTGGTTATGTATTGCACTGCACCTGTGTAAATTGTCTGAGCCACACAGACACTGAACCAGTTGTCTGGCTCATTACCTAAAGTCACCACAGACACTGGTGCCATCTTGGTCCTAACTTCTCTCACCTGCATCCCGTGTAGGATCCCAGTGCCATGCCGCGGCCAACCTCTCAGGACCTTGCTGGATTCTGGGACCTGCTACAGCTGTCCATCGATGATGTCACCATGAAGTTCGACCAGCTGCAGCAGATCAAGAACAACAACTGGAGGCCTGTTGACAGTCCGGAGAAGAAGGTGAGAGGTCTCCTGGGCAGTGTTAGCTCTGAAGCCAGGCAGCTTCAAGATGTCACTGCTTTGTCAGAAGCCTATAATTTGTGCGACAGTCCTGAGCAGTGCTGAAGACTGGAGCTGATTCAGGAGCTTAATATGATAAGGAGAGCAGGGAGATGGAAAAAGCAGGGAGGCCTGGGTTTTTGGGGGGAGAAAGGGAGAGAAGGTCTTTTAATATTTTCCTCATTCCAAAACTTTAGTCTAATTATTCCTCAAGGGGGGAAAAATGGAAAAATTGTCATCTAGTGTACTGACTTATTACTAAATTCTTTATGCACATTTTAAGGGCTAATTGGCAATTTCTTTTATTTTGGATCAAGTATGGATCACTCCTGGGAAGTCCCTTGCATTAATAAACACGTTTTTTACACTGTCATACCAAAAAATATTTTTAAAGGACAATTACAACCACTTCAGAATCTTTTTTTTTTTTTTTTCTTCCTAAAGCCACCAGCTCCAGTACCAAAGAAGACAGTCCGACAGAAGAGTGCCGTGACCAGGGAGAAATCCTTGGACCTTCCAGACAGACATCGACAGGAGGCTCGTCGACGGCTCATGGCGGCCAAGAGGGCAGCCTCCTTCCGGCAGAACTCATCCTCGGAGCGAGCGGACAGCATCGAGATCTATATTCCCGAGGCTCAGACTAGACTTTGAGAAGATAGGGTCAGGGGCCAACATGGCTCCCTGCTCCCACGTTCAAACAACTTTAAAACTAGCCTTTTTTCTAGACTGCTACTCTCTTTACTCTTTTTTTTTTATCCATCTGTTGTCTGATCAGGATAGCCATCCTCAGTAATCATCATCATCATCGGTCTGCAGGATGTGCCAAGTCTCTTCTCCCATCGCCAGAATATGTGTTAGCAGAGTCAGATGTATGTCTGATGTGGGTTGGTTGGGTTTCTCCGTGGTTTGCTGGTGACCCCCAATACTCAGCCTATACAAGCTTTCTCATCCAATGTCCTGGATGGGTACATCTGTAGTTTTTCAGCATTTGCAAAGTGCCATTTAAAAAGTGCAGCTTTGAAAACCTACCAGCAACTAGGCCTTTGAGCTAAAATAATAAAAAAGAAGAGTAAATGAGATAATCTATATTTAATTCAAGTTGTTCAAAATGGTCAAAGTTAGTACACCTTCAGTATTTTTAAATAATTTAATCTCACATTGTGACTTTTTCCTTTGTTCTTTTTGGAGTAAATGTTAATTACAAGCTAACTATCACAAAAAAATTGTTATAAGTTCAAAACTTTGAAAAGTGCCAATGCTTGAAATACCTCAACTATGTGCATGTGGCACTGATCACCCGTTCAAGGTTATTCAGGCAGCCTATACAATCTCTGGTCTGGTCAGTGTTGAAAAATGCAGCTTTCTACCCAATCTGGTCATAATCAAACATCTTTCATGGTCTGGATTGGCGGAAGAACAACATATTTCAGCTCATTAACATGCACATTTCAAACAACTTCCCTATATATGTCACGTTCCTGTTGCCAACTCTTAAATACTGACATTTACTTGAAACAGAAAACATTTTCATTATGTCAATGCAGTAGAACAAAAAAAAAAAAAACAATGAAGGTTTGTGTAACTCCTTAGATCAAAATGTGTAGACAAATGCACTTATGCACTTATAACGATTCTCTCTGTTTCCAAGGGAAATGTACATATCCAAGTTCACAATAGTACTGTTGTATTTTTGAATTGTGAGCGGGAAGAATATTCATTACCCATAATTTTTTTTTCCCTGCATATCCACTGCTTGCCTGCGCTTGCTATTGCTTTCGACAAATCACACACAGTCTTGTTTCCATGACTTCAAAGGACATTACATTGACTTACATTGGTTTTGTTGAAACTTACTCTCACCTTAACCATAACTATTACTGGCCTTGCCCTAACTTTGTCCTAAACATACAACATGTCTTCATCTTAAAATTGAATTTACTTGATGGAGACTTACTTTTTGTCCCCATCAAGTTTCAGTATTGTTTGTAAACCGATGTAGGTCCCCACAACATGAGTAATACCTGGAACACACACACCCAAACTGCTGTTTCCATTTAACATTCTCTCCAACCCTAATACCAGTGACCACAGTTAATGCGGTGTGACACTCCTGAACATCAAAACTATCTGCATTACTACTTTCTTCACTTAAAGAAAGAGCCTTGTAATTGTCATTTCTTGAAAAAGTTCTGTGTCGCTGAAAGTGGACCCAAGCCTTATCGCACACGCACTCACTCCCTCTAGGAAACACTGAGATGTAATTAAAACAAACTGGGGCAAAGGCATTTCAGGAGAGGCAAGAAGCAAGTCGCAAGTAACTTTTGATGTCTGTTCAGTCTTGTTTGTGATGTTTCGTTATCTACATCACGCTATTTGCCTCTGATTGCCATTTCAATGCTGAAATACAGTCGAGAGACGACACCCGGTTGCACCAGCTCTTTGTAAATTCGACTGTAACTTCAGTGTCTGATGTTACACAGTTGACATTTCCTGCATAATTTTAGTAGAGGTTTGCACCTCTAGCATTTAAATGAATTGTGGTCAACCAGCCTTAGACATGATTTCTAGAAAATGTGTTGATTATAAGCATGACCACATGAGTGATGAATTAATTCAGTTAATAGTGAGTTATAAATGAGCCCATGTCTTTTAAAACTTTAAACATGGATTTTCAAATAATTGGTGGAAAACATAACATTTTGGATAAGAGTTCAATGATCACAGAGTTTCTTCCCACGTTCTAAATTATCATAAAGATAAAAGCTCATCCCGAAGCAAAAGCTTCAGTTCTGCTGCTCTTACTCTTACCATCGTCTATTTAAAATTGCTGACCTAAAGCCCAAAGTCTGTTGTAAGAACTTTGGATAATCAATTAACAAAATGGTGCTG
This sequence comes from Brachirus orientalis, assembly GCA_016785285.1. NCBI lineage: Eukaryota > Metazoa > Chordata > Actinopteri > Pleuronectiformes > Soleidae > Brachirus > Brachirus orientalis. The sequence continues at coordinate 3,656,208 of JAFBJR010000100.1, forward strand.
CCTTTTTGTTTAATCAATACAGTACTAGACAGACTATCAATGCGACATAAGGTCATGTTAGCCAATCAATGCATCACTTGAGCAAACTATTTTTAATGGCTTCTAAATGTTTGGTGGAGTAATTGTGCCAGTGTGCCTGGCTTCATTAAGCACTGGAAGGACATTTTGTCATTGATAACATAAGTGCATTTTTGTGAATTTGATCTGCCTCTGACTCCGGCACACATTAACAAACACAGATACACAATGCCCCCACGTCAACAGCACGCTCTATTTTTTTTTTTTATAAAATACAACAAACAGCATACAATCAACCATGAACAATCATTGGATGATTTAAGGAGAACCAAAATAAAAATCATTATATCTATATATAAGCAATCCAATTTGTTCCCATGTTCAAACCAACCTTTTCCCACCAAGTTCAGTTGGCCTTCATTCCACTTTTCTTGGCTAACACCAACATTTCACAGTATAAGAGTCCATTATTGACTTTCTAGAAAGCTAATAAGTGTTTTCAGATGAACACGTTGCCAATTAACCAAAGTCTATAAAAGTGTGAGTGTCATAGGTGTGATGACATATTTGAGTTCAAACTCACATCATATTAAATTTTTAATTTTGCATTATGACATTATGACAGCAGGTTTCTGGAAAGTGGCAGGCAGTTGGCAGAGCACAGACGTCCCCCTGCTGCTGCCACAGTGGCATGCAGACGGCAGAGAGAGAGAGACAGACTAGGCCTGACATATGCTGGCTTAGAGGAGATGATGGCGCTACAATGAGCACCAAACTGCTGGTGTTGTACGCTGGTGTGCAGCTGCTCTGCGTGGATTACATGTCACTTTGCTGGGAGAATTTCTGCCTGTCTTTGACTGAGCAAAGCAGCTTACGTAAGATTTGGGGTCCTTGTGAGATCAAGCAAACAACCTCTAAGGTCCTTCACAGCTTATGTTGATGGATGCTTTGCTGAAATAGTGGCCCTAACTGCAAAACCTAAGTATCAGCAGCACTGTACAAGTTTCAGTCTCTGTTGGGCTGGTGTCGCTCTCAGTGAAACAACTCAGATTTGTTTTTCTCATATGCAAATTGATCTGTAAAAAAAATGAATCACCTCCTTGGTTCAGTTTAAAGATTTTCTCTTGCTTTCTCAGAGGCATTGAAATAATTTCAGTGATACCGCATTTGTAGTTCAACCGTGACTGAACCATTTCAAATAGCAAAGCAAGATCAGTGCCAAAAAGTCGCAAGGGAGTGGGAAAATGTTGAAAAGGATTTGTGCAATAGAGACACAGACTTTAGTAAATTTGCAGCTACAGTTAGAAGTAAGCTTTGCTTCATACATCATATATTAGTTAGAAAAATATTACCTTGGTACCTCAGTATCCCTGACACATTCTCAGACTGTATTCTACGCTATGAACACCATCTTTCTGCTGTTTGGTCAAATGTATCCCAGTTAAGAAGAAGTGTTTTCTTTCTCCCTCACTTGGGTTTTGTTCAAAAAGAACACATTCTCCTTTTGACAAAGTGATTTTCTGGCAGTGTGGGTGCTGAATTCCATTGTTTGACATACACTCGTGAGGTACCTGGCAGAAAGTAGCAGTAGTGATTTTATTTTTTATTTTTTTATTGGAAAGATTATAACAGGTCCTCCTGCAAAAACCCTGAGGGCAGACACTGTCATCAATGTCACATTTACTATCATGAGGGCAACAAAAAAAAAAAACTGTGAAAGTGCCATCATTTTTGACTTAATAAGCATACTGTAACATCACTCTCCTCCAGAGCCACATGTCCTCCATATGTTTTGTATAAGCAGACCATTCCTTCCATCTCACTTTATCACTTTCGCCCATATCCTGACATTTTGTGGCCTCTCTGTCACTATACGACTGTCTGTCTCTCTGCCTTTTCACACAAACGCCCATGATGTGAGATAATTCAAGGGAAAACTTTTTTTTTTGTGACCATGCCATGGAAGTGAGTAAGTGTCAGACTCACAGAGTTATAGCTTGATACAACACTTCCTTGAACTTGGAAGGTGGAACAACTCTATAATTACTAGATAAAAGGAAAAAAAAATGTAGTCGTTTAGCTAAAACTATTTTCATCTCTTGTATATCATATCTATAGTGAGGATGAATATAATTCCAAATATTCATTATTTGTAAAGAAATATATATATATAGATATATAAATATATATAATATATGGTTCATTGACAACATGACTATTTTCTGCTCTTGCTCATGTCTTGTTTTAATTTTTACTTTGTTATGGGTTTTTTTATACTGTAAGCTGATATGATGGCATGCAAAGCATTGATTCTGAATGTAGGCTTTCCTTTTGTCACAAATGATGACACCATCTCACTGATGTATGGTTTTCTCATGTATTTATTTATTTAAGTTGATCACATATGCATTTCTTAAATATTATTATTATTATTATTATTATTATTTAAACTGTTTGAAGCAGCATACTGCATTTCCCTCTATTCTTTCCTAGCTGAGCTATTGAAAGATTTTGCCTCTTTGAATAGTTTGATCATTGCTGAGTTCATCCAGTGTAAATAATACTGCAATTAAATTTTTGGAGAAAAGGTTTGGAAATGTTTATCTGTGTGGTTGCTTTGGAAAAGAACTCGAGGTCAATTGTTCCGACAATTATGATAAAGAATAAGAATATTTTTTAAAATGTCATGAATTTATTCTGGATTTTATTTCATGTCACGAAACACCAAACTACATTGTATCCACCAAAGTAGAATATTAGCTCACATTTAGAAGGCTCAGTCATCAAACTGTTGACATTTCCTGCATGTTCTGTCTGCACACTGACATAAAGATCAAGGCTAGCCATGAAGTTTCAAAGAAATTTAAATTGCTGAATTGTACTTGGTTAGGTGAGGTAGGAAGGTCACCAGAAACTTGACCTTTCACCAATTCTCCTAAGTGGTATTTTCTGACTCAAAAGATAAATGTAACCAAACTTACATTTACATCTCACTGTTGATGAGTCAGAATTCACCTAAGAATAAATTAGACACATATACAAATTGCAACATTAAATTGAGCTACTAGTTTTGATTCTGATGGGCCTATATTATCCATATAATATAATTTACTATCATGCTTTGTTCTAACTTTCTGGTGCAACAAAAACAGGTTTCATACACCGGAGCCATGTTGATTCCTCCATCACCATTGACAGATTTGGTTTCATTAGTAAATGAAACCAAATCTTTAATTATAATAATAGTTTTTTGCAAGAATATACACCACACTAGGACTTTACTTAAAAACCTGTAAGTCAGCAAATTCAAAAGCAGAGCGTCGTGATTGGAATTACCAACTACTGTGACCATGATAGAAGTGTGAGGTGCAGGGAAAGAAGTGTGCAAGTGTACAAAAAGTGTGCAATTTGACACAGTCAACACAGACTGATTAAAATGTGCTAATTCATCCTTTAATTAACCATGTGATTATTTTTATTGGTTCTATTTCTTCAGACATTATGCAAAAAAATTAAGCATTCAGGAACCATTCATTAACAAGTGTTTCATCATAATTTCCAGTCGAAAAGGATACAAATTTTTACTAAAACTTATCCAAAACTTATGACACTGTCTATGACAATCTCAAATATTAGAGGCAATGTCGCCATCTTTTGGCCAAAGAAAGAAATGCATGCAATGTTTTTATTTTCTTGTCTACTAATGATTGTTTCTGATCACTTAGTTTGTGGATGAATCATTGTACTTGTACCCATTAATCTTTTCTTCATCGTACTCAATATCCTTAAATCCAAAACAACCATATATATAGAGAAAGAGTATATGGAGTGAATATAAAGGCCTGACTTTGCATCAGATCTTTGTTACATTTTAAGGTCATCAGGTTTGGTGATCTAAACTAACAAAATACCAAAATTATCGCAGACTTTTGGCCTGTGATTCACGTATTGCCTCGTAGTCCAATTATCTCAAGGGTTGAGACAACCAATAGGATTCTGACTTCTGGAGGTCTTGACCAATAGAAGTTAAGGGTGTTCAAAAAAGGCGTGACTTCCGGTTTGTAAGTCACATGACCAAATTGAAGTCGTGTGATGCGAGTTGTGTTTTGCAGCGGCTGAATTTTCAGGTGACTGCACTGACGTGAGCAGTGGAGACGCCTATGTACAATATGTACTAGTTACGGTATGTGTCATTAATGTGTATCGTTAGTATTTTAGCCGCTGTTTCAGACTGCTGGTGTTTTTTAACTGTATCACCCGACCTCTCTTTGTGTTTTAATCTAAGTTTGCTACGTTGCTTTTTGTTTACATAGAGACGCCGTTGCTTTGTTGCTGAACTTTACTTTTCTAGCTACACGTTTTGTTTAAACGAAAGGCATTACTCCTTTTTGTTCTCTTCTCGAGTTGGTACAATAATTGTCGCTACCATTTTGACTATAACTAAGACGCTATGCTTCATTTAATCAATCATACCATAATGTACTCTACATATATTCTATGTTTTGATTGATATTTTTTCTTACAGAACAAAGAATATATGTTCCATTGTGTTAAGTCAATAATAGGATTGTTTTAAAGCCCAGTCTGAGGCACACGGTTAGAGAAGCACTGGTCTATAGCAATAAGATATTACATCTGGTTCAGGTTTGGTGGGTTATGTGCTGTCTGTTTTTTCCTTCATCAGTTTTCAGCCATTTTGCGTGACCCACAAACCATGTATGCTCCACAGTCTCATGTGCAGCTGAGCTTCAGTCCATCTTAACTCCAGTGTCCTCCCTTCATCGACATGGATGCTGACCAGCAAACCACCCCTCTTCCCCAGCCCAGTGCACAGTATTTCCAATGGGACTATCGCCTCCAGCTTATTTGCCTTGGATTTGGATTCTATGCAGCAACATTCCTCCTCTCCCACCTCCTCTCTGTGGCTCTGTCTCGCACCTACAACTCCTTGCTGTCAAAGGAGAAAGTTTTCTGGAACCTTGCAGCCACACGGGCCATGTTTGGCATCCAGAGTTCCATAGCAGGCCTCCGGGCCCTGACTGAGGACTCTGCGTTGGCCAGAGAGAGAGTGACAGGTCAAGAGAACTGGTCATGGTTCAATGTTTTAACAGCCACAGGTTTCTTCATGTTTGAAAATGTGGCACTTCACGTCTCCAGTGTGGTGTTCTGGTCATTTGACCTCCCACTGGCGACGCACCATTTCTTCGCCCTCTCAGGGTACGCAGGGGCGGTTGTGTGGGATTTCACTGGTCACTATCTGCCCATGGTTACTCTACTGCTGGAGATGAGCACACCATTTACCTGTATATCCTGGATGTTACTGAAGGTAAGATACTTAATATTGCACACATTTCTTTTCCTGTATATAATATAGAAAAATTTTTCCTTTGTTAGTACAGTTACTTAATCTGAATGTCAGCACTGTAGTTGCTACTGCTGTTGTTGGCTGATCTTTTTCTTACAGATTCTATTAGAAATTAACAATAAACTTCACCAGGTTTCACTTCCTCTTGTATCTAGTGACCCATACTGTTGCAAAGAGGAAGTTTTAAAAGAGGGATAGAAGTCACTACCTTATCTTTCTAAAGCTGCTTCCACACATGCAATGTCTGTATTTATTTCACTCCAACAGGCTGGCTGGGCACAAACCCTGATATGGAGAGCCAACCAGTGGGTGATGATCCACATGTTCCACTGTCGCATGGTTCTAACCTACTACATATGGTGGGTAACCTTCACCCACTGGAGTGACATCAATGCTCGCATGGCCCTAATCCATCGGCTGCTCTTCTTCATCGGCCTCACTCTGCTCACACTTATCATCAACCCCATCTGGACACACAAGAAGACCATGCAGCTGCTCAACCCTGTGGACTGGAACTTTGGAAACAAGTCAGTTCCTTTTAATGGTGCTGCAGATGGCCAAACTGGGGTTAAACCTGTTAAACCTCATGCAAGTTGAGGGCTACCAACAAGTTCATTTCTTATCTGTCTGATGCCATATCCTAATTGTTATTCTTTTATAATTGATGTGTTAATTGACTAATTAGCACAATGATAGGGAGATGGATGTTTTTTAAATGTAGTATATTTTGCGGCCTTTTCTATAAAATAGGATGCCAAGATCTGTTTTCCCCAAGATACATATTTCTTCCATCAGGTTTTACATTCAGTAGGTTCAGTGTTTTTATTTTTATTATTATCTGAAGTAATTAATATTTATTTTACCTCTTTTTACCTCTCAACATTGTGGTTGTGTAAGTTGGCTGACTGGGGCCCTGCTTGCATTTGTCACATTCAGGACAGTGTGTTTTAAAACATCCAGTCGGATTGGTTCATTTACACACGGAAGAAAAGAAAGTGCCCTGAGAGCACATACCACCCTAAAACCAACATAATTGTGTTTTGGTGGATTGTTTGGATTGTGGATTGTTTTTTGGACCTGCAACACATTTTACCTGTTCATGGATATTTTCACTCAGCATACATCTGCTTTGTTTTTATACTGACGTCTGCATGATTGAGAAAATCAAAAAAAATGTAGTGTTTAAAGAAGTCATATTTTGTCCATACCCCATCCTCCACAATAGTTGAGTAGCTTTTACCTAATCCTGCTAAAACAGACATACATAACTTGTTTGTCATCTTTTAAGAGCCATTCAAGCATTCACACAGACGTACAAATCTAAATCCTGGAAGTGAGAGGAAAAATCAGCTAACAGAGTCAACAGATCTTCTTAAAATGTAAAAAAAAATGTAGTTGTTGGATGTTGTTGGATTTGGTGAAGCTACATCATAGTTACAGTATTTAAACATTTAGATCCTGTCATGTTTGAGTGGGTTTTGCAGTGTCTTTCACATTTCAAGCACAGCTGCATCTGGTTCATCGCTGTTAATGGTGAAATCCAGTAATTCTGTTGAGCAAAATAAGACTAGTAGTAACATGTTGTGTGATTAGGGACTGCAGAGTTAAAGCTCATTCTCAGCACTGGTTGAACAGCTGAGTAGTTAAGTCACAACAAGAATGTGCAAGAATGTGGTCCAGTTGTGCTTTTACAACAGACATAATTATGTTATCAGCACTTTCTGGCAGGACATTCTAGAAAACTGAGTTGCAGTTAAATCGTCTAGTTCTAAAGGTTTCTGACTGGAGCTTGTGGAGTGAAGAATTGTGGATCATTAAATCTGTCAAATGAACATGAATATTTTCTGACTGAATCCTCTGTCTGCAGAGGGTTAAAGATGAATTTAACCATGAGGGACATCGTCTTTAACTGAATCTTTAAACGTTGAAAAAAGCTGGCTCATCCCTCAATCGCTCTTTTGTTCAAAATAGAGATTTCATTTTGCAAAACTGGATAACCAAGGAAGCATTGCTGGAAAAAATACTTATTTCTGTTTTAACCACATCACTATTTCACAAAGGGTTTTTGTTTTCCCACACAATAGTGTCATTGTCTGTAAAGGCTTGTCTGTCAAAGTTGGGTTTGTCTCTTGCCACAGAATATTTTCATTCAATTGCTACTGAAAACCATGTAAATTCTGACTGACCTTTCTGATCCTTTTACCATCACTCACCTTTCAGTCTCTGATGTGACAGTATTTCTACCTTACCTCATGAGCTCTAGAGTTAAAGTTTGTTTTTATTCGTGTGGATTTATAACTTTGCCGACTGAATCCACTAATGCTGTGCAAAGAAAAGGAGGAGTAATGCAAAAAGTAATAGTAATGCAAAATTATGGATGCATCTGCAGTAAAAACCAAAGAAGTGAAATAGCATCTTCATCTTTTGCAAGCAGAAAAAGTAATTGAAATTACTAACATCATATAGTGTTGTTTTTTTCCCATTTTATTTAACATAACAGTCTAGAAATACTGTATTGTAACATTCACTTCTTGATTGTGTTGGGTAATGCTTTGATTTGATTTGCATATTAAAATGTTACTCATGCAGTAGTATTGTGTACTTGGTTCCTATTTGTAGGTTTGTATTAAGGTTGTGCATCAGCCAGTAGGTGGCAGCAGAAGAGAAAAATTATTTCACTGTTAGAGATTTTGGAGTGACCACACATTTGCTTCCAGATTTAAGGTTTATTCCTCCCAAAGTAACAAAGCAGCATGTTAAAAAATACAGTTGTTGAGAATCGTTGTTTTTTTAGATGCATTGTGATGCGGACATGGACGATTTTGCATTGATGGCGCACACTACAATTATAACCAGCCATGTAACATTGCTTGATTTTTCCAGTTGTGGAATCATACGTTTTTAGAGCTGCAACTATTTGATTACTTTTTCGTTTAAGAGTAGTTGCTTGATCCATAAAATGTCAGATAATGTTGATTGCCGTTTACCAAACCTGGAAAATTATTTTCTCGAATGTTTTGTCCACAAACCCAATTTTTTTAGATGTAATGATTTCTTTGTCAAATGGAGCAAAGAAACCCGAAAATATTCACATTTAAAACACTGAAAAATCTGAAAGCCTGTTTTAATTATTTAAAAAAAAAACTCTGAAACTGAATAATTGGTTATCATACGTTTACATTGATTTAGTTAACAATTACTGATCCATTAATTGAATAATCATTGCAGTCCTGTTAGTTTTGTGTTTTGGGGGATTTAAATTTCATTTGGAAAGTATTGTTTAAATTCAGATTTATCTGACAAGAAAAAAGCAGTGCATTAATGTAGAAAATTGTGTATGCAACAAGTCTCTTTTTCTATTATTATTATTATTATATTATTATTTCAAAACCATTTATATTTCCTGCAACATCACTCTATAGACAGCTGTTTTGAAGGAAGCCACCTCACGCGTCACGTGAGAAGTATGGAACTCCCGTTCCCCCCGGAGAAGACGGTGGAAGTTTGATTGACGTTTCCTACAACCAATCAGAGGCTTCCTCTTGGCTCCCCGTCAGCCAATCAGCTTCTATAAGGATGAGCGACTGCATGGATGGAGTCAGTTTGCAACGAAGGGAGAAGTTTAGAGAAGGACAGTGGGAATCGCTGGATGTTTCCTTTCGTGTTTTTTTTTTTAATTTTTGTTGGGTCGCGTCAGAGAGAGAAATGCATTACTTTTAACATTTTCCCGGTGATAAAGCAGAGTGTTCAAGTTTTTCGTTTGGTGAAACGTCACTAAATGGTGAGTTGAGGGTCATTTTCTACGTTTCTGTCAACTTTTAAACGTCTGTAAGTTAACTGTTCTGCAATTTGTTATGTTTCATTTTAGGTGAGCACTTCTGTTAGGCTAATTATGGAGAGAAAACACACAGTTAAACGTATTATTTGTGTGACATGCGTGTTTTTTTTCCGTTTAGAACAGTGTATGGGGGAGATGGCTATAACGTGGCGCCTCAGCAACACTGCCAAGTTTCCAACTCTGAAATACCTGCCATAACAAACACAGTCACAGATTTTTAACAATGTGTTTTTCTTTAAGTAATGAGTCACAACATGTAAAATAGTAGTTGTAAAAACTGAAAAGTCTCAGATCAACTCTAATTTGTTTTAACACAGATCTTGATACTATCACATATCCTCAGGGTCTGACTCTGAAATTCACATTATCACAGATGGGTCCGTGTTAAATACATGCTTTTCTGAAGATACTGTACCCTTCAAGGATACAGGTGCTAGATAAGAGACGAGAGATTTGGAAGCATGTCCAGTTCCTCATCTTGATAACAACCATGACTTGTGTCAAACAAAACAAATACAAGGAATCTCAGCTTCCTCTTTCAGAGCTGGAGCGTTCAACCCATCCACAAATTCAAGTAGTCATGCATGGCATTCCTCAATGAAAAGGCCACCCAGCTCCAGTCAGCTGGAAGATCAGTCTAAAAAGATAGTAAATCTGGGATTTAATACTAAACTACATACCTCAATAGTTGCCATTCTGCACAAAAACAGCCGAGAGTTTCCAGGAAACCATAAAATAAAACCCAGGAGGTGGTTTAAACAGCAAAAGCACTTTGATCTAAATTTGTATTTTTTGTGGTGTCATGCGTTTCCATGTTCCTCAGTCAGTTCATGGGTGAGTTGGGACATTCAGGAGGTCACAGAGACATGCAGGTACATACTGGTAATTTGTTTGGCAAATAACCAGCTGCCTAATAGCATGACCCACTGTAATAAAACCTGGGAAAGGCCCAGGCTGTCACGGATGCATTTTCCCTGTAGTTTGCTAATGTAAACACTATCATAACCAACACAGAATTGTAGACTCAGACCTCTTTATGTGTGACACTTTCTCCACATCAGACCACAGCCGCTTTTATTGAGAATGTTTTTTTTCCCCCTACTGGAGGAAAAATATGAATGTTTCAAGGAAAATAATGAGCAGTGTTAATTCTCTTTGGCTTGTCTGTTATCCAGTATCGAGCCGCTGTATAACACTGATTTACAATTGTTTTACACAGGGGACAAGCTTTTTAAGATTATATACCATCACTTGCCATTTCACTCACGACAATCTCACATCTGTGCAGAATATTGTTTAGTGTTTTTCTGCCTTTTTTTTATAACATTTTTTGTTAAATCAGTCATTTCCAAGAGAGATACTGTATATGATACATTTATCATATCTTCATTTTATGCTTGTGTTACTGAAAACATGCACACATTTCAATTACTATTGATATAAATTTTACCTCCTCCTTGCCAATTGTGATAGGTCAGCCTACTTGCTCTTGAATATTGCATCCCAGTTTAGTGTACAAAAGGAGAGTGCGACACATATTGAGTACAGCATTCCTACCTCGTGCTTGTAGGTTGCCTCACAGGTGATAGTTTGGCTACATTAAGCTGCAGTCTCAGAATTGTGCTCTTGTGTTTCAATAATAAAACCAAGAGTTTACTTTCATCCCCCTGTTATTCCTTCAAGGTGATGATTTGGCAAATTCCTGTTCTAGTCTTTATTTAGTCTTTTTTTATTGTTTCAAGAATCTATTTTTTTGTGGCTGGCTGCTGAATAGAAACGGTAACTGTGGTGAAAAATAAACAAACTCCATGTGGCTCGTAAACTTACAGTATTACAGAAAATTAAAAAAGAAATCAGCCAACTTATTTGTTGACCAAGTCTGGGAACTGCTGCTTTAGGGAACAGTGTTTTTAGAAGATATTCTATGTGCTCATCAGCATGAATACATGCTTTCTTCTCCTGTAATTGTTACAGCCAACAAAGATGTACAGTGGTTCAGTGGAGAAATGTCATGAATTGCTAATTGCAAAAGTAAATGTGACATGCCAGTAACTCCAGCGGCAGCACATGGAGATGCCTTCTATTTACCATGACCAAGCTCGGGGTCCCAGAGTAGACACTGACTGTGTTGAGCAGCATACCTCTGGTGTCATTCATTTTTCTCAAGGTAGTTCTGGATTCATTGTCCACCCTTGACCCATGACTTCTCCTCTCCAGGGGGACGTGACAAATTACTTGCATACCATACTCATGTTTGGCCACTCACAACATGCTGTATGATTAACATCATGGACAATTCTGTTGCCAAGATGTTTGATCCCTCTATTGAAATGTCTGTATCACTGCTGTGCTCTGTCAAGGAAATGTTATGTTGTTGTTCACTGGCGGTCTTGGCCTCAGACAGTGTCTCCACACTTCGCAGGACACTGGTGAAATAGAGTATTGTTGTTTTCCAGAGCTCATTTGTTGTCATCTGAATAAGTTGCTCCTTCATCCTAAAATTCTTTCAGAGCTTAGATCTCAGCCCGCCAACAAAAGCTCTTTGCAGCAGCTGCTTATCCACTCCTCACCAGACACTGTATAGTGTTCTTCTGGTGACATGTTAACCTCTCAAAGCTTTTGTGTGGCTCACTGGGTGGGTGGAGACCACTAAATAGTGACAGCCAAGACCATGGATGTCACTGATTTTCAAATGGACACCACATTTGAAATACTATACAGTTCTAGTCTCTCATTTTGTTCTGTGATTCCCAAGCTGGCAGGGCCAATTACTGTAAGTACTTTACCTCTTTTAGTGAAAGCAGAGCCACTGACAATATGTACAAAAATATATATAAAATAAGCTTGTAATGTAAAATGTCATACCACTAGTATAAGGCTTGTCTTTGGTGAATAAGGCTGTATTATAATGTTATTCATACCCTGGTCAATGACACCTTTGCTCCTTTACATGTATTTTGTAAAATCCCCATCCTTTAGGCCTGTAACTGTAACTGATAGCTGACAGTGAATAACAGACTCATCCTTTTGTTGATTGTTCACTGAGGGTAGGTTCTATTACATTGAGGTGGGGGATTGGGTGGACTTGTATAAGAGGACTTCTACTGTGCAATTATGAGGAAGATTGTATGCATATCTGTGATTTTCTGTGACATTTGTCTCAGCAAATATTCTCCCAGGAGTCAGGATTTTGCTTCTGAAAGCCAGCCATCTTGTGGCTGTAAGCTTCCCCACCCCTTTCTGAGGTCAGGGTGGGTTTGTGAAATGTGGTGTGTTGTCAAGGCTGGTTTGCCCAGATATTGAGGTAGTCTGTAAGTTGCAGTGTATGAACTACACAGCTTTTTAGTTGACATTTAGAGGACAGGCTCTGCTGACTGGTACAGCAGAACAGCCAGTGGCTGTTAATCAAAATGAGACAACGCAAGTGTGATTTGTGTAATGGGCCACAGATGTTTTTAGACAGTTATGTTAAAATTTAGTCTAATAACTGTCACTTTTTTTTACTATTTAATGCTCACTATCAAGAGACTAGAATAGGGACCCCCTTTTTTGATTTTCCTTGTTTAGTATGCGACAGAGCACACCTGTGACTGTCCTCCCTGAACCTCCTGACAAATACTGTACATTAGAGTGCAGTGTAAAGCCTGTCCATCTACTCTTTGTAAGCCCAGGATCTGCTGTTTTCATTTGAGGCCTGATTACTGTAAGCCTGGAAGAAGGAGAAGACCAGGACACACTGTTCAATGTATCTCTCAGCCGCAGAACTGCAAATCCAAAGACAGATGCTCACAGCAGACTACGAGTCTCTCCTTCTCTCTCACCGCACTTTCCCCCAGGCTTTTCTTCATGGCTTTTATCCTGTGTGTGGTGGAATGCCACTTGTCATTAAGTGTGCTACACAAAACTCTACAGAATAATCAAAAGCCCTCATCAAACCGGGCCAGGAGGTGTTTGTTTGACTTAAAACAGCTCTCAGCAACAAACATATAATTTCTGACAGATCTCTGGGTGCCATAAGTGGGTTGCTGTTGAGCAGAATTTAAAAACTGTACAGAAATAATTTTCATGTTGGGAAGCACTTAAGGCTTTACATTTGTTTCAGCTGAAATTCCTCTCGTTCACTGCATCACTCTTTATGCAGATGAGGTAAAATTCACAGATACAAACAATTGTATTTTTTGTAATACATTTTTCTTGTTTTTGGCATATACACACAATATTTGCTTGAAGTGTATTTAGGCAGTGACAACAAAGTACTATTTACACAATGCCATTGCCCTGCAAAATTAGAGCCACAGAAGAAAGAAATTGGTATTGCTTTTTGTGTTTTTATGGTGTTTCTGTTGGAATCGGTGTTGTGCTGGGAGATGGTTGTTGGTATTAGAGACCAACAACCATCTACTACAACAAGTGAGTTGTTCTACTACAACAACTCACTTGCTGCTCATTCACTGATTTAGTAACAGTGGGAGGAAGTCAGCCACTTATGTTAACCCTGAAGCACACAGTGCTGCACATGACATCACATCCTTAAGATTTTTGTAAATCTTCCAACTCCAATTCATATAAATTACTTTACAGGCCATTGTAAGGAACAGAGAGGTTTGCTGAAGGTTTCATTTCTTTTAAATCATCTTATGATCTGTTCATTCATTCTCTTTAAAATAAAAACAAGATTCATGCATGAATAATCTTACATGTAGACCATTTAAAACTAAATAACACTTACTATTGTATAGGATTTCTACTTTGTTTTCACTATTTGGCTTTTTATGCCTCCTGACCAATTCAGGAAGCATCTAAAGATATCAGTACCAACCACCTATATTTCCATTTGTTGCAATAGAGTGTTAAAGTATGACAAGAATTTTCCTGGCTGAACTATATTGAACAAATCTCATTTTGCTGTACTCCACACTATGAAGCCTATCATATACTGTAAACTGGCAGTCTTTTTTATCTTGTCATTGTTTGTTTATGACATATGTGGGTATTAAGAATACACAAGTGAGCAAATTGTCTATATTATAGCAGCGGGCCAGATGACTATTTTCCTGTCTGCATGGCTCAGCTCAGCCTTCCCAGCATGTAATGACACGCTCAACTTAGTCTGTCATCAGCTGTACAGCTGTTTTTACCTCTCGGCTGCTGTCTGCTTTGTCCTCAGTCATTGCTATAACATTTAACTGCATTAACATTTTATTAAACACTGAAAGACATTAGAGGAGGGATTCATTTTCTTGTCATTCCGTGAGGTTTCGCAAAGTGGCGCACACAGGTGCTGCTGGTCCAGCAGTGTATCACAGCTACCATCACTTTGATAATTATTAGAGGAATCTCTTGACTTGTTTCAACTCAGAAGTGAGAAGGACTTGTCTTTGTCTCTTAGCCTCCCGTTGTCCTAAACCTTGAACAGTGCTTTGGGTGGAAGAGATGAATCACTCTTCAAAGCTTCTGTCATGACTAGGCACGTACTGTAGGTCCCACTCCCAAATGTGCCAGTCAAGTTACAACCACATTAATAATCGTGTCACGGTTTTATTCTCGCACATACATTTTCTCAAGGTGTGCAGTGTGTAATCGTTTACAAATTGAAATCATAATTGAAATAAAATAAACTGCAAAGGCTGAAGTTGCATATCTCATCCCAAATTGCAATTAGATATTTTCCTCAAATGGTTCAACCCTAGTATACAATCTAACAATGATATGTAGTCAGTCATGCTGTATAAAGCTAGGGCTTCTTTCATTTGCTCTTTTTTCCTCAGGCTATGCATACTCTACCTGCCCCTGTTAGGGATAGCATTGTCTGTCAGCCACACTGTATTCAGACGGACACTGGCCCTGTGTGTTCACAGCCACTGTTCTGGCCTTGTGCCATGTGAATATTGTTGAGAACAAAGGGGCAAAGGATTTCACTGTTTCTAGACAAGATGAGCTTTGAGTCTGACTTATCCTGCAGATCTTGTTTGTTGCAAAACTGAGGTGTGTGTTTGTCTTAGTTTATAATAAGACTTTTAAACTTGACTTGTGCTCTATAGACAGTGTGTAGACTCTGGGACATGCATGCCACAACAATAGCTGCCTTTTGCTATAGTATGATGTCATGACTCTGCCATCTTTTCATATGGATACTAGCAAGCTGAAAAGGTCTAGAAATAGCACTTTTTTTCCCCAAACGAACTCTTTGACAGAAACTGTCAACTCTGGATGCAAATTGTACTTCAGCAAACAAAGGCTGTGCTGCACAGGAATGCACTGTCTCTCATCGTGCCCAAGCAGGTCCAAAGGTCTCTCCTGCCACAACATGCTAGTTCCACATATATTGCCCTGGGCCAAAATTTATAGATGCCATCAAATGTCCAAATGTCACACTGACCTCTGCATATTAAATGCTTGCACATACTCAACATGTTTTTATTTTACATCATGTAAACAGCCAAGTTTGATAGTAGAATATGTTATGGAGATATGTTCAGACATGATAACCTTTGCTTGGATATACTTTACAGTAACGTCATTTTATTATGCCTGTGGCATGATTTCACATTTTTGATAATCAGGCTTGACAATTTTCTTGCATTTGAACAAAAAAAATCTCAAAATGAAGTGTTTGTCTTTCTGTTTATTTTATTATCATCATTATTATTATTTTATTTAGTATTTTATTGCTTACCTCACATAAAGTTAGAACATTTAAATAGCAACTACTTTGTATTTAAGATCTTGTGTGATTGTGCTAATTTTAATTAAGGCTGTTGCTTGAACAGTTTTTGTCATCACCATAAGCAAGAGTTAAAATCCGCCTTGCACAACCACTGTATCTACAGAATCCCCCTCCCCCCGTCTTTGGTATGGCCATTTCATTCTTTTGGGGGCCTCGTCCTTTTATACCCATGACATGACTTGATGCTACAATTAGCAAATGAGAATGTTATGCACACATAAACATGTTAGTGCCAACAGTCCTCAGGAGGTCTATAAGAGCTTCCTTTGTTCTCAATCATTTGACTGTATTAGTCATGGCTCAGATTCTGGTGTTGACACAAAATCTACCAAACTGTGACCACAACAAAGCCACGCTCCTTTGCTGACATTCCATTATTGTGATTGAGTAACATGAACTAACAAATGCGTCTTGGCTTTTGGAGAATAAGTGGCTTGTTTATACACAGAAATGACATATGGAAACAGTATTGAGTGCTAATCTAATGTCGAAATATTGTGCATATCTGCCCACCTATTTGATATATTTATGACATTTGTCTTTCTCCTTCAGGAATGTGTGTTGGCGTAGCTGATCCTCTGCATGCAGCTGTCTGAGGAGCTTTGGAGTGAAAGGAGCAGCAAACATGGATGTGGAAGACTTTCCTCCCCCACCTCCTGAAAGTAAAGTCAACACAGCTTTGTCATCCACACATTACAACTGCTGGTCTCAATATCATGGCCTTCAGTGATAACATACGTTGCTGGATGCCAAGATCACGGGTTCGATCCCCGTACGGGCCACACCCCCTCACAGGAAAAGAGCTTGATCAACTCATAATTCATTAAAAAAGCTTCTACATTCAAAGTTAAACTTAGCAAAGTAATTCAAACTAATTAAAAACATCAGGTTTGAAGTTGATTCCTCCCTATGCCGATTATAAACTTTAAAAGAATATTTATTTGTTATGGCAGCTTTAAAAGTTAATTGTTTAAGTGATTTCGTGTTGTACATGTAGCTTTTTTTTGGTGATGTGATTTCATTATCAATCCACTCAGCATATCTAAAGATGTGTAACTTGAGTGAAGAAATGGCAAAAATTGACTGAATGAAAAAACAGACAATAATTTTATTGTTAAATGAATTTGTGAGTGAGTTTCAGAACAAGACAAATGTTCAATCGATTTGGACATACTTTTGGACCAAACTCAAGATACATTTTGCTAGTATTTCTCTTGTCGTATGTATTTAATTTTTATGGATTTTGAGTTTGAAGAGTTAGACCATTTGTGTCACCTGCTAGTATCTTTAGGTCATCTCATAGTTGGATCACTCCCTGGAGGTCTACACAAGCTGGACAATATGAGTAAACAACACAGATTCCTTTACTGCTGTGAGCGTGTGGGTAGAGAGTAAGGCGGGTAAAATGTGCTGTGCTGCTGCGAATACCAGACAATGTGGCTCAGTATTAGACTGAACACTGCTGCAGTACACACACACACACACACAGCCTGGGGGACAGACACAGACCAGAGAAATGCTTCGTCCCCTGCTGCCCAGTCACTTGCTTTGTTGCCAGGGTGATGCTGGAGCGGATTGTATCCCAGTGACTCATTTCAGAAGAGCATTATGTAGCTGTGTGGAGATAAACCCACGGAACAGAATCCATATTGTCGCTATGAATCGACAATGGTAACCGCAGCTAGGCCATGGTTGTGTTTGTCCAGAGTACATTCACTTTCATACACTGCACCATGATCTTGTATTTTGTCTGTGAAGATTCTCAGTCATCCAGGTCATGGTATCCAAAGTGTAGTAAAAAAAAGGCAACTGGACTTAGTTGAATTTCTTGAAGACGTTTCGCCTCTCATCCAAGAGGCTTCTTCAGTTCTGTTTGACTGGTGGAGAGTCTGGGACTTATAAACTCTGTATTTTATTTTCTCCCAAGGAAAAAAATGACTAAAACTCCACCTAAGTTAACTCTCCTATCCCAGTGCTGGGGTATTATCTATCAAGACTAGGGCCGAATATTGAACTTCAATACTATTGTGGTGTTGAGCAAACTGGTATCAGACCTAATTTTTTGTGTAATTAATGTTGAATGTGTGTTATCATTGGTACCTAAAGGGTTAATCTCAGTAACACCAGTGTGCCAATAAGCATGCAGCATGCTGAAGAATCTGACAGTGCTCATGATTGGATGTCTCAGTGTAGGAAGTAACCACAGAAGGGAAAGAGAAAGGTGTAGCTTATCTTAGTGAAGTTATGTAAACTATGTTGAAACTGATTAGATAAAATTTGTATCTGGAATTGGTATTGAATTCCAGTTATCATTATTGATACTGAATCCAAAAATTTTATTTGGTATCCAGCCCTACTCAAGACAGTCCTCATTTGAGGAGGTTTGCATGTTTGTGTGTGTGGTCACACTGTAGGGTCAGAATTCTGCTACAGTCTCTGTAACTAAATTGCTGAAACCCCCACTGACAGCTACCAATGACCTCATACACAGTTGCGGATGTAAAAATGCATCAATGTCCAAATCCAATCAAATCAAGTCCTTCGGTGTTCTGGCACAGTCGTGTTTCAGGTTGACACCATAGTGTTGGTGCCTGAGTGCAGAGTAGGGCAATTATTTGAAAATGATCTACATTCCACCATAGTCCTGGACTTACCACAGGCTGTTAGTCAGCTTACTGTGCCTTATCTCTGTGGCCCACACCATTCATTATTGCACAGATGGAAAAAGACAGATAACATCTGTAAGTCCAGTTTTGCCCTTTACACCTGTATTTTCTTGCACATTTAGTCATGTGTACAGATGGACATGGGGTCATGATGCTGACCTGAAACATTAGTCACAGACCGTTTCCTCACATACTGACTACAGAGTAAAAGAACTACCTGTCAGAGCCTAAGGTACTTTTACTAGTGCTTTAAAGAAGTCTCTGTGTCACAGATGAGGTTAAAATGCCGAAACCCGGGATTGAACCAGGGACCTTCAGATCTTCAGTCTGACGCTCTCCCAACTGAGCTATTTCGGCCTGTGGGCATGCAGAGAATCATGTAACCCAGTTATTCATTTATTCTCTGAGTTTTCTATTTTGTTTGGGAAAGTTCTCAGGATATGAGAGTAGAGTTTAGACTAAGCCAGAACAATGCAGCTGTGGCCGCTGATGAAAGTACACGTAAGGAATTCATGGTATGCTTCTGAGGAAAACTGTGGCAATAAAAAATAAGGTTCACAAAGGGTTAAAGACACCTCCTACATGTTTGCTCCTTATCAGGAAATCAGCAGCACATAGGAAGAGTTTCTTATTCTCAGACTTTCTGGTCATGGTTTATTTATTGGTCTTTGAAACCTGTTTAAATGATTAGCCAGTATATTCCACAGCAGTTTATGCTTTCTTTCACTACACCATTGACAGAAAGCTTAAATGCTGTCTTCTTTACACATTGAGCTCGTAGTGTCAAAACATGACACCAGCTGATGAAAGTTTAGCCTGTGCTAACCCTTTGGTCCCTTATGCAGGTTGAGAAATAATGCTCAAACTCTGGCTGTACCGTTTTCTGAGGGGAGTGTCAGGTCTCTTTCCTGCTGGCCTAATTACAGTGTGAAAACTGGAAGTTCATTGGTTGCTCCCTTCCTCTCATTTTCCAAGTAAATGTAATGCCTTTTGAGTGTGTACTAATGTTATACAGTATCTTGTAGCTGAGCTCTACATTATTTTTGTTGTGGGGTGGATCATTAATGTTAGAATTTCTGTAAGAAAACATATTGTGGAAGCACACCCACCCTTAATTATAAGTCTACAGATGCCTCAGTCTTTTAACTTTAACAGCCCAAGAACCAGAACAGCCACCCACAGTGTATATTTTAACAGTTTCTAAAATAGTCATTGAATGGAATAATATGATTTCTTTGACTTAAATCCTTCATAAGACACACGCTCTTTGTATGTAGTTTACTTGTATTTATAATTGAACTCTGTGAATAAACTTAAGTTGTTTTTTTTAGCAACTAATCCTTACTTATTCGATTGTAACTGTATCATAATCACTTCACAACATAGCCGAAATAACAATGTGTATGAAGATCTAGATTTCAATTGTGATAATAAACTACAGTATATGGGTGAATTAACTAACTAATCACGGATATATAAGGGATTCTTACCATTGTAGAGTTAACAGTTGGAAAAAACATAATTAAGTAATGTTATATACTGTTTATCATGATCTTGTCCAAATGCTTTTTCTTTTACTCAGATAGTTCATGAATTAGGGATAGAACACATCTGAACCCTGTCTCTGTTTTCAGTGTTGGCAGACAGCGAGGCCTTTGCAGATGAAGATGAGGGGGAACCTTTTGACTTTGATGACAGCGGCGATGATGTCCATGAAGCAGACCACCCATCCCCTGGTCCTCCAGCTCCTCCAGCCTCCAATGGCAGGGATCAGGGTAACAACAATCTGGAGACCAGCGTCCCTGATGGCCATGTCCCCTTACCCAACCCCCCAGTGCCTTCCCCCACATTTGACATAGCTGAACTATCAACAGACACAGCAGTTAAAACAAAGGGAACAACAGCAGAAGGAGAGGGAACATCTTCTGCTGATGGAACTGTTGACACAGAGTTAGATTTACCACTACCTCCACCTCCTTTCCTTATTGAAGACACAGAGGCAGATCCCGGAACGACAGGTTTGCACCCCAAATGTAATGCAAAGTAAATATTAAAATAGCTCTAGTGGAGTGTGTGTATATCCAATGGTTTTAGTCTTTCCTTTGTCTGTACACCTACCTGTTAAAAAAAATCCCATGAATAATTGTGATGTTTTCTGTCCATGGTTGAAAAAAATTCCCCTCAGTCTCTTCTCAAATTCTGTGACTAATGCTGCGTTTTCAGCTCAGGCCAGAGACAGGCTGTTAAGTTGGGTAGTATGTCTTTCTCCTGACACCTTGTATTTCTGGCTGCTTGGTGCTGGAGGTTGTCTGGCTTTTATCACAGAAAGTTGTGACAGCAGCAGCAGGCAGAGATAGGACTGTTTGCTCTCTTTCATTCACTAATGCTAGTGGACCGAAGTGATGTCCACGACACTCTATTTTTACAACTTACGCCCTAACCTCAGTAGACTGTATGTAAACGTGGATGATGGGTCTCCACCTTTTCACTGTACATGAAACCAAAATGAAACCCAGATGCATGTGATACCATTTTGCATCAGTGAAATAATTTTATATCCCAACATTATTGGTCAGGTTGTAAAGCTACAGCATGACTGTAGTTCAACTGTCAAACATACCACCTCACTCTGTTTTATAGCATCAAATGCATGTAAAATATGTTAATAACTAGGGCTGAACGATTACTCTTCCTTGAATTGAAATCACAATTTCAAACACTGCTCTATGTATTGCCATTTCATCTTTGCATTGCATTATAAAAAAAACAATATTTTAATGGCAACTCTTGTGATAATGCCCATCATGTTTAAAATTTATAGCACAGCAATACTAAATAGATATTTTATAAATACAACTGTCAAAAAAAACACAATGTGATATTTTCCTCAACTCATTCAACTCTGTTAACAACTTTGACTTTGAATTTATTTGGGAAACATGTCCCATCTTCTAACATGAAGAAGACAGGGGTATAAGCCCTTCAGCGGTTCAAATCCTGTTCCACTATGTTCTTTTAGGGACAGTATTACTTTGGAATGTCTCTTTTTAAATTCCATCTCTGTGGGTCTATGTCTAAAGTTGAATGTACTGTTTGTCAATAATCAGTGTGATAGTTTCTTGTTTAACTTACATACAATCATTTTTTTTCACTTTTACATTTTTGAAATACATATTTCTCTTTTATCATTGTGACTGTATACATAATAACTGAATATAAGAAAACATAATATGGTTTCTCTCAACAGGCATTGAAGACAAGTTTCCATCCATAGATGACCCTCTCCTTCCTCAGACTGTCCCTACAACGTCCTCTCAAGGCAAAGTCAACCCCTACTCTGTAATAGACATCACTCCTCTCCAGCTGCAGCAGCTTGAGCAGCACCATGGAGCCTCCTCTTCCACCTCTTCACCAGTGGAGCCCAAAGAACGAGAGGAGGAGGTCCAGGTTATCCATACCAGTCCTGTTGGCATCACCTCAGGATACGCTGTCCCAGTACCTTGTGGATATGCAACCCCTTCTGGTGTACCGCTCATCACACCGGCTTACACTACGCCTGTCATCATTCGACACCTCTCCATGGATGAGGATGGTAAAGCAGAGCCTGCAGAAAGGGGAAATTATAGAACTATTCTGAATTTTCCGTGAGCTTTGATATGTTACAATTGTGTTGGGTTAATAGCTAGGTTGTTTTTAAACATCCAGATCAACCTGAAGTTCTGTACTGATCTGGGTTTTCCTGTGACCTTGGTTCTAACCATGAACAACAATATCCCTGATATGAATCTAGCCAGGGCTTCTTCTTCCTGTCATTCCTCACCTCTCTCCTCTCATTTCCTTCCATCACACTACCACAGAACAATTAAAAATAACAACATAACATACCCACAGGTATCTAAGCTCATTTTATTGTGCTCTCTTTGTAAATTCTGTAGTTCCAGGAAATTTCTCCTAATTTTTCACAGGCTATGACATGTAAATGCGGCTTCAGCTGCTCCTATGTTGCTTCCTTTGGTCTTTCACTTGTTTTTCCTAAAGCCTTGCCACGAGGAAGTAGAGACTAAATTTAGCCATCCCAAAAGATCTGTGTTGGCTGTGTAAGGATTTTCTGTTTTTCCTTAAAACACTGCAGTAGAAGTGTCCAAGCCTGTGGTCTGGCACTCTGAAGAGTCTGATTAAACAGTAATTATCTCACCAAGGTCACAGTGAGAGAGTTTTGAAACACATAGTTTTGTGTGAAAGTGTATAAAATTGTTTATATTCGCTTTCCTATTGTTTATGATATGTTTTGCAAGGACATTTTACTTCAGTTACCACCATGACATCATGAAAAAACTGGCATGACTTGTCGCTGAATTGTAAATTATGTGCATTTTATTTCATAAAGGCACATTTTTAAGAAAATGTTGGTAATGAAGGAAGCATGAAATCATCAGTGACATCTGGTGGTGGTACTTGAAACAACTTAATTCTTAAAACTTTGGGTGTTGAAGCTGCTTGACACTTTAATGTGCTGCTTTCTTAATAGTGGTTAATTTTCTTTAAAAAACACATTTTCACTATTCACAACACTATTTTTCTCCTTTAGTCACTGTGGTCGGGACAGGGAACACCTCCGTTGACAGGTATGAGACAGTCTCAACATGGCTATGGCATTGTTTCTGATTGGTGTTAGAGTTCTAATGATTTCCTTGTATCAGTATATTATATTTGCTGTCTGCATGTCATAGATTATTCACTGTTTATTTGTTTTTTTGATGATTTTATATTTGTTGGTAGAGTTATATGTTTGTTTCCACATGTTTTAGTGTTTTTAGTGAAGAGTATCCTCCAATCAGAGAAGAAGATGTTTTGGCCAAATGGGCATCAGATCCAGCCAACACTGCATGGATGGAAAGTAAGGAATGACTTCCAAAATAAATGTACATCCTATATCTCTATTTTGTGTATAATATCCACTAACCACTGCTGTTGTTTCATGTATTTTGCACACTTTCTTCTGCAGAGGGTGTCTGTACACAAGAGCTGACATGTTCCTTCATTGTGCCATGATTTCTTTTTTTTTCATTTGACAATGCTGAATTCCCAGACACTTCCTTCCCTGTTCTTTTGAGGAAGCAGAGACTTGTGTGCGCCCGTCTTTTAGGTCCCACTCATATTACATCTTGTTTGTAGTGTCACCAGCCTAACTAAGTGATCAAATAAATGATGCATTACCTCTGCTGAATGTTTTTCTTCTGATTCAGATCCAGATGAGGTGATTTATGATGACGTGCCCAGAGAGAACTCTGACTCCAACACAGGTTTGTGATGTTTCTTATTGTCACAAATGTAGTTTTTCTTTATGTAGCCTTAAGTCTATCTGTGCTGTTCACTTTCAGTTCTCCTTTCCTTGCTGGTTTACAATTAAATATAATAGCCATTTCATTTTAATTATCTTTTGTTTTTTTGTTTTTGTTCAAGGTGTTAACAAAATAACAGGAACCTCATATCTTACTACAATTTTGCAAAATGTCATAATGATAGGTTTCTAATATTGTCATGTCTAGCTTTACAAATACATGCATTTAAAGGCTATTTAATTTCAAATCAGTATATTAGTGTTATTGTCTCTATATGCAGTTTTTAACATTTGATATGATTAAACCATACAGTGTTTTCAGGACATACCTGTAATTACTCCAAAACCTCAGTCCGTAACTTTTAGTGAATTTTGTTGGTAGTGTTATTTATTCGTCACATTTTGGTCTTTGTGAACAGATATGAATTAATAATTGTAAACTGGGTTCTGTCAAGTAATACAAGAAGAAGCATTTATCCCATCAATCTGCTGAATGATCAGGTTGTTTGAGCTGTAGAATTCACTTCTGACACTTTTTGTAGACACCTCTTTGTGTTTTCTGTCATAATCTAACATGTTTGCGTACGTCCCGCTTTCCAAGCACAATGTTGCTGTTGCCTCCTTCCGTTTTGACATAAATCACTTAATGTGTGCAGCACAGGAATTTTGCTGGGCAACATGAGAGTTAAACATAAATGCTGAGAAATATGGAGAGAGATGTGTGGAGCTGATTAATCAGCAATGCGTGAATTCTTTTGACAGTAGTTTAAACGTAACCGACGTTTAAACAAGACGTTTGTTTATATTTAAACGTTATGCACTGCAGTTTTAAGATAACATATGAACTACTGCACAGTGTTTCTAAATACAATTGCTTTGTCTGTGCTGTGTTTTCATACAGATCCAGATGAGATGATCTATGATGACGTGGAGCTTGGTGAGGAGGGTGGCTGCAACAGCTCCCTCGACAACGGATGGAGCTCTAGCGAGTTTGAAAGCTATGATGAGGCCAGTGATGGGGAGGGTCCCCCTGAGAATGGCCTGCCCCATGCCTTCATGAGAGGGAAACCGCCTCAGAGGAAGACACATGTGTGTAACAATCACCCTTCCCATTTCTGTCTCTGGATTTCAGCCAACTCCTGTGTCAGTATACTGTCCATCTGTGGGTGGGCGGATGACAACAGTGGATGAAGAAGGAATTTGTCTAGAGGAATACATTTTCTCTTATATACTCCAAATATGCACTCTAATATAGACTGTCATAACAGAGTTATTTAATTGTTTTAATTCTAAATATTCTAATCATACTTGTTCTTAAATATATATATTATTCATTGATCAATTTGCCAATGATGCTAACTGCTGTTGGTATAGAGAAAAGTGAAAACTAGATTATTTTTTCTGGCTTTTGTTTTGATAAATGTCTGGCAATGTATGGTAAATAGTGTGGCTATTGCCAAAATGTGCAACTATAGTGAGAAATTGAAAAATCCAAACAAAAACCCCTACACAAATGTTTTGTGGAGGGAGCAAATGGTCAGTAGCGGGCAGTTATAATTTTCTATTTAAATAATCAAGTTATAATTGTACTGTATGTAGTAACTGTTAATGAACATCAGAACACCTCTGCAAACATTTTTCTAGTTACTCAGTAGGAATAGTTTGTTGGACAACAGTTTAGCAACAAATGGTAAAGTAATTTTTTTTTGTAGCTGTAAGCTGCTACCTGATTATTACAAATCCATAACCAATAACACTTGCTTTGCTTTTGTTTAGCTCTCTCAAGATCTGACTCGCTTGAAAGAACACTATGAGAAAAAGATGAAAGATCTAATGGCAAATACAGTGGGAACGGTAGAGCTGCAGCAGCTAAAACAGAAACACGAGCAGAAGGTAAACTACCTGAGGCTCACCTCACCTGCCTGTACTAGGCACAGTAGTCCCAACCCATGACTTGTCAGTCTAGCTAACCACTCTGGTTTTGACACTTCATTTCACAGTCCTTCATATTCCTGATGTGAATGACTTGAGGTGGTGGTGGTGGTGGTGGTTGTGGTGGCACTGGTGATGGGTTTGCATACAAATTAATTTGCCTCCCTGTCAGCTGCGTCTATCTGTCTCATTGTATGTTTATGCACATGAGGTTTCTAAAGTTTTTTGTTGTTTTTAATGTTTTTAAATAACAATTCTTAAACTTAAGATTTCGGGAAACAGATCCAGAAAATTAAATTTTATTAGAACTAATGATTTAAAATTTAAAACATGTACGACATGTCATAAGAGAATATTAATGTTTTAAAATCTATATTTAGGTTCAGCTCTGCTCTCTTGTATCACATGATGTATCATTCTCTATGCAGTGTATTCACCCCTGCTTTTACACTGCATCTATCCTGCTCAGCTTGGTAAATGTTAACCATAGGGTCTAGACAGTGTGAGCTAAACTTCACCCTTGACTCTAAAAGCTTTGTGTTGTACTTGCCATTTAAAAAAATAGAGTGTTTTGTCTTATCCAAGATGCAAAAGCTGGTGAAGGCAGCTAAAGAGGGGACAAAAGATGGGCTTGAGAAAACCAAAGCTGCAGTGAAAAAGGGACGCTCTTTCATCAGAACCAAGTCATTCTGTCCTGGTATGTAATCAGCAGAAACTCTTTAGATCATATGTTTATGTTTTTTTGTGAGGATCTCTGTATTTTAATGAAAGCTAAGGTCCAATCTCCTCTTAATCTTTTAGAGAGGAAATCAGCCTGTTTTGAAGATGAAGAGTCTGAACTCTTCATTGAAGTGGATTGTTTTAACGTTGAGCCAGTGTTGTGTGTAGCACCAGCTGGTCTTTCACAGCAACAGGTAATGAACTTGTTCATAAACTTTATCCTTATATATTCAGCTCTTTGCCTTGTGACCTAAGAAAAACACACTGAAGAGCAATGGAAATTTTTCCACTGCAGCTGGTGAGAAGATGTATACTGGGATCTATTTTGGAGAGTGAGAAAAACTATCTTGATGCACTGAAGAGGATATTAGAGGTATGGAAGTGCAGCTGCAGCTAAAGCCCGATCTACTTTTGATGTATTTGTTTTTACAATCATCACTGTCTGTTTCATCAGCAATATGAAAAGCCCCTTTCCCAGATCGAGCCAAGGCTACTGAGCGATAGGAAGCTGAAGATGACTTTCTACCGTGTGCGTGAGATCCTGCAGTGCCACTCACTGTTCCAGATCGCCCTGGCCAGCCGCGTGGCTGAGTGGGACAGTCTGGAGATGATTGGGGATGTCTTTGTTGCATCGGTAAGCTGGGGCTGTAATTTCAAGACCTATTTACAAGTACTGCACCACTATATTAAAAGTAGATTGTCTGTATCTGGAAGTCCAGCTGTGGACAGATTAGTTTAACATGTGGTATACATGATGATTACATGCAGCACAGTCCTTTTTTTACCACCTTGGTCCTTAACTTCTGTCTCTTTATGTGTAAATAACTTCTTGGCATGACAAGAGGAGGGCAATGAGGCTGCTAATAAGAACCAATTTTAGTTTGTTTACTGCCCTCTCTCACCTCACACTTTCCACTCCATCATAAAAATACAAAACTCACAGATGGAGCTTATTTATATTCCCTCTTTATGTACAATAAAGTATAAGATTACAGTGTTATTTTACAGCTTAAACTCTAAGCATGTGTACTGTTTATTTGGAAAGACAGAACGTTGCCAAGCCAACATCTGTCTACTAAATGAAGGAGTCAATAGTCAAGTGTTTATTATTTAAATTAAAATTTCAACCATGTTATCCAGGTGTTTGAACCAGAGTCAAGGATGACAATGAAAATTAAATCAGTCAATTACATTAATCACACAATCAACAAGTTGTATTTTTTTTCATATATACTGTTTATTCAAATATTCATCAACATGTGATTGTTGAAATGTAGAAAGTATAACATCAACACATTCTTATAGCAAAAACAACAACACAAATGACTTGTATTACTGCAGCTGACGATATGATTCAATATTTATATGCATGTAATTAGCATATCAACATTTTTATGTTTCTCCTCAGTTTTCAAAGTCAATGGTGCTGGACGCATACAGTGAGTATGTGAACAAGTTCAGCAATGCAATGGCAGTAGTAAGAAAGACGTGTGCATCCAAACCTGCCTTCTTGGAGTTCCTCAAGGTTGGACAGTGTTAATTACATGGGACTAGACTGCATTATTGATGTTTTCTTACATAACATTCAGACGATCTTGCACATATTTATTCTGATTTCCATTCATTGGTTTTAAATGTCAGTTCTTTAGAATGGCACCCTAACTACTCTGCAAAAAACAATATTCTCATCTGCAGCATCGTCAGGAAACAAGTTGTGACAGAATGACTTTATATGGCCTGATGATGAAACCTATCCAAAGGTTCCCACAGTTCATTTTGCTTCTTCAGGTAGAGTGGAGTTTTATTTTAAGCTCCTTTTTTAGTCAGTGTAGTGTGAAGAAGATAGTGTGGTATGTGTATTCACCAGCAGAGGGAGACTTAATACCATTACACATAAGTAAGGTATTAAGTCTTAAGTCAAATAGTTTATTTCAGGAGGGGAGAAATGCTCTAAATGGAAATGTTTCTTCATGTCTCTCTCATTCCTGTTTTTATTTGCCCTGATATATTGCTTGGTCTGTGTCTTTTAACTAAACATCTAACACTGATTTGTTCTATTTTTTTAAGAATAGAAGAGAAGATAAAATAAAATATGTTTAAAATATGTTTATCTGTCATTAGGCTGTGCATTATATAAATACAGAAGAAAGATGTTCCTTTTTGTATACTAGTAATGACACTGTATGGGGAAAAAAACACCTTTTTATAATTCAACAAGTGACAAAATAATGTGTAACTTGCCTTTGCATCCTTATCAGGACATGCTGAAGAACACGCCAGTGGGTCATGCAGACCGTCTGCCCCTCCAGATGGCCCTGACTGAACTGGAGACACTGGCAGAGAAGCTCAATGAAAAGAAGAGGGAAGCTGACCAGCGTTGTGAGATCCGTCATATTGCAAAGGCCATGAACGAACGCTACCTCAACAAGGTCTGCCTGTTTTTCTTGCGTGCCTCAACATACAGTATGTATTTATCTTGCTGCTTTGCTTTAGAGTTTTATTAGATGGTGCATGTTTAGACTGATGTTTGATTGTTTTAGCATATGCTGTGGCCAAAAGTGTAGCAACAAAAAGGCAACTGGACTTAGTTGAATTTCTTGAAGACGTTTCGCCTCTCATCCAAGAGGCTTCTTCAGTTCTGAAGTTCAGTTCCTTTTTGTTGCTACACTTTTGGATACCATGACCTGGATGACTGAGAATCTTCACAGACACATATGCTGTGGCATTTCTCTCTGTCCCAGTGTGGGCGGCCATCAGGCACTAAGCTTCACATTTTCTACCAACTTTTCTCTTGAAGGCCATATTTTTAGCCTACTGCTTAGCACGACATGTGCACACAACACTAGCTTTCAGTGAGGTATAATTATTTGTCTAACTGCAGCCACCCATGCTGACATCTGTGTGGAGATGTGTTTAGAGGATACCCCACATTGGGCAGAGGAGTTTTGTTCCCCATAGCATTTAATTGTTCACAGTCATTGTTGAAAGCCATGGATTATATGTTATCCAGAATGGGTGGTTTCACAGTAGCAAGTAACAGGAAACAAGGGGGATGGAAAAGCAAGATGACATTTGTTCCTGGCCATTCTTGGATATCCAGAATTATTTTATTTAAATTTTACTGGTGACATTTTAGGTTTAACAGACTTAAATGCCTTTCTTGCACATTACTTAATAAAAATGAGATGGTCAAGCTACAAACTGCACTGACATCCCAAAACCCCATTGAGTGTTTAGGAAGTCCAGCTGCTACTTACTTAATGGATATATATACCAGTATAACAATGACCTGGGTGAATGAGAATCTACATAGATACATTGACATTGTATCACTCTGACTCATCAATCCTATCCCTTAGCTTCTGAGCAATGGCAGTCGCTACCTGATTCGCTCAGATGACATGGTAGAGACAGTCTACAATGAACGTGGTGAAATGATCAAAACCAAGGAGCGTCGCCTCTTCCTTCTCAATGATGTGCTCATGTGTGCCACACCCAATATCCGGTAAGAGTCACTGCCAACCAAACCTGTTTTAATCTCTCATTTAAATTGCACTCTCTCTTGTCATTAGATGCAATATCCTGTAATCTCGTTGCCATTTTGTGTTTTTAGAAACGGATAATTTTTTTCACTATGGTTGTTATTGCATAGATCCCTTTGCCTATAAGGGAATGCTTAGTGCAGCAAAGATCTCTGTAAAAGTTAAGTGACTTCTGACCATTGACTCTTGTTTGTGTTGTGTAGCTCCAAGTGTTCAGCTTTTGTCTTGTAATTGATACATGCCTGGTGGGCACCACATACTCCCTCTAGAAAATTGACTTGAACAAAAAATGTTTTTGGTCTTCCTCCACTGACACTGAGTTAATTATTTTATTTTCCTTCCCTCTGTGTTTTGTTTTTTTAATCAGATTATCTGTATAAACAAGATGCCAACACCTAGACCAAGTATCAACTTGTCTTATTGACTTTTGCACCATCCAGGTGTCAGGATGGCAGTGGGAGCGGCAGTGGAAATGCTCCACTTGACCAGAAGTTCCTTCTCAAGTGGAGTGTCCCTCTGAGCTTCGTTGAGGTGCTGGAGTTTGGGTCCAGTGAGGACATGGCCGACAACAGCCGCTACTCTGCACCTCATTCTGGGGAGAAAGTGGTCATCAATGCTAAACCAAGTATGAAACACGGTGTCACACTCATTTTTGAGTAGCTGCTGTATCACTATTAGCTGTATTATTTTATTGAGCCATAAATTTGCACCATTTTAATGAGCTAGCATGCTTTTCCACTTTATATAAATTCATAGAATAACTGATACTTGTTTCCTGCCCGACTTAAGCAGATATTTCTAAAATGGCGTTAGTCCTGCACAGACCATCCAGCTATCGACTGTTGTATTTTTTCCCTCTTGCAGTCTGCTTGCTGCCAAGTCCAATGATTTCAGTCTTTCCACTGAGTTCTCCTCCGTCACAAACAGCTGCTCAGCCACTTAAAAAAGTTCACATCAGACAAACATGAAGCCTAACCAGAGTGTATGATTTTGTGGTTCCAGCACTGCAGTTTTTATTCTGGGACCTAAATTTTTCTGTGTGTATGTGTGGTTGTGCTGAGCTAACTTGAGTTCACATAGCTGGGCAACTGCTTTAATACTCTTATTTTCCCTGGTTTGTCAAAGGTTATGTGTATTTAAACTGAGGTCAAAGGACCACTCTCAGTTGCCATTGGAAATGGACATGAATTTCTACCACAAAACACATCCATTCTCACCTGCTTTTTTTTCTCACTATCTCCTTCTTATTCCATCATCTGTAATTCAGTTATATAGGGCTCAGTCCTTTGCTGCCTTTGTCACATTTGTCTCATAATAAACCATGTGTTTAGGCTAAATGATTTTGGGTAAAATACCTACATGTGATTTTTTTTTTTTTTTTTTTTTTTTTGACAAAAAGTGCAAATGCGATTTGTTGTTGTTTAAACAACAAAGTCCAAAAACAAAGTCAATCAGGTAATGCAACTATCATTTTAATCAGATCAACCCCAGTGACTCTCAATGCTGATTTTTGCTTGAAATGCCCATTTTGATTACCACATGACACCATGAAAATATAACTGCAAGGATGAGAATTTAAGTTATGTATCTTTTACTTTTTGTAATGGCTTTAAATATAGAAAATTTAAAAAACAGAACAGTTCTAGCCTTTGTAGTTTGCTATTTGTGTTGTTTCCAATTGTGATTTAGATCTGAAAATCCAGCCCTAAATATGTTGTAGCATAGTTCACAATCTATGTCCAATTACTAAAAAGTAACAACTGTAGATTAAATTACATATCACCGTGCTCTTGTATGTATGCACTGTGTCATTTGGAATACCATATGAAGTATATTGTCCATATAGATACTTGACCCTTCCGACCAACCTCTCTTCTTCTTACTCTGAAAATATCAGTTTCCACACTCTTTTTTCTTCCACTGTTTTTAAATACTAAACGAATTTTAATCTGCTTTCATATTCTGCTCCCTTTACTTTCATTTGAGCCACACTTGGTGTGTTTTTGGGGCGGACCCTTTAAAAAACCACCTCCTCTGATACTTCACATACTTAACTGATGGCAGAGACAGGCCCGTTAAACATCTGGTCTGGCTACAGGGTTTCCAAGGGCTTCATCTAGCAAACAATTTTACTGCTTTTTTATAGGTGATGCGATGATACAAGTGTATATGAAGTCCTGTATAGCCATTTTTTATAGCCACTGGATCAAATCCAGTGCTTCAAAAAGAACTGTTAATCCCCTTAAACTGAATTGTTTTAGTCAGCAATAATAGACCTTCACATTGTTCCCTTGCTCTAATTTGGCTGTTTTCAAACCAGCTTGATTGTATAATTGTATTCTTGAGCATACAAATGTGTCCTTTGTCCAGGAACCTTTAACAGCTCCAAACAATTGTTTGTGTTCAGCCAAAAATACTCTATAATCTATGAGTAGGCAATGAAAAGACTCTTCAGCATATGATGTCACCACTTTCTCTTTCTGTCCCTGGTTAGTCCATCTCTTCAATGTAGCATGACGATTAGACCACCATGCAGACTGAGCATTTGTGTTACATTTTCCTGCTGCTCTAACAACCACTATGTCATTTGTAGATATTGTGGGGTTTTGTTTGTAATTGTGAGAACTGTGTAACTGCTGGTGTGGCTGGCCTGCTTCTGAAGATGCTCCTCGGCCTGTTTTGTGAGAAAACCCTTGGCATTTGGCACCGTCACAAAGAGCCATTCATGAAGTTGGATGTGACTTGAAAAAGGGTAACACAGTCATGCCAATCTAGTCTGTGGGAATAGTCAATCTATTGCTGGTGCACTTCAATCCCAAATCCTCCTTGTTTCTCATTATTTATCCTATTACACTCCGGTAATAAACGGAAAAAATACTTTATTGAATCATATGTTGATATATTAACTTAATTTAATTAATTAATTAACTTAGAAGGAGAGAAACCGTTTGTGCAGATAGATCATGGGGACTCTTGCTAACATCCAGTGGAAAAAAGAATCCAAATAAATTTGATTAACAAGAGTTAATAGAATTGATTAACAAGTCTTAACACAGCACTGTATTCTGCGATCCTATCAGTAACTGTAGTGTTTTATCTGTGTTTGCTTATAATATGACACATCAGGCATGGACATGACACATAGCATTTCTGCCCTGACCTACATGCATCCCCTTTTGACTCACCTTCTACTAAGACCAGTGAGCCATGGAAAGAAAAACTGATGAACACGGTAACAAAAGTGTACAGGACATTCTACCAAATAATGTCTCTTTGAATCTTATTGATGATTTAGGAAAATAAACCTTGTCTGTCATTTACCACGTCAGTGAAATCCAAATCCATTTCGTCAATCCATTCAACAATGCAACTTTAGTACGCCTGCTGTGTAGCGAGTGTGCTGAGCAGTGAGGCCAACAGAGCATTTCTCAATCTGTGAGCAGCCTCCTGTTTACAAACTGACAGGGAGGCATTTCAGTCCATCTCTCGGAGACAGACCACCTACAAATACATTACTGGGGTAAAGTTTTCCTGCATGCCCCAACAGCGAGACCTTCAAGTGGACTGGACTGGGTTGCCATGGTTTTGGAGCGCCAGACAAACTTAATGACCATTGTAGGAAAGGAAGAGGAGGAGGGGATTCAAGGAAAGGCAGAGTAGAAAGTAGAAGGGCAGAAGCAAACACAGCTGAAGGTGCCACAAACTCTAATGCAGTTTTACTGTTTATCCCCAAACACATACTCTCGGTAGTCAATATAGAAAAGTGGTTGCAGACGCTTGGACATTTGTTGTTAGATTTCAGTGAGGGCTGAGCAATTTGGCCAAACAAACGATTACAGTTAACATTTTATTCAGTATTCACAATTGGAATGAATGTTGGATAATCAGCTGTGAGAGTTGTGTGGTTTAATCAGCATTGTGTGAACTAATTCAACATCGGTTTAAATGCAACAGCCATTTGCTCATATTTAAAAGTTACAAACTACGGTTTTAAACAATAACATTTTTTTGGTTCAGTTTACTACACAGCCCTAGTTTAAATTCAAAAGAGTCATTTACTTGTAAAATGGGGTTTCTAATCAAATGAACTCAGTAATTTGACGGTTGGCAGGTGCAGCCAACTGACCAGTCTGTGTTCTGTGCTTTCTCTGTGGCTTTCTGCATCATTATCTTCATCGCTTTATGTCCGTGTGTGTGTGTGACACTCCTGTCCTGACAGAATTTTGACAAGCCTGGCTAAGTGTTCTGAATTGCAGTGTTTTGTTTTGTACACACAAAGCAGTAAACGGCTGAGATTACTGAACCGCTCATGTGGCTCAGTGATCTTCATGTTTATTACTGTAAAAGAGGTAAAGACCACCAAGTACATCTATAGTACATAGTAGTAACTGTACAGCAGGTGCACAAGTGAAGAACACAGAAGATTATATACATTTACATGTGGCCTGTAAAAGCCAGGCGTAAAAATAGTTTTACTGTGAACAAGTGAGTACATTAGTGCATTGGTCGATTCACAGTTTCACCCCCTGCTTTAGTAGACTGTTTTTACTCATTATTGTGTACTTTTTACAGAAGAATGGTGGAGCCCTCAGCTCGATTTTTTTCATTACATCTCTATTACCACAGTCTTCTTTCATATAGGTTATTGCTTTTTTATATGGCATTGTATTCATTGCAATTTATTGAAATAATGGTTATATGCCATCAATTCAAAGGAAGCTTTGTAATGTGCAATGTCAACTTAATTTTTTAACAACTGTCAATAATAATATAATTTTCCTCTGTGTGTTTGTCTGTCTAGACAAATTGTACATGGGCCCGGGTCAGTTGTACCAAGATCTACAGAACCTAATCCATGACCTCAGCCTGGTCAACCAGATCTCCAGCATGATCAGCAGCCTCAAAGGAAATTACCAGGTATTGTACAACTGCTCTAAGCTCTAAGAGTTACAATATTCACTACAGTCCCAGTCTTTGTTTACCCTCTGGTGAAGTTGAAATGAAATGCACATAAAAATAAAATTGCAATTTATGTAATCCAGTTAAGCATTGATCAGTTACGTCTGAAAAAGAACCAGTTTAAAAAAAAAAAAAAAAAAATCTCCATTACATGCAGACATGTAATGTTTAAGCTGTAGGATTTAAAAGCAGGGGTAATTTGTCTAGGCCAGATTTGAAGTCTCCTAAATCTTGAATTACATGTCATGTGGCAACACACATTCTCACACACACATCTCACTTCAACCCATCACATCTCATGTGGTTTTAATTTATCGCCATTCGAATGCTCTGACATAGACTACAAGTTATGACACATCTGTTTCTCTCTGTTTTCTCCATCACTCTCTGATATTGTTGTCTTCAGAATGTGAACCCCACAGTGGCCCAGGACTGGGTATCAGGTCTTCAGAGGCTGATACTGAAGAAGGAGGAAGAAATCAGGGCAGCCGACCGGTGCCGAATCCAACTTCAGCTGCCTGGCAAACAAGACAAGTCTGTTTTTCTCACACAAATAAATGCATTTCTGTGACCTTTACTGCCTTTCATACAGACACCACATACAATGATGAAACAGTCTCTAATCCCATTCCTTGCCCTGCACCCATTTCTTGTTCATCCAAGATATTCCATTTTACCCTGCTTCTGCCTTCCATCCTCCAAGCCTGTACATCTATGTTTATCTTTGGGAGAGTATTAGAGCAAATTTGGATATTTCGATAAACAAGTTCCTCCAACAATCTAATGTGAGGCATGAATCTCTGGAAAGGGACTCCACATCAATTTTTGCACTCATACTCTACCCAGTGCTGCAGCTGCTGTTGCTGGACACAAGCACCGATGTCACATATTTACCCACACTATTATAACATTCATATGGTGTCACATGAGTGAACTTTGTTTTGGCTTTGTCACATTCACTCTCTTTCCCGTCCTCAATCCATCCCTCACTCCTGCTGCATTTAGCTGGTGAGATTATCCACGGGTATGTTTAGAAACACAGCTGTGCCTCCATTATTCTTCTCCTGATCCCTCAGTTGCAAAACACACCACACACACTTACTGTATACATTAAAAAAACACACGATGTTCTTCATGAGCTGCTGATAGATGCAGTAATTGACAATGACCCTCTTCACTGCAGTTTAGCCCAAACAGAATCTCTAAAAGCAGCACATGTAGAATGTCTGCATGTCATTCTGGCTGATTAATAATCATTTTATCATAAATTATTCAGTACAACACTGATGTGTCTCTCTAAAGTATCATGTTTTAAACCAAAAACAACCAGGGAAAAAATTATCAAAAACAGAAATGGTGTAAAAAGGAGTAACAAGATTTATTGGAACAAAACTAACTCAAAAAAAAAGTCCATGAATATCTAAAAACACTGAAGCTGGCCGGCTGGCAAGGCGGAGCTCAAGAATCAAAAGGCGGGTTCTAGGGGAAAAAACGAAAGGCGATCATTAGAAAAAGGTAAGTAACAAAAAGGCAGTCCAAGCACAAAGTCTAGAAAAGTAGTCGACGAAATAACACGGCCAGGTTACCGGGCATACAGAGATGACACACTGACACCAGAAGGCAGGAAGTTCAGGTTTAAATAGAGACCAGCTGAAGAGTGATTGGAAACAGCTGGGCTGATCAGATCCCGCCTCATCTGTCAACCAACCTCCTGTGCAAACAGAACAGAAAACTCTCCCAAGAAGTAAAAAAGTAAAAAACAACAAAATAAAACAGGAAATAAAACTTCACAAAATTGGAGGGGAGACAACCCAGACCAGACAAGACATGACATAAAGAACTTTAAGTGGTGTCTAGCCTATTACCTTATGCTGCATTTCTTTACTTTTTAAAGCTTTATGCCCTGATGATACCATAGTTAAAAATGAACTTTCCTTGACTTCTTTTAAAGCTTTGTTTTATCTTATTTTTATCTGCCTCTGATATTGTTTATGTGTTGTAACTATTCTGCCATCATTTCTTGATCCAGAACAATCTGTGAGCACTGGACAGCACCTGGTGCTTTGTTCAAATTTTTAGTTAATTTTACTTGTATGAATCAAGTAAAATGAGTTTTTTTGTCCTCTCTGTTGCCAGGTCTGGTAAAGCTACTTACTTCAGCGCAGTGTTCAATACACTAAGCCCAGCAATCAAACAGTCATGGATCAGTAACTTGCAGATGGCTAAACTGGCTCTAGGTACTGTAGTCTGCCTTATTATTCTCCTCCACTGTCTGTTACACAGTTATTTTTCCAAATTATTGTGGGAACATGCATTTATGAAGTACATATCTGTCAATTCAGTCAGTCGCCTATGATTTAACGAATGACACCGTTGGTTAATAGTTGTTTGGTTAAATGGATATTATGAAATGAATAAGAAATTAAAATCTGTTTCAAAATGTTTAATGTGTATGTGTTTCACACTTTAGAAGAGGACAACCTACAGGGCTGGTTCTTTGCAGAAGATGACGGGAATCAGATCAAGAAGCAGAAACACCCTCTTCTGCTTCGACAGATGCCTGTGGTCATGTCAAAACTACAGGAGTTCAAGGTGAGACTTTTTTTTATTTTCTCTCATCTTAAACTAGTTGATAGTCAATATTTCTTTGTCATAGTTGGGAAAACTTAAGAGCTGTTCAGCTCAGTTGGTTGGAGTGTGGGGCTAATTGCACCAAGATTGCAGGTTTGATCCTGTATGTGCCACTAAGTATTATTTACATGTAGAAAAGCCTCTGTCTAAGGTCAGTGTAACAACATTGAGTAAATTATTCCTCAACTAGTGATGTTGCTGTCAGTGATTTGTTGCTACTTTGAAATCAACTGTTCACACTGCACCTTTTCAAAATGTACCATGTAAATAAGTAATTGTTTGTTTGTGCTTTTCCTGATGAAGTGTTCAAATGAAGTTCATACAATCTATATGTTTTTCCATATGAACCACATGTCATACAATCGGTCTTACAGCCTCTTGAACATGTGTTGAATGCATAATCACTCATGACTCCATGCACAGTCAGAATATGCCATTTAATGTCTTTGTCACAGTATTCAACCACTTGTGCAGAATGTATTTATTGAAGGAAGTGTGTCTGCTACTGCTTTGCTAGGGAACAAAACCCCTCCACTTTCATCAGTTCTTTAAGATGATAGAGCATAAAATAAGCCTCTCTTCAGTCGATTACAGATGTATCTGCCTGAATTTCTTCTTCATAGCGGCTTCTTCTATTATTTCAAGGTTTTAGTCAGGGGTGGGAAATGTGGCGCATGGGCAGAGTAGCCAGGCCAGCTTGAGTCCAACTCTGTTCCCACTGCTTGTATACATGCAGTAGTAGCTCAACTCCCATTTGCATTATCTGGGTGTGTTATTCCAACTTTCAGAAACTGGATTTAGTACAGTGTTAGTGGAAATAGTTATTTGAATGTTATGTCATCATATTGACTGAACAGATAAATTATGCTGTTCTCCAGGGCAATGTGACAGTGAATTAGCATGTACCCTCAAACTGAGTAAGCTGAATGGTAATCATGTTAAGTTTGCATATTCAATCACATGGGTCATGTTGTTTTGGTTCATGGATCTTGAGTATGATTAAACTTGACATATCTGTGTTCGACAAATGTTGTAGTCCACATGAATGTATGATGTATCGTAATTTACCAATAAAAACAATCATTGGTATTACACACATAGTGAACCTCACAGAGATTTACATTTTTTACAAAAAATAATTTGTGACACTAGTAACACCTGTGTTTTTTATTTAATGAATTTCTTTGTGGAGACTTGACTTTTTTCTTTTCTCACCCTGCCTGGTTTCCTCCTGCTCTGTGCCAGGTGGAGTGTGCAGTTCACAACCCAGAGCCCCATGTCAACACTGAGAGTACAGCAGACACTCCAGTTGTGGGCCATGGATGTGTTTGGGTAAGATTTTTTTAATCCTATTTAAATATGTGCCACCATTTCTAGTGGCTCCCTATAGTAATGTGGGTCTTTCCCACCCAGAGGGATTACTAAATCTGTGTATCTGTAGGAACACGTAACTGGGCTTCATCTTTGAAATCTGAGTCTTGGACTAGAATTTTTTTTTTTTTTTTTTTTTTTTTAACTTTTCATTTTAGCTTGGATTTGTAGTTCTCTCATACTCAGCAGCTAACGCTGTTGCTTTTTAAAACATGGCTATCATTAAGCCCTCAGTTTTGATGTTTTCCTGAAAATGGGTTAGCAGAACCGATGGCACATTTATACTGTTTATTTATTAATATATCTAATGTGGCCTTAAGAGAGAGAGAGACCATAAGAGTCTAATAGATATATCTTTAGAATTTTTTGTTTTTCTCAAAATACACAACAAATTTAATGACCATGGTCTTCAAAGCAAATACAGCGTTTTGTTCATTTGGGAAAATCTTAAATCTATTAAAGACACATCTTTAGCTGGTTATTTCTGGGATGAGGTGATGGACATTGCTGAATTGCATTACACCTTAAGGGGAGATTTTTATATTGTTAGATCTAAGTTATTTTAAATACAAATAAATGTTGACATTAAACTTTAGCTTGAGTTGTGTGTTCTTTCTTGTATTATATTATGAACATGTTTGTCTTCTTTCATGTTTGTCCTCTTCCATTTTTGGATGCATAGCTCACAAAATATAATATTTAGTTAGTACTTTGCTACATTAATTAATAAACACATCCTCATTAACTGTACATTTTTCATCATTCTGACCAGGTTGCAAGTTGCACCAATCAGATGGGTCAAATAGCTATTGTGGCCATGCAGAACTCCAGCCCTAAAGTGACCGAGTGTTTCAATGTGGAGTCCCGTATCCTGTGCATGGCTTTCGTCCCAGCTGAGCAACCTCAGGAAAATGGCGAGAAGGTTCCTGAAAACAATAACGCCCCTGCTGCAAAGGCCAGTGATACTCCCAGTGTTTGTCTGGGCATGGAGGATGGCAGGTACAGATGTGTATACTTGTTGTCTTCAGCAGTTACCTGACACATTTTAATCAATTACTATTTATTAGGAGAGAGTTTGTAAATTATTATTGTACAAATGGTAACTGTCTGGTCCCCAGCATCAAAGAATAAGAATCCCTTTACAGACTTGTCATTTAGTACCAGAGTTTATCAGTAGAAAGATCCATCATATTGATCAGATACACTAACTTAATACCATTAATACAATACTATCAATTCCGTCTTAACTAAAAACTGAACGAAACCCAACATCCGCGCAGGGACAAAGTATGTCTGATTCTGTGTGACTCTAATTTGTCTGTAGTGTATGCACCAAGTCAGAGCCCAACCAACATAATGGTTTACTGATAGAACCGACCAATATAGCCCTTTCACTTGCATACTGGTATCTGCATTGTGTTTTGACTATATGCATTAGGGCTGAACAAGTAATCACAAAATAACCAAAATCATACTCTTCCAATTCACAAACAGTGCAGTTAGTTAATAAAGACGGTTATGTGGCAAAACAGTATTATAATTAATTGTTTCAGTGATGCAGAGATTCCCTGACTCCCTGGGCTTTTGAAAAATGTGGAGTGTGGATTTGAGTGTGGATTTTGGTCATTTTGTTCATGACTTTGTAAAGTTTACAAAACAATACATAAAATACTATATGTATTCCTCTTTACATTTGGTTATAGTTATTATTTAGACTTATTTATGAAAGTGGGTGTCACATTCTGTTTTATATTTAATACTAATGGTGTTTCCTGATCTGTTCAGCATCATTGTGTATAAGAGCAGCCAGCGCTACAAGAAAGTACGTCTACAGCATTTCTTCACACCAGACAAGTCCACTGTTACCAGCCTGGTCTATAAGAAGCCCTGTCTGTATGCTGGCCTGGTCAGCGGCTCTGTGGCGGTGTACTCCAGATCACAAGGTGTGTGTGTCTAATTATGTATGGGGGTGGACTTGAATTCAGACACTGTCAGACACCTTCATAGTGTTTGTTGATTCTCTTAAATAGCTATAATTAGGGTGGTTACAAGTTCAAAATGCTGCTATTGTGCAAAGCAGAAATGTAGTCATTGAGTTAATTCATTTTTTTAAGTATGTGGGATGACATTGTTTAGTCTGCACTAGCCCCGAATTTTGTAGCTTCAGACATAATTGACCATGTACATATATGAATACAAGTATTATTGTGGTCTTTGGCTGGAGTAACTTTTAAGTCACCTGAGACAAAAGAAATCCATTTATTGCTAGATAAATAAATTTATCTAGAGAAACAAAAACATTTATGTCTGAAAATATGATTTTTTTGAAGTTTACATAGCTTAACATTTGGCAACACAGAAGTAATTTTCAAAGTTGCTGATGTTTTGTTGTTTTGCAATCCACTGCATTGACTGTCATGTTCTTGCTTATATATTTTTTCTTCTTATCACAGAAGTGACATAATTACTGTGTTCCACTATTGCAGGGACAT
This sequence comes from Brachirus orientalis, assembly GCA_016785285.1. NCBI lineage: Eukaryota > Metazoa > Chordata > Actinopteri > Pleuronectiformes > Soleidae > Brachirus > Brachirus orientalis. Next base: position 3,697,810 of record JAFBJR010000100.1, read on the forward strand.
GCTTTGCATTTACAAGCCTACATTTCCATTCATACTTAAACAAGGGTCTGTGTTAGTCTAGCGTTCCATGCATGTGGGCTCAATCTCAAATTTTATTCCATAGCTGCAATTTCTCACCATTTTGTCACCATCTTCTTTGTCATTTATTTTGAGCCACTGGAGTGAAAGGTGTTATGCTACAGGGATCATGCACATTTGACACATATCTTACGTGTGGATGGTTGGTGTAGTGGTTCGCAACCTGGTTGGAACAAGGGCCTTTCTGCATTGTGTTGACATGTTCTCCCCGTGTGGGCATGGCTTTTCTTCAGGTTATCCAGCTCCCTCCCACAGGCCAAAAACATGCAGATTTGGGGATTAGGCCAATTAGATACTCTAAATTGCCCATAGGTGTGAACGTAAGTGTGGATGGTTGATTGTCTCTACTTGTAGCCCTGTGGTGAGTGAGTGAGTGAGTGAGTGAGTGAGTGAGTGAGTGAGTGAGTGAGTGAGTGAGTGAGTGAGTGAGTGAGTGAGTGAGTGAGTCAAACTGGAGGTGTGCATGGTCCACAGAAATAGATGAATGATGAAATTTACGTCTTGCGGATCCTAGCTGACGTCTGTGTGGACGTGGAAGGTATGACTGGGCCTTAAGTCAGAGGTGCAGTGTGAAACTAACGTTCAGGAGTGTCCTCCAATGTGTGCTGTGTTTCTGTTTCCATTTGCCCTGTCGTCTTGGAGAAGCCAATCTCTTAGTAGTGACCTATTTAATGTTTTTTTCCTCCCAGAGGAGCACAGACTTTACAGAGGAAAGTCTTTCACATCCTCAGTTTGGTCCATTTCTTATTAGCTTTCATAGTAGTGCAAACATGGGATGGTTACATCTCTTCTTCTCTTTCTCTCTCTCTCTCTCTCTCTCTCTCTTTGATTGTTCTCCTTGTCACATTGTGTAGACAAAAATGAGTTTATATTTTTCAAACAGAATCTAAAACAGAGCCAGAGTCTGAAAGAATCGAAATAATGGCCCAAGGACAGAAAGACAGGAGGAAAAACTCCTCCCAGTCAAGCTGCAGTTTGCCTGGAAGAAACCTGAAGTATATGCAACCGTTCAGGAATGTTCTATTGAACGCTCATTACACCTTGTTTGGATGCACATATCTTTTTCTCCATGCACCCCTTATTGTGCAGTGGTATAGTGTATGCCACTTCCTGTCTTTGGACTTACTCAGTGTCCGAGCTGTGTCTTCTTTTCATAACTTATTAATCCCCATCACTGTGTCAAATTAATTCTCTGCAGGAAATCCTGGTCCTATAATCTCCACTCTTCATGCCCCAGTCTTTCGTCACTGGGACATGATGTTGTTTTGATGCTAAAATCATGACTCATCCTGCACAGTTTGGTCGAGAACGTGTGCCCTGCATGTTGTAATGCTGCTCTAGTACACTGTAACGGTACACCCACAGACAGTTACACTGTAGAGAAGTACACCAGCATACCCAGGGAGAGCAATTGACTGATGTGTTTTTTTATATTATGCTGTCATCTGATGAACAGTGATCTGGCAGTAAATAGTGACCAAACATTGAATAAACTCTCTGAATTGGCAGCAGTACACCTCTGTCTTTGAAGTCTTCTGTGCTGAGTTATTGTTGTAATTACATGTAAATGCTCCTCTGCTGTTGCCGTTTGTCTAGCTGGCCACTCAGCCTTGTTCTGTCATGCTTGCTATGTCCTCTGTGACTCTATGAGCGATAAAGAAAGAGACAGGCAATGATTTGATGCAAAGGTCACATGCCATGGGCAGACACCCAGAGCATAAACTCTGTTCTGTTGATCTTTATCATGCCTCTGTTTTTCTTGACAATATTGTATATCATTTCAGATTAGGAATTAGGGCTACAGCAATTAATCAGTTAGTGATCTAAATCTTAAAAGGTTTTCTGTTTTTTTAATCAAACAAGACCTCTGATTTTAGCTATATGTGAATATATTCTTTGGTCCTTTGAGATTAGAAAACCATATATTGTACATAATCGATTAATAGATAAATCAGCAAGGAAAATAATTGATATTTGCAGCCCTACTAGGATTAAATGAGGGGCTCCTTTTGTGAGCTTTTATTAGTTGTTTACTACATGTGCTACTCTTAAACACCCACACATGTTTGTTGAAGCTGACAACAGGAATGCCTCAGTTAAAAAGTGAGATACTGTATGTGGGTTGATGACTTACATAAGTCTCTAATTTGGCAATTCTGTATTTTTCTTCTTTTTACTCTATTGCTCTACTTTTTTTTCCATTTGCTCATTTTTCCTTTTTTTCCCTTTTTTTCTCCCATGTGCATTTACCTGTATAGTATTATTAAAACAATACAAATGTCAACGATTGAATGCTAATCCCACCTAGCTCCTATATTAGTCTTACTCTTTTCTTCCCCGTCATTACTGTACCTCTGAAAGAACACCTCTGACTGTCTGGCTTGCTTCAATAGCTGCCTTTGTGCCTTCTCTTAAACAAACAGTACTGGTCAGGCCTCATTCCCTTCCTGGGCTGGATTAGCTAAAGGAAGGTAGTATTTGGAGGAAATAAACTTCTTATTTGACACAGGCCCCTTTACACTAAAAGTAGGCACTAAGAGTTTCTTAGCATTTGTTACATTTACTCTGATTTTATGACAGCATTGATTGAAAATCAAAACCATAATGGTTGCAGGACTGTAGTGTGCTGATTTGTATTAAGATGCATTATGTTGTGTTTCTTTGCAGCAGAGCTGGCACCGTTGGTGCCGAGGCACATGTAGAACAGAGTGTGTAGGAGGTGTGTGGGATCAGTTCTGACTAAAGCCTTGCATGCAGCCCATCTATATTCATAGTGAAGGCTGTGAAACCCATCAATGGCCACTCCACCACCATTAGCAGAGTTATAAATGCAGATGACCTTTAGAGTTTTAAATACAAGCGACGTCCATAAAGACAGAGTGACTGTTATACTTGATCTTTTGCTGTTGCATAAACAATTGTTTGGGGTTTACTTTGCAAAAAACCAATAAAGGTGATGTACAGTACTGTATTGTTAATATGTTATTTTGTCAAATAAAATGTATGTTTCATTTCCAAGCACTCAACATTGTGTTTCTTTTTGCAGATGGTTTGTGGAACTGTGACAAACCCAAGGTGTTGAAGCTTGGAGTCCTCCCAATCAAGGCCATGCTGGCAGTGGAGGAGCACCTCTGGGCTTCATCGGGTGGCCAGGTCTTCATCGTCAGCTCCCACACACATTCTGTGGAGGTAGAAACCAAAGCTCTGCCAAGTGCTGTAAATGCTACAAACAACCTTATCTTATCTGTGCATGTCCGTCAGCTAGTGTAAATCATGCAGGAAATATGTACTAGAGAAAAAGATGGTAACTATCTATAACATCCTCCTATCAGTTTGTCTAGTCTGTGGGAAAAATCTCTCTGTTTAACTGATGGGTCAGGCCATGAAAAGAAACAACACTGAAGGCAGTTTAGAGGCTGTTTTGGCCATTTGATGGTAATATGTTCAGTGATTTAGTGAGGAAACACAGTTCAGCAGAGTGACACGGATGTGACTTTTAAAAAAAAAAAAAAAAAAAAAAAAAAGTGTTGCCACCCTATTATTTAACTGTTTTTTTTTAATCATAGAAGGATTTGTCATGAAATGTGATCATTGAAAGTATACAGGACATCTAGTTGATGATGGTGACTCAGTTTTCCTATCAATGTTTCATTTTTCCGTATCCTGGAGGATGGATTTATTACTATTTTGTGTCTGTGAGTTCTGGCCTGGTTCAGGGAGTGGAAGCACCTGCCTTGGGTCCAGGAATAGTAACGTCCCTGTGACATGCACTCACTCATAATCTGTTTAGCCTCATTAAGCTCATTATGTTGGACCACCTGCCTGACTCACTCCCAGTTTGTCCATGGTAGTGACTAACAGATAAAATGCATAAGTGAAGTATGTCCACATTATTCAGTAAGCAGTTAATCATTTTAATTAAAGGTTAATCTCATTTAAATTATAAAGGTTTATTCTCATCAGAAGGAAAAGTACAAGACATAGTGTCTATGTTTCTTCCTTCTATGTTGCCACATTTTATCAGAGCTGTGTACTGAGACACATGAATGGACTCTCCTTATCCAAACATAACTCCACCTACTCACAGAGCAATGTGTGGTAAGATTATGTAACTAGAGCTGGTGATGGAAAAAGCCTACTCTATTGGTTTTCGTGCACACACTTAGAATTAAATGTTGTACATATTTCAAAGTATTGTAAATTAAAGTAAATAATGAATGATAAAATAAATACGAGAAAAAGTGTTAAATAAAAACTTCCTTACCTCAAATGAAAATGGCCTCTTTGTACCTCCTGAAAATGTGCTTATGGCAACCTGAATTCTATGCGCAAAAAACATTGTTAAAAATCGTTTCTTACTTTGATCTTTTACTCCAGTCTGGAAACTCTTGACTTTTATTTTATTTTTTGAACTCTCTTGATACAAAGGTAGCAAAGATTGTTGACTTTTTGCAACAAAGATGATTCCACAGGCTGACTGTATTTTCACCCTTCCTTCCCCAACCAGAGGCAGCTGGAAGCCCACCAGGAAGAGGGCATGGTGGTGTCCCACATGGTGGTGGCTGGTGTGGGCATTTGGATCGCTTTCAGTTCTGGTTCCACACTTCGACTTTTCCACACAGAGACCCTGGAGCACCTGCAGGACATTAACATCGCTACACCTGTCCACAATATACTGCCAGGTAAGACATAATTTATTATTTGGGGAAATATTTCTGATTTAATATCCCATGTATACATAATGCTATAATAAAATGTGTGTGAAAATTGGATAGAATTATTTCCTTTACATTTTTAGATATCTTCTGATATCTGAACTAGGCAAGCAATCTTCTTCAGGCACTTATGATCTAATAATTATTAATTAAATAAAATCTGATCATGGTTCACTAGTCTGCCAATAAATACTTTTAGTACAAAGTTCATAATTCACTTATTCACAATCAAAGATTCCTCCACTTACCTGCATCAATCACCAACATTTTCAACAAATAAAGCTAGAATCTCCTGCTTACCAAAAGGACAGTTCTAAGTATATATAATAAAAGATTATAAAATAATATGTAAATATGCCCATTGCATCACTGACCTATTAAGATCTGCCTGTTGATTCTTTGACTTTATGGTCTGTTCCACACATTAACTAAAACAAAACAGTCTGTTACTACTGAAACATTTCTCTCACCTTGTGGCAGTCCTTGGTCTGGGTTCAGCCTTGTGGTTTGAAATTCATTGTTTCTGTGGTCTCATTTGTTTTACTATTTTATGCACCACTACTACTCCCAGTTCTCCTTTCTTTCCCTTATCACTCAGTTATGTGATCTGTTCACCTGACAAGGCCGGAAACCTTTTAAGCGAGTGATAAACTGTTGAACAAAGTTCAGCAAAGCAAAGGTGTTCTCCTTTTTGATATGTGATCTTGTGTCATTGTCTAATCAACTGTGCTCATTCCAGTGTAGTCCTGCTTCGTGTTTGTGGTTGCCTGTGCCATGAGCTCATGTTTCTAGAATGCTGTCTCACTTGGTGCCTGCAGTAATTAGCTGACATCAGTGTAGGTACTCGTCCACACAGCTGTTGTTATGGCAGGTCTATCATGCTCTCGTCCTCTTTTAAACAGTTGTTCTGAAACCTTTCATTATGTCGCTATTCATGGTGTTGCATAATAAAAAAAAACTTTTGATCGCCTCCTCAACATATTTTAGGTTCATCTTTGTTCATTTTGGAAGGTGCTGTCTAAAAGGAAAATCCAGTCCGAGGTTAAACACAAATATATAACAAGATGTTCTTTAAAATGAATGACATCACATTGGGGAAAAAAACTGTTTTATTCCAGTTTGTGGATTTGATAATGGAAATAATTAGTCCTCTGCCGCATGAAACAAGAGCTTGTTAGTGTTAAACAAAGACAATGATCACTTAAAAGATATAAACAACACCTTCTCCACTAACAAGTAATTGTGGCAAGAATTTTTACCTAATTTCATTTTTACCTAATTTAGTTGGGAACAAACCCTGAAAATGTCAAATAAGGGAGGTTAAAACAACAGGAAGGTCTGAAGATTGTTTTTCCCTTCAGCAAATCTACACGCGCAGTAATTTTAATGATAGCTTTTTTTTTTTACCTGCTTTGAAAGGCAGTTTACTTTCATCATTCCACCATTATGTTGAACTCCTCACCTCTGATGGTGTACTGCGCTGCAGCTGTAAACCTGTCATTAGCAGGTTGTAAATGCAAGACAGTTTCAGAAGCGAGCCAAAATGGCCATAGCTCACAATTTCATCCCAGATGAGTTTCATTATTGAGAGTAAATGTTTGTTTTACAGGCTCCGAATTACAACAATACCCAACCAAGTGTATTGCATCATACCGTGGCACTGCTTTCAGTTCCTCCTGCTGTCCTTAAGCTTTGATTCGGGTTTTGTGTCTATGGCATTCAAACATATTGTGCTTAGCGGGATGTGAAACAGGAACTGTTTCCTGCCATGTTTGTTTTGAAGCCAAGCTTTGTCACTGAGGATGTTCACTCGTCCTGGAGTGAAGTCATCAGAATAACTTTGGAGCTTGACTGTTGTGTTACATCACCTGGACCCAAAATCACATGGTTTTGTGTGTTGCTTTGTTATTGTGAGCAGATTGAGCAGGTGGTATGAAATCTCTCTTTCTTCATTGCTGAGTATTGCCTACAGCTGTGGGTAGGTAATGATTGGCCTGTAGTTGCTTTGTGCTGCTTCATCTTCAGCATCATTAGCTCTGCTTGGTGTAGAATGGAGTGCATGTATATTAGTCTCCATTGCCATGAGGCAGTTGTATCATGGCATTAGGAATATAAAGCTCAAAATGTCAAAAGGAACACAAAGATGTTGTCTGCTTAAGTGTGGTATCTCTTCTCATCAAGCATACAGTACACTATTCAGCAGAATATCACTCACTCACTCTCACTCATTTTCTACCGCTTTATCCACTAAGGGTCGCGGGGGGCGCTGGTGCCTATCTCCAGCTAACATAGGGCGAGAGGCAGGGTGCAGAATATCATATTCCATGTAATTATTTTTTGCAAACTGGTCTTAAGTCACTTAACTGCCCAAGTGGCTAAAATCCATTACTGGTAAGGATGTCATGATTTAAAAAAAAAACTAAATCAAAAGGGGAAAAAGGACTAAAAACGGAAACAGATTGAAAAAGGAGTAACAAGGTTTAATACAAAAATTCAAACACAAAATACCAGTCCAATAACAAAAAGTGCACAAAAAGTGCTGAGGCTGGCCAGCTGGTGAAGCGGTGCTCAGGAAACAACTGGGGATAAGAAAGAACAAAAATGCTGACAAAAAAGGTTAAGTAATGTGACTAGAGAGAGCTGAGCAAAACAACACGACATGGCACAGGTTACCAGCGTAACTGGGAAGACGCACTGACAACAGGAGGCAGGAAACCAGGGTTTAAATAGGAAGTGACTGATGATCATTGGGAAACAGCCGCGCTGATTGAAGCCCCGCCTCACCTGTCAGCCAGCCTCCTGAAACACAAAACCAGAGCACTTTCCCAGGAAGTACAGCAGGCATACAAAATAAAAGCAGGAAATAACGAAAAAGCAGGGAAGCAACCATGACAAAAGGGTTAAAGCAAACTGCAACACAGAACCTTAGCCTTTTGTATCTATGGCTACATTGTTTATTTTGGCACAGTGATTAATATTGTTTGTACACCGTCATGTTTCTGACTGTAGAGAGAAAACTATTTTGCTCTCAGCCAGCAGCTCTGCATTTACAGTGCCAAGTTTCACTCAGGAAATTTGTAAATACAAACAGAAACTGCAAAAGATTACCCACAGCTTCTGCATTATCTGGATTCTCTTGATATGGTGGGAAAAACCTTTTCTGTCCGATGCTAAGTGTTTTGGATTTCAGGAAAGGCCTCTTCATCAGACAGATGTGAATGATAAAGGCAGTCTGCTTTGGGACCTCAGTGCATATATTGGCTAATAGGATCCATGCAACCGCAGAGGAAGCTGGTTCTGGGACACACTACCACACATGAAAGCTTTCATCCTCTGGGCCTCCCCATTAAGAGCTCACTTCCTCTGATAACTGTACTGGATCTCTGAATTGTAAGTCAGCATGAAAATCAAAAGGTTTTTTTTTTTTTTCTATTGCTGTTGTAGTTGTAGTTGTGATTTACACATTAAATCCACCTGTTGGCCACACAGCTTGTCACCTGTGTTGTGTCCCGCAGTGGCATACACCACTGCTGGCTGCTGCTGCTGTTCAACTGAATGAGACCAAAAAGAAAAGTGCTGTTAATGCACAAATTGCGATGTAATTGCAGTTACACACCGGACAGTTTGAGGAGGAGAGTCTGCCTGCATTTTATGTGTTAGAGGCAAAGAGTGAGCGCTTGTTTACTGAGACACATGCTAGACCTAATAGCAGCTCATGTGAATTATTATTTCAGACTCGATTCTCCAGGAAGTCCACATTATTTGTAAAGCAATATTACATTACCGATCCTAATGCAATTGTGGTTTGTCGAGAGAACACACAGTCAGGCTCAGGAGCTGACTGTGTGTGCACAAGCGAAAAGAACACGGGGCGTTGTCTTCAGTGGGAATGCCTCTCATGAATGGTTCAGTGTTAAAAGCAGGTGGAGTTATCCTTCTCATGTTCAAGCATGTTGGAGCAATTTCTGCTAAATCTCTTCTGTTGGAGACAGTAGTTTGTTATCCATCACTACCATCACAGCCGGTTCATATTCTGTAATAGCCGTCATTAACACTGTAATTCATAGCAAGTGTTTATTAGAATCCTGTGTGGTTCATATTTTATATCTTTCTTTGAGTCAGAATACAGATTAACTGCTGGATTTAGTTTAAGCACCAGGGCGTGTCTTACTGTTTTTTCAGGGGCAAAGCAGGGCAAACAATCTACATCAGGACAAAAACAAAAGCCATAAAATAGTCATCAAATACTCATATTAAAGGGGAAATTGAGGGGAATCATTCTGCTCAGTGTAAAGAAGGTTACAATTTAATAAAAGTGATTATATTAAAGGTTTCCATCAAACCAGACTGTGCTGTGATGATGTCTCTGAGGACGGTGGCTGACTGCTGTGCTGAGGGTCTAGTCTGCTTTTGTTTTTTTTTTGCGATGTGACCTAAAAAGGCAGTGATGCGCGGTCTAATGGGAGACAAACATCAGGGGGAGCCAGTCAATCGCACCTTCAGTTTTTGTTTGTTCTTTTGTTCATGCACTACCATTTCCACCACTTGCACATTTCCTGACATATATAGTATAGTTCATTTGTTCCTGAATGATCTGAGCACTAACCTAATAAAACAACACACTGTAGCTGCACTGTCATGCTTCTCCAGCTAATCTAAATCATATTTGAACGTAGTGTAAGTGTTAATGTGCCGCTACTAACACTGCACTGCTCTGGTTTTAACATGCTGCTTTGTGTTTAAACTTATTTCTGTTATTCAATCATTTTTAAATTAATACTGCACTTAGTAATACTGTACTTTGTTGCACTTTCTGAATCTGGTTAGCAAACCTCTTTGTGTCAGCATGTTCAAAATGACAGTATATGAACTTTGAACTTTGAATCTCAACATATTCTTTGAAAAAGTTACTGCTGCAGTGCGTAACCTTTGTTGATTTATTTATTTAGTTATTTCAGTTATTTGCATCATGATTTATATTCTGTGCCCGTCTTCTGAAAATCAAGCAATACTATCAGACCTGACTAAGGGAGTGTTTATGTGTATACACTAGCATCTTGGGGCGGACGGGGGCAAGAAGCATTTATCCTGTCAAACTGCTGATACACTGAGGGGTTTTGAGCAGAAAATCAGAATTGTGTGCAGGTGATAGGCTTAATCAGCATTGTGTGAACACATTGTAACAATGGTTTGAATGCAACAGACATTTGTTTAAATTTGTTTCCTTATTTTTAACAGCTTTGAACTATGGATAGTACTTACATCGTACTTAAATCCTTAATTTCAACAACTACTTGGTACATTTGTTAGAAAATGAATACAGAAATCCAGTGGATCAACCACACTCATGTTGATTGATGATCTCCTGTGGCTTTTTTCTTGGCAGATTTTTGACAGCTTCCCATGTAATTTAGTACAGGCATACATTTTCCTTCTAGAATATATAGATTTATGATCCTCTGATCATGATGAAATGAAATAGAGAGCAGAGTCAACATTATGTCAGCCAAGCATCAGCGTGTGATCACTGTCAATGTGAGCTCGTTGGCGTGCAAACTGAGCAGATCTTCTAAAGTGAAGGGTTTTTATTATTGAGTGAACAAAATTCAAATCTCTATAATCAAATGGGAAACTTAGCAATATGAGTGATATAGAAAGAGGTTATAATAACTCTCAGCTATAGAAAGCATGAAGACTCACATGGTGCTGATGATTATAATAATACACGATACAGTGTATTATTGTAATGTATGGGATTGGCTCCACCCTCCTGCTGGTGGTTGACAGGAATAAGTGCAGATCAAAGTGGTGCTCTGATGCAGGATCAGGGCCAGAGTCGGGTCGTGTTGATGCTCACTCCAGGTTTATTTTACTTCACCCTCTGGGTGGGGAACTCCAAATATTATGAAAGGAGGAAGTTGAGCAAGACCCTGGACCAGCAGGCTGAGTGTTTCTGCAAACTCTGGATCCTCATTAGAAGCACATGTGGGCAAGTTGCAGAGCCTTGTCTTCCACTGTACCTACCTGTCTATCTGGCAGGATTCCTGGAAGTGTGGCAGTATGGTGTGTGTGTGCGTGCGTGCGTGTGTGCGCGTGTGTCATGGAAGAGGTCGGATGTAGTGAAGGTGGGTCAGACTGAAGAGACTGGCAGTGATTTTTTTTTTCCTTAAGCCCAAGAGGATTACTTTTAGGGAGGAAATTCAAGTCAAGCTGTTACAGCAGTAATGACTCATGACAGTCTCGTCTCCCACATACATAGCCGGACTGAAAGGGCTGTTTTTGCCAAATTCCAGATTCCTAATATAATCATAAAAAAAGACGATGAAAATGTCTGACAAGATACAATTTCTTGCATAGTTTATTCCTGACGAACCTCCCATGTGGGGGGGGGGGGGAGTTCCAAATTCCATATAATAAGTCACCTTACACAGACAGTAAATGAGGCAGATTTTATTGCCTTGAATGTGCTTTCAACTTAACAATAGCTGCTTTTAAAGTCTAAAAAGGCATCACAGTGATTTTTTTTTCTTACTAGGAGGGAAGAGGAAAGGTCACCTTTGATTGTTCTTTTGTTGCAGCCATAAGCTTTCTGAATAGAGGCAGAGACCCTTGCTTGATTACAACATTCAGTTACATAAGACTTTTGTGTTTGTTTGTTTGGCTCTAAGTGGACCATAGCGAACATTTGTATGTGTTCAGACACTAGAAAAGAGCTGCTTTTATCCTCACTCTTCTCCTCTATGTTACCCTGGAGACAAATAACAGTTGAACATCATCGCTGCAGAAATGCCCCTGCTTTTTTTTCAAAAGAGATATATCTCCTCTCTCCAACGCTGTATTCAAGCCCAGTGAAGTGGCCCATTAGCTATGAACGTTTCTGATTTTCTTGGAGACTCAAGTGCACAGGTGCATCTTCACATCTGACACCATAAATCATGAGGATAGCTCCGCCAAAACAAAAATTAACTGTTGAATTAACTTGAAGAAATATAACATGTTATGTTTTGTTTTAATCTGTACGTAGGGAACCAGAGAGTGTCTGTGAGCAGTCTGCTGGTCTGTCATGGTCTTCTTCTGGTGGGGACCAACCTGGGGGTGACTGTGGCTCTCTCTGTCCCCAGACTGCAGGGGATTCCCAAGGTCACAGGTGAAACATCACTCACTTTTCACATTGTCAGATGTGTTTACGTTCACGGCTCCAAACAATTGGCAGTTTTAATTATTCAAAATGTATATAGACATTAAGATGACTTAAAACAATAAGGCTAGGGCTGGGTTTACGTTGGATGGTTTGTAGCCCGTTGTTGACCTCATTTTGAGTCAGCCCAGCTCATTTTAGAGTCGAGCCACAGCAAAGATCGATCCGTCATTGAAGAGCCATCAGACAGGTGGGTGAATTTCTGACATGAAAGAAAACTTTGTCAGCTGAGGTCAGGCTCTATCATGGATGGAGCACAACCACGACTTGATTCCCCAACGTCATTGCCTTTTTCTAACTGTGTCTGTAGTCATACTGTAATACAGAAAGTACAGTTTCCTGCTGGGAGCAGCAGCAAAACTAAGTAGCTTACCTCCTGTTATCTCTGTAAAATGGGCATGCTATACTGTTGTCGTTACAGTGCAAAAAAAAGAACAAATTGACAAGCTAGTATGTTTTTGCTTTGTTAGCGTTGTTGTTGCTCATTGTCTTGGAGCTTTTAAACTAGTCTTCATTGACACTTGTCAATAGTGAGGATGGTTTGCAGAGGCTGACATGCCATTTTTACACTTACAGAATGAGCACTCAGGTCAGATAATTAACTTGTACAGTGTAAGCTGGAATTAAACGAGATGATTTCACAGTGATGCACCAGTCAGTGTCCAGCTTAGACTGGTTTACCATAGAATGACAGAACAGAGGAAACTGACAAATCATCACATTTTAGGAGCAGGGATAAGGACTTTTTTTAATGATAAAAGCATCGAAAATTAAATGAAGCTCATTCAGTGTTTACACTCTCGCTGACAGTTTAGTGAGGGTCAATTAAAATTTATGGCAAAAAAGTTCTTAAATTTAGCTCTCAAAACTTTAAATGGATGATAAACAAGAGGCTGATGTTCCTGTGTGTGTTGTCAGGTCGGGGCATGGTCTCCTTACACGCTCACAATGGACCAGTCAAGTTCCTCACTGTCGCTGCAGCAGTGTGTAATCGGCCCTCTGGTCCACCATCCTCCGCTCCTCCCACCTCAGTCCAGCCTGTAGAGGCAGACGATGGGGAGAACACGCAGCCGCCCTCAGACTCAGCCCCGACTCCTCCCCCTCAGGGACGAGGCGTGTGGTTAGGGGAGGCGGGCTGCACCGCCATGGCTCTCCAAGACTCTGTCTCCTCATCATCCTGTGGCTCCTTAGCTCCATCCCAGGGCTCCTTGGAGCACGGGCCGGAGGACGGGGCGCTTTATGACATGCTCCATGACCCGGCACACCAGCAGAGAGGCCGCCGCTCAAGCAAAGTGGATGTCAGCTCGTTGTTGGTGGTGTCAGGAGGTCTTGGCCACCGCAGGGTCAACAAAAAGACCAAACAGTCCCGTCATGAGGACACCACCTCTACTATAATGATCTGGCAGATTCCCTTACTTAACATGTGACCCCAAAAACACCTGGATGGGTTGGTAAAATAGAATTTTATCACTTGGGCTGGGTACTGATTAAAAACAATTAAGGGCAAGTTTATTTAAAAACAGTCCCTGTTGCTGAAAGTGCTGTTCATGCTGAAACAAATATGATATTGATATCTGGATATTGATATCTGGAGTTAGATACAGATTCCTGAACTATAACAAAACAGATCTTTACATATTACAGTGGAATTCATCAGTTTTAGCTGACCCGGTCATCTGTTTTTGCAGTCAAACATGGAGCAACCTTCTGCTCTCACATTTATTCGTGTTTAAATACATTATTCATGTCACGTTAGATCTTCTCGGCATGACCTCATTTACTGAACAAGCACCAGCCTCTCACAGCACAACTTCCTGCATGCCTCAAGACGGCCAATCATGAGCACTGCTAGATCTCTTTCAAAGAGCACACTGCAAGCTTATTGGCTGATGAAAGTAACTCCGTAGGTACCAGAATTTGATATTGAAAGACAGCACATTTTTGATATTAGGTTGTACAGGGAAAGTCCAACACCCAGTCAATACCACAAAAGTATTGAAGTTTGATACCCAGCCCTTGTTGCAAGGAAAAAAAATCAAATGCTTTCTTCAGTTTAAATAGAAAACCTTGTGTTACACAGAGGTTTAGACTTAAGCCAAAATAACTAAATGTGTTATTTAAATGGGGGCCATTTATTTAAACCATAAAATGCAAAGGATCAATAAAACCACTAATTCTACATCATCCTACAGAGCAGTCAAAGTTACACGTACGCCTTTGTTTAGAATATATTTGTCTGAAAATAGTGAAAGGTCTCAGATGTCCCACTCTGTTTTCCGATAACATGTCTAATGCTTTTCCATTACTCCCCAGTGTTTGTGCCGTAACAGATGACTGAATAGGATAGCAGTATTTAAATCAGTGTTATAAAGAAATGACACTGTCCTGCTTAAAAAAACATGTAAGGTAACAAGGCTTTGAAAGCGTTACATAATGCATAAGAGTTGTAAATATGAAGTGTGACACCTCAAAACTACGTGTGTAGAAGCTCTGGCTCGAGATCACTTTATTAAATGAATCAGCTTGTGCCACTATTCTGTTCAAACAAAGGGAAAAGGGATGTTATATCAATGACTGAATAAGTGTGAGATGGCTTGATGAGAATCCCTGGCAGGCCAGGTTTTTATTCATAAAGGGAAGAAAGGGTTGCTGTGACCACAAGAGTTTTTTTTTGGTCCCCCCTCTAATTCAACTTTGTTTCTTACAAAAGGATACTTTACAAAAAAAAGATAAAAAAAAAAAAAAGCTTTATACTTCTGTCTCTATTTGTCTGTATGTCCGTTGTGAATATTCCAAACCATATACATTGTTTTGTTGAGCAAATGTGTGTATTTAATGCATGAGAGTCTGTGCGTTTTGTCACATATATCCATTTCTATTACTAAATTTTAACAATTTGAACCTGGTGACTCCCTCAGAGAAATACTCGTCAGTCTTGTGGCCATAACAATGAAGCAATGACGTAACAAAATAATAATGCAGAAGGGAATTTTATATGATGTTTAAGACAAGAACCAATACTGGGAGATAAAGGAAAAAGGAAATTGTGTCAATGTGCCTTTTTTTTTTCTTGACACAAACCAACATTGTACTTTACTCTGCTCTGACTGTGCAGCCATCAGTACATGCAGAGACTAGCAATGTGCCTGAGGGCCTGCAAGAACTGAGCCTGATACAGCTCTTCCAGGATTGTGCTTCTTGTTTCTCCTGCTGCTGAACACCCACTGTTGCACAACTGTGTTTTAACTTCATTGTCAGTTCGATCCAAAATAGACAATATGACTTCAGGGTTTTGAGCTTGAGGTTCTGAGTTTTCCACCACTGAATATGTTCTCACTAAATATGATCGGATTATATTTTTGACTAATATTGACTGACTACAACCTGAGATAATGTTTAACTTTTGTAACTAAATCTGTCGTGTATTTATTAACTAAAGTGGAACATGGCAACGCCTCAGCCACGGCGTCAGAAAGTAACCCAGTTATCAGTGTGTCTGACTGGGTGTTGCCATTGCTCACATATCGAGGCAACTCAGTGTTGGGAAGTCTTTTGTTTTCTCTCTGACCCTGAGGTTTCCATGGAGACACACTCTTTTGGTGTGTGTGTGTGTGTGTGTCAGTCCTCAGCGAGTCTTTGTTCTCGGAATATCTACTATTAAACCTGCCAGCTGAATGCTGTGTAATCAAACAGCGTGTGACATCCTTGCGGTGGCTCCCCTCTATTTTTGTTTGTGGAGGTCAGTTGTTAAGATGTGCGGTCACCAGTGGAGAGGTTTGCAGACCCTGGATAAAAATGTCTGCTCCTGCAGCTGCTGCCCTTGAAGGATGTGACTGTGTCACATGCTGAGTGTGTGTGTGTGTGTGTGTCTCACATGCTTCTTTAATCACTGGAGTGATACAAGAATATGTTTCCATACAAATGATATTAAATTAACTGTGTCTTAGTCAACTTGGAGAGAAATACAGTACTGCGGCCACCATCTCAGTAAGTTTCCATTAAGCTCGTACAACATGTGTATGCAATGCTCAAGCTCCTCTTGAATAAACCTGGCATAATTGCCATAATTTTTAATAGAAGCCATTTTGACATGACATGGAGGAAAAACACACGTCAAGTCGATTTTATTTATATAGCCCAGCATCACAAAGCATCACAAACACAATTTGCCTCGAAGGGCTTACAGTCTGTAACACCCTCTATCCTTAGACCCTCACATCGAGTGAGCGTCGCCAGTGACATTCATCGGGGTTTCCACTCCATGTTTTAGAGCCGCCGCTGTTCAAATACTGGACATTTTAGCGTGTAGAAGCGTATTTCTGTGGAAAAATGTTTGGTTATTTTAATGCTGGTTGTACTGTAATGCAGACATTGTGACATGATTATATATGGTTTATTGCTGAGATGACAAATCAAACGCCGGCCTAAGACCTTTGCACAGCACTGCACTGCTTAAACAAAGGATTAATGTGACTCATGTTTCCGTGAGAGCTGGTGCGCGTTCGATTGCATTTTGCATTCACAGTGTATTTAAGTGAGAAGTCATGTCACTTCTCCAGACAATGATCAGCGCAAACAGGTTGCACACTAATGGAACACTTATTGATTTTTAAAGTGTTGTTAAAAGTGTTTTTAAGTGCTGCCATATAAATGACCGTGTAGGAGCTTTAAGAGTGTACTTCATTTAATTTTAGTACAATGTGCACCGGTAAGGCTGTTAATATTATTTACAGCTTTTTCTCTCACCAAGGAGGTTATGTTTAAAGCCAGTCTCTTAAATTAAGCTGTGTGTTTATGAGCAGAAGGAATGATTTTGATGTAATTTTCTGGGAGATGTGAATTATGGCCCATGGGAGATATTATTAGATTTTGGTGGTGAATGATCTGGATGAAGATTCAGGATTTAAAAAAGAAAATTAAGACAAATGTCAGCTTGTTGACATAATAATAGTGCCTCTTATATGTCTTATCGGGAAAGAATGAATGAGTTCATGGCTCTTGCCATATACAACCCGATGCAAGATAAATGTAAACAACTGTCTACCTTCTATACAATTCACTTGTTTTATACAATTGTTTTAGCTCCATATACAAACTATGTCACAAATTCACCCCATTTTTTATTGCATTTAAATTAAACGTACAACATCTGCAGCTATAGCTTCAAAAAAAAAAAAAAAAAAAAAGCACTCTGATAGGGACAGGGTGCCCTGTCTGGTTAGTTAGTTCATTTTACAAGGTATTTTTTTGTGCTATAAAATGGGTTTAAAGTTAGGATTACATCGGTTATTTTTACAGTGTGTGTGTGTGTTTGCATTTTCTTGTATGGGCATCGTTGTGAGGACCAAAAAAACTTAGAAACCTAAGGGAGTGAGGACATTTTGGGAAAGTGAGGACACTTTTGGCTGGTCCTCATGTCCTGACGCCCTTTAAAGGGGATTTTTGAGGGTTAAGACCTGGTTTTTGGGTTAGAGTTTGGGTAAGAGATAGAGTTAGGCATTTAGTGATGGGTAAGATTACAGTAAGGGACAAGGGAGTGTCCGCACTATGAAAGCTGAGCAAATGTGTGTGTGCGCGTGTGACAGGAGGGATTGGATGTCGCATAGAATCGGTCCCCAGACCAGACGCCCCCCTCCCCCCCACTCCCCCCATCTCCCCCTCCTATGTGTGGTACCCAGCACGTGCAGGGATGATGCGTGAAGGAATGTCGCATCTCCTGGATGACGTGCTGGACGTCCAGCGTGCGCACAGCAGATGGAACCGTGTGTGTTTGAGTGTAGGGTTAATACTGACTGAAGGGGGCGTGGTTTAAGGTCAATAATATCCGCCTGGCTGTAGTGAACTGTAAAAGAGAGAGAGAGAGAGAGAGAGCAAAACCAGACGGCCACTGTCTGCGCTGTCCACGGTGGACAGCTCCAGAGAAGGACGCTGGATGTGCGCGCCGCAGGAGAAAATCACTTTCGGAGACGGCCGATCTCGAGGGCGGTGCGACCTGATTTGAGAGTGTGATCGTCCCCGTTTCTGCCGCCGCGCCCGTGGAAATATCTCAGCACGAAGCCACGGCACAGTTCCGAGTCTCCGCGGATAAGGAGAGGTGGTCGTGCGGGATAAAGCCGGAGGAGATTTTCAAACCCACGCAGCTTCTATCCACAGTCTGTGACAACTCCTTTCCCTTACATAACTGAGCTGGAGCCAAACGCAGGTAGGTCACATTTAAAGTCTCACTCCACAGGAATGCTGGAATGTCAGAAACCTCATATTCCCTCATCATCATCATCATGTTCTCGTCGTTTCATCGTTTGACACGAGCTGCTGTTGTTGTTTCTGCAAACGCCTTGTTTTTTTCCCCCCTCGTCACGTTAAGGCTTAAACCCTCCATCCGCGCAACACGGTGTGCGCATGCGCTCTGAATTTGTCCACCTTGTTGCAAATAACGGATAATAGTGTTGATATTTACGGTCCAGCGTTTACTTTTCAGCCTCAAAAAGCTGCATGCGGGCACATAACATGTTGATTCAGTGTAATGACTGGGTTAAATAGATTTTTGACTGAATTTTCTATTATTATTGTTGTTGTTTCATGCAGAATATATGCCCAACCCAGGCAGGCTCCCAAAAACACCATTAAAGACAGAATGGGGAAACTATAGTAGAACATAAATTACATAATCCAAAAAAATGAACCCTCCTAACTTTGTTTCTAGGTTAATACTGTAGGTGCAAACTTACTGGCGTTCATCTTGAACAGCCATTCCATTCCGTCATCATCAGTGCACAGCAACCTTTTTCCACATTTTGAAGAGGCATTTCATTCACTGTATGGCTCAAGGATTCATCGACAGCAGTGACTCATTCTCAATTTTACACAATTCACACGACCCATTTTTAATTCTGCCAACTTCCATGGTGAGGGAAGGATTTCCACTCGCCACCTCTTACTTTAAAAAGTAGAAATAATAGCACATTAAAACATATAGATGCTGTGTTTGTCCGTGTGGGGCATTGGTTTGCAGCAGCAATGGTCAGGCATTCCACACACTGACAAATACAAACATTACATCACAGAGAACTGTCTCCAGGAAAACCCTTCACATCATGGGGGAATAGTTTCCTTTACATTTTACAGTTTGCCTTTGTTGGAAAAGAAAGAAGTCTCAGCAGTATTAAATGTTGGTTGGATCCTCTTCTTGTTTCCCCCTCATGCAGGTGAAGACGCAGGAGTGCGGTCGCATGTTTGCCTCTCTCCTCTCAGCAGCATGATCAGTGAAGCCACTGTCTCCCATCACAAGTGACTGGCGCCAACATGGATGAGGGCTGCAGGCAGGGCAGAGGGACCTTCACTGTGGAGGCTGACGTTATCCTCCACACTGTGAACCCTGACCTTGTCTCACCTGTCGACAGTGATGGGAATTTATGTCCAGGGTATGATCAGGGATTCATTCAGGACAACAAGGATTTCAGTCCTGCTACGGTGTTTGAGAAGGAATACTTGTTGGATGGAAGACTGATGGAGAATAATAATATTGATCATCAGAAAGGTAACAGCTCGTGTACCTCAAGAGCTGATGGGTTTTCCCTTTCCAGTGAGAAGGGAGCTCTGGATCTCCATCCTCATACTGACTCCACTGTGTCCAATCATGTTTACGGCACCCAAAACTGTGCAAGTCGTGAAATCCGTAATGGCGCCAGATCGAAATTGTCTTATGGTGCAGATTCGTCTGTTTGCCTGTCTAGTCAAAGTGAACAGGAAGCTGAATCAGTTATGAAATCAGACCCTGATGCGGCAGCTGAAAATGTACAGGTGAAAAAAGATCCGGATTTAGTCATTGAAGTTGGTGGGCAAACGATCAGTGCTCACAAATGTGTCTTGGCCGAGAAGAGCGACTACTTCAAGGCACGGCTGTCACGAGATATTCTGAAAGTGAAGGGAGTGAGCTACAAGACGCTGTCCACACTGATCGACTATGTTTACACCTCCCACATGAACGTAAGCAAGGACAATGTGGTGGATGTCATCATGGGAGCTAAAGTCCTTCAGATCCCTTGTGCCGTCCAAGCGGCCATGGACTCCATGTCCGAACAGATCACTGCAGAGAACTGCTTTGAGATTCTGACCATCGCCAAAAAGCAGCGACTTAGCGAGCTGAAAGAGACGGCCTACGGGTTCATGAGTGACAACTTCCTCCAGATCCTCAAAGACCCGGCAGTGTATGGGCGTCTGAACGGGTCTGAACGGGATCTGATCCTGAAGAAGAGAATGGAGGGGAGGAAGATGCTGATGGTTGTAGAGACCAACGATGTGTTTGATCGAGTCGGGAGCCGGCCGCCAAGTCGCTGTGGCAGTCGACCGCAGAGCCCCTTGTCGGCAGGGTCTCTAGAGGA
Organism: Brachirus orientalis; assembly: GCA_016785285.1. Classification (NCBI taxonomy): domain Eukaryota; kingdom Metazoa; phylum Chordata; class Actinopteri; order Pleuronectiformes; family Soleidae; genus Brachirus; species Brachirus orientalis. Next base: position 3,718,182 of record JAFBJR010000100.1, read on the forward strand.
GAACCATATGATTTACCACTTTAATGAAGCTGCAAATGACTGGAGACCTTTGACGTCCTTGCTTGAGGACATAACTGCTAAGGGGTGTGGCATCTGCACCATGTATAACTACCTTTTTGTGGCAGGGGGAATCAAGGGCTGTGGGGACAAAGGCAAAGTCTCAGACAAAGTCTTCTGTTACAACCCCATAACCAACCGGTGGGCTGAGGTCAGACCTCTGAACCAGGCTCGTGCACAGCTAAAGCTTGTGTCGATGGATGGCTGCTTGTACGCAATTGGAGGGGAATGTTTGTTTACAGTGGAAAAATATGACCCTCGCATGGACCGCTGGACCAATGTTGCCCCCCTGCCCAAGGGAGCCTTCGCAGTGGCCCACGAAGCCACCACCTGCAGCGGAGAGCTCTATGTTTCGGGAGGCTCCCTCTTCTACCGCCTTCTTAAGTATGACCCCAAGAGGGACGAGTGGCAGGAGTGTCCCTACAACAACAGCAGGAGGAAGTCCAGCGACATGGTGGCGTTCAAAAGCTTCATCTACCGCTTTGACGTCAACCGGGAGCAGGGCATCAACGTGTACAAGTACAACACCATAGTAAAAATGTGGCACGACTGTGCGTCACAGAGGCTCGGGAGTCACTTGCCTTTCAGGTGCGCCGTTGTCGGGAACTGCATCTACTGTGTGAACAAGTCCCAGACTCTTCAGTTTGTGGTGGAGGAGGAGAACGCCTACTTTCTTGAAGAGACACTGAGGGCACCTCTGGAGGCGAAGGGCGTTCTTTTCCCATTTGTTCTTACGTTGCCTGAAAAGCCCGAAAAAGTAACCTAGAGTGTGTGTGTAACACAACTTATGTGTCATAGCGATTCAGTGTCAGCTTTCCATCTCAGTGTGTCATTGCCTGCTTGCAGTGGAATGTGCGTATCTGCATGGCAATTTTACAGGTTTACGCCTTAAAGGAAAACTTTTGTGTGTGTGTGTTGAATGAAAGCAACTTTATTAGAATCTGACTTTAGAGATGACGACATGATGAAAGTGACAATAGATGATTTTGTGTATTTCCTGTGTTCACTTTTGTTTGGTGCATCTTCGGAGTTCAGGTGGACATGATTTGTAACATATTATTAACATGCTCACGGCTGAGTTTGGTAACAGGGACACGAGTTTTGTTGAAAATCTGTGTAAAAACAGATGCAGGCAGTTGCAGTGCGCCTTTTTGAACGATGTGACACAGGCTCTATGCAAATGAAACTGAACATATTTGAGTGTTTGCTGCTATGCTGTGCTTTTTAAAGGTCCAGTATGCATTATTTGAGTGCCACTAGACGTCGCCGTCGAGCACAAATGTCGGAGCAAAACAGAGAGGATGGTGGCAGCTAATGTCGGCAAGATGATCTTAATAACTCTCTCCCTGTCTAAAGTCTTTTTTTAGCCAAAGAATAAGCTCACTTTCCGGGAAGAGTCACCTTCAGCTAAAAGCTTTGAACTACTTCCTGCCATCTTGCTTCCACTAACACGACACTCCAACGCACAAGGCTCATTACTGCAGGTGTTACTGTTGCATTCAAACAAAACTCACAGCATATACATAATAAAACATAGAGGAATGTGATGTCACTTTCTCTACTACAGTGTATGCATAATTTACAGGATGATAATTTGTTTCCTGATGGCAGGAATTGGCAGAATGTTGCATACTGGTCCTTTAAAAGTAAATATGAGTGGATTTGCCTGGATGAATTACAATATCACCATTACATGATTCACCGCCTTTGATTCATCTTGTGAACTATAATTACATTGTGATCAGTTTACAAAAAAAAACAAACTGCTGTATCCATCCTCTAAACTGCACAAATATACCTCCAAACGTTTATGGAGCACAAATCAAATCAAAAAAAGGCACAGTTGATGCACCACTGAGGATCGATGGGCAATCTGACAAAGGTGGTGCAAAGACATGATGTTGTGATGTGCATGCAGGCGTACTGATCAGAAGGTTCCATGGAAAGGCATGGAGCCATGGCCGCATTCACAGCTGCATGGACTGACAGAAAGCAGGCAAGACACAAAAGGGGCTGCCCTGTCGTAGTGCCTGTTCTCACATGGAGCAGTTCCTGCACATTTGCCAAAGATGAATAAATATTCTGAGGCTATGAAAAAAAAAAAAAACTTTAAATCTTGCATCTAGATTTATCCCTTTTACAAAAAGCATACTTTCAACATCACAATGTAACAGTTAAAAGAAACCCAGTTGGTTTTGTGGGAGGAGGGGCATCATATTTGCTGCTAACAGTCACTTTATGGAAGGATTAGAAACCTGTTTGCTTCTGTAGTCTCACCTTTCCTGTGTGTCTGAGAGCCCTGCTCACCTGTTCACCTGCCAACAGGTTGCATCGGTTTCGAGGGCCCAACTCTGAAGATCAAATCCGACCGCTGTGCTGTGTTTCGGCTCACGACCGTTTCCAGGTCTTCGGACGCTCGTTTCACTTGCAGTAGTGTCCATAAATACAAATCTTTGCTTTATTTGCAGCTGCATTAATATAGCTGGGGTTTTCAATAGAATAACTTTAAATGATATTTGCAGAAGTGTATCTGTGTAGTCAGTGGGGCTCGCACAAAATGGATGTGGTTTTGATATTTTGGGCTGGCTGGCTGGCTGGCATCTGTACTTTAGTGACCTTTTTGTAAGGATTTGGTGATTTTGGATATGCTGCTGTGATGAACAATAAAGTGATGTAATGTTAAGGCTTCCCCGTTGTTGGCAAATAGAGCGAGCTAACAAATATGCTGTTGGATAATGTGTATCAGTCAGGATTAAATGTTTCAAATAAAACATTTTGTGGCTGAAAATTGACCTGGTCTTCTGAATATTCATGTCTACAGCAAAATGGTGACGTGCTGCTCTTTGATAGGTTACTATGTCACACACGGAACAGACCTGCCATCTAGTGGGCACTGACTGTAACATCAAACTGCAGTAGATTTTAATCTGATCCTTGCCATTTTAACACGCAAAGGTGCATTAATGACCGATAATTCAGAATAACATTTGAGCGTGCTGTACGTCAAGTGACCTGTTAAGTCAAGTTTATTTACATAGCACATTAAAAACCACACAGGTGGAGACGGAGTGCTTCACAAAAGCCAAACAAGACTAAATAAGACAGAACAAGCCATAAATGACATATAAATACACATATTATCAGACGCCATTGATAGTAAAAGTTAGATCAAAATGATATAAAAGATTTTAAAACAAATCAGTAGTAGGAGAGGACCTGATGTGGGGTTTTGAGGTTGAATCAAGGAAGACGAGCTGTTGAGAAGATGACCTAAGTGACTAAGGATTTACATTTCATTTATATGAGGTTAACATATCTGACGTATAAGACTGAGCAGTGCTCGTCAGTGCTTTGAAGACAAATAGTGGATTATGTTTGTGATTGTTTAGCAGTGCAACAGTTTCAGAACTGGGGTAATATGATGGTGAGGAGTCTGGCAGCTGCAATTAATGAACCATTACTAAACTAGAAATCCTACTGTGCCTACTGTACATATAGAAACTTGCAATAATCTAATCTGGAGGAGACGAAAGTGTCAACAATGAATTCTAAGTCTAAACTGGATGAACATGATTCTAGTTTTGCCATGTTTCATAACTGATAAACTGCACATTCTCTGTTTTCAGGCTTTGAAAGACCTGCCCAAAGAGCCACAGGAGATTTTGACCAGTCACAGAGCAGTTCAGAGAGAGACTGGACTCTCCTATTGGTTGTTCAGTTACAACTATTCTGGTCATACAGGTCCCTTCTGTGGGCCAATCACTAATTTACCAACATCTGCCTATGCTGAAAAGGAAAAGAAAAATCTGTTAGATGGATAATACACGCATGTTTATTGCATGTGTGAACATTGGTGTTTCAGAGGTGGAAACATTGTCTCCATTGTCTCCATCCATGCTTATCTGATAAGAGGAGCTCAGGACAACGAGCTGTGATCCCTAAACAACAGATTGCATCAAACAAAGAACTCCACCCACCTTATTACAAAAAAAAAAAAATATTGTTTGGGCCTGGTATTAAGTTTTAAAAAATTGGAATGGAAGGTTTATGTCCGTTTAAGTCTGAATCCCTCACAGTGCGTCGGGTGTCACGCCGATCTCTGCCATCTCTTTCTGCAAGGCCTTTAGACTTGTCTGGCTAATGTATTGCCTAACATTATGGGATGGCAACAGCTTGTGGAGCTCCTGCAGCTTACAAAAGGCCTAGACATGAAAGATTGAAGAAGACGGTTTAGAGTCAAACTCTCCTTTGACTGGAGGCAAATGAGTTTTTACCAACTTATCATTTCACCTATCAAAGGAAAAGAGACTTGGAAAAAAAAAAACAATCACCAACTGCATGTTGCCTTCCCGACAGTGGTGATCCACCAGGAAACCAAAGACATCCCCAATTCTGACAGCTTGGTCTAACTGTGGCTCTTTTAGCAGGGCTTCACATATCTGCACAGCGAAACCAGCGTTCTCTGCATACAACCTGCAGAAAAAGGACAAAGTCCACGATCTGATGATCACAGCCAGACAACATCAGTCTGGAGAAGAAACAAAAAAAAGGTCAAAGTTTGAGTGATATTCTTACCTGTGTGCACGAACAAAGGTCTTGATCAGGGCAATCTTTTGCCTCAGGTCAGACAATCTTCCTTCCTGTTGTCCAGTTAGAGAGTCCTTTGCTTTAGAAAGACACTTGGCAGCTTCATTCAAAACATTTAGTGCCTCTTCATAGTTTTGGTTGTCATTAATCTCCACCTTAACAAAGGTAAGAGGAAAAAAACAGTCATTCCTATCCATTCATTCAGTATTTTCGTACCATTAATTTCTATGCACAGACCGCTGCTGTAAAAGGAACAAACATATCCCAAAATATTACTGTGGAGGAAGTTAGCAGATTCTTTTCCTGCTTGGCAAATTTCCCACACCTGAGCCCAGACTTCATAGAAGCCAGCCAGCAGGTCCAGTGCTCGCCCTTTAGTGTAGAAATCAACGATGGTCTTGAAGATCTCTCGATTTTTTTGCCAGTCCAGAGACTGCAGGTAGTTTGCAGCCATGATGAAAAGCTCTCTCCTACGACAGAAGTTGGCGTAGAATACGATTTTCCGTGTGTCGCCTGTCTTCAGGAGTGACCTCATGGCCTGAAAAATAAAACGATTTTTCTTGGGTACTCCACATGTTTCTGATGTGTCGTTGCCACACACTGTGCAATCTCACCTTACACTTGTTGCCCGCCTGTGTGTATTTCTTCACAGCGAGGCTGTAATTGCCCTGCTGTCTGCAGCAGTCAGCAATCCTCTCCAGCACTTCTTTGTGGGCTTCTTTTGATAAGTCTTTTGAAGCCGTTTTGGTCATTCTGTCTGCCAGGTCCTCTGTGATGGCCACATTTTCTTTAACACACAGCTTCAAGGCTTGATGGTACTGGGTACATGACCAAAATAAAAAAGTCACACATGGGCAGGTACATACTGTATAAAGAGGTACCAGCCAATCTATAAGTAATAATGTGACACAGTCAGGTACCTTCTTAGCAGCTACCAGTAACTCCACAGCCTTCTCATGCTCGGACTGTGTGATGAGGAAGTCAGCGCAGCGGGTCAGGAGAGCCGGGGATGCGTTTTCGTCCAGATTGTCTGCGATCGACTGGAGCGCAGAGAACTGTTGTGTGGCGAAGGCCAACTCAAAAGCTTTGGAGGCGCAGCCAGCCTACAGTTAAGAGATAAACAAAAACATACAATAGAATGTCCAGTTGGTCCCATGGTTGGTGTAGTGGTTTGCACTCTTGCTCTTGCAGCAAGAGGTCCCAGGCTCACAACCCGGTTGGAACAAGGGGCCCCCTGCAAGGACCCTGCCCCCCCAGCCCAAAAAAACATGCAGATTTGTGTATTAGGTTAATTGGACACTTGAAATTGCCCATAGGTGTGAACGTGAGAGTGAATGGTTGTCTGTCTCTATGTGGCCCTGTGATGGACTGGCGACCTGTCCAGGGTGTACCCTGCCCCACGACCCCCAGTGGATAAAGTGGTAGAAAATGAGTGAGAGTGAGTGAGAATGTCCAGTTTTTTTTTTTATTTGTTTTTTTTTAATTCATCAACTTTATTTCACCTTGGATATAATAGTGCAGTGTCATCCTATAAGGTAATAGGGAGGAAATATTGTGGTAATACTGTCTCATAGGTGAAGTGCAGACAGGCGGAGATGGTGACAGAAGGTGGGACCTGCTGTGATGTAAGGACTGGAGACAGTGGCACTGTTTAGAGGACAGGACGCAGAGCTGAAAATGTTGAGATTTTTTGTTGGGAGTGGCCAGGATGGACAGGATTAGAAATAAATATATTCCAGCTGACAGCTTGGAGGTAAAGTAAGAGAGTAAAAGTAAGGTTGAGATGGTTTGGGCACGTGCAAACGAGGGATAATGAATATTTTGGACAAAGGATGTTGAAGATGGAGCCAATGTCAAGTCCAGTCAATGGGAACGAACCTTGTGGAAAAGCTCGACAGCTCGGTCCATGTGGACACCTTTCTTTTTGTAGTAGTTGGCAGCCTCCATCATGTCCTGTGGGTTACTGAGCAGAGCCGTGCTCATCAGCTGGTCGTGCAGGCCGTGGTCCTGTTCGCATGAGATGGACATGTTAAAATGAGTGTGACACACGGTATATGTGTGTGCGTTCAAAATCGTGATGGTAACTTGCTTTGAGTCTTCAGTCTGCGCATGAAGAACACAGCAGTGCTTCACCTTACAAAGTCGAATGGCATTGTTATAGGCCTGGGCTCTTATGTAGAAGTGGACAGCCTGTTTGACGTCCTTCTGGCGCTCGAAGTCTCTGGCCACGTAGAACGACGCTGCTCTGTCACCTGTGGTATGGGCTGTCTCAAATGCCTGTGAAAGAGATACATTATCATGTCCATGCATGGAAACACTGTCTTATTATACACCGTTATTCAAGCGTCGCCCTCAGCAAGGGATGCCACTGGAAACGACAGCGTCAATAACATTGAATAGAAGACAAATTCTCATATGCAGTATTCTGTGTAATGTTGCTTTTTGATTAGATTTAAATACATTTAAATAAAAATAGATACAGTGCAGACTTACCTGATGCCTCCATCTCAAAGCAAAATCTCAATATGCCGAGTCTACTACAAAACTTGTATAGTCACAAAAAAATAATGCCATAATAGTGTTCCTAGTAATACAATAGTTATACAATATAGTTTACAGTTTTAGGGCATCATTTGAAGCACTTCATAGAGGAACAATGTTCAGCTAGATGAGAAAACCAGTGAACTGATGAAAAATATTCCCTATACCTTTAAGTGTTTCATAAAATGCTTGAAAATCTGTGATGTCATAAATGGGGAGTTTCTTTAACAAAGGAGCAGATGATACACGAGACTGTGTTTGCGTTGCCATACTCACAAAACAATCTGTTGTACTGCACTTCCAGGATAAATTGAACTGTATTATAGCAGTGGATTGATTCATTTAAAACAGATTCTGAAACCACAATATTTTCAAATAAAATAATATAATGGCTACATGGCACTCACCTTTTGGGTGTTGCCCATGCAACAGTAGAGTCGAACCAGGGAGACGTAATCCTGAGCACATTCATAATAATGCAGTGCTGAGTCCATGTCTGACTGGCTCTCCAGGAACTGGGCCCACCACTTGTAGACGTCCCTGGTTCGTAAACGGAAAAGGATTGAAATGCAACTTAATGTACAGATGTCGAGTTTGGCAATCATGTTATCGCAGTGTTTTAACCATGAAGGGGAGAAGACGGTCGAAGAAAACCAAAGAGGGCGGAGGTGCAACATTCCAACAACAGCCATGATGGGAAACTTTAAACATACTTGTCCTTCTTTTTGTTAACGTAGATCTCAAGAGATGACGTGTCATGCTGGAGCATTCTGGGAACTTCAGTCCTGTGTGTGTCTGATTTCTCATAACTGCAACAGCAACAACAATAATAATAATAAAAATAAAAAACAAACAAACTGGTGATCACAGTTTGTCCATACACAGAAAGTGAGAGATGTTAAATTCCCAATTAGTGCATCGTGAATATAAATCATGCACATTTTTTGAGACTTACTGTTCAATGGCCAGAGTCTTGTTACCCATGGACTCCAGGTGTTTGGCATAATTGTAGTGGGTGGTGCTCAGATGGATGCGATCATGGGTTTCTGCTGTCTCTAAAGCTTTCTGCCAGTCTCCCAAAGCCTGGTAGAAATTATTTAAGAGGTCGTAGCGTTGACAGCTCTTGTACAGATTTTCGGCATCCTCCTGTCGATGACAGGAAAAGAGGATGGAAAGGTGAATGATGTTGGTCTGGAAGGTCCTGCCTTCTTTGGGAATGAGAAGCCATTCAGATATTATGGTGTGTGCTTACACGTAAAAAAACAACCCTCTTTTGCTCAAATAGTTTTAAATATCTTACACGCATGCCGAGGTGAACGGCCAGCATTGCCACCTGGGCCTCTGGTTCAGGCTCGTCTTCTGCCTCCCTCAGTGCTTTTGCTGCTCTGGCATTTTTCATTTTCCCAAAGCACACGCGCGCCACGTCCATCCTGCAATTTTTTACGCACAACTGGGCCATGTTTTCCCAATCCGCTTTTCTACAGAGACAGGACAAATATGTCTTGTTTGCAAGAGTGCTCACTGAACTGGCACTGCATTATATTTTAAAATGACGAGTGTGAATAAAAGAGCATTTCTTATTTAAATACAAAATACTGTGTTTAAAACTATCTTCAGTTCTTGTGAATGCTGAGGCCCTCCTTTTGCTGTTAATGGATGTGTCAATGCTGAATGATAAAGAATGAAGCTGTAGCCATAATAAGACCACTTATTGTAATCCTATGCATATTCCTTATTAGACTAAATAAATATAAAATAAGTGTGCTGTAGGCTGCCTCTAAATAACTTACCTGATATTTGATGAATGCACATCCTGCTTTTGTAGCATTTCGAACTGAAGCTGGAAGTCATTTGCTTCAGAGTCCATGATCTATGATGTAAGAAGAAAATGAAATCACTACAAATTGTGGCAGAACTGGCAATATCACATATACTTTTTGGATTTTGTGACTTATAACGGTAAAGTAAAGCACTTCTCAATTTGAACCCGATAAAGAATATTACATTTTCCAGGTGTTCCATCATATATAGCTACATTTATTGTATTTTTCTGTTGCTTGCATGTTTAAATCGTGTCCTAAATTTGTTTCTTATTGGCGGGATCATGAAAGCAAGAATGACAAAGCTAAATTTAACATCCCCAAACGTTTGAAACTGGTTGACACTGGTGACAGCAATGATGTCACTTTTTTTTTAACAGATGAAAGGCTTCTGAGTGTATGCCGCATCACATGACGGATGATGTCACTCCTGGTGATGACATCATTGCTCTGGCAGTGGGGTTCAAGCTGCAGATGAAGTTCACTCACTCACTCACTCACTCACTCACTCACTCACCCACCTTCTACCGCTTCATCCTCCACATGAGGGTCGCGGGGGTCACTGGGGCCTAATCCCTGAGGATATAGGATGAAATATGGGGTCACACCCTGGACAGGTCGCCAGTCCATCACAGGGCCACGCAGAGACAAACAACCATCCACTGTCACTGTATTTTTAACATAAAGTAGAATTTACTTTGTTTGCCTTGTCTGTCTTAATTTTAGATCCATTTTGACCTTCCCATGTCTTATCTTACTGCTGTGTGGTTTGTTTGTTTTTGCTATGGATATGATTGAGAATCATATTATATCATATTTTATTTAATGTTAATGGAAAATTTTTGAAGATCATACTGTACATGGTAAAGCTACTGGCTGAGAGTTCGGGTGATACACTTTGGTAGAATCGGTGCAGATTGTATGTTTTAACAATACTGTATGTATAAATGACAGTAGAAAAAAAGTGAGCAACATGGAGGATAAAAATGTGTTCAGTGCACTAATGGTTGTTTTTATAGTGGTGTAGATCAATGATAGCCTGAGACCACAAACTGTGGTACGATCCCTCTGTTGGTGCTTGGAGGAAAATCAGAAATATTGTTCTATTGTGCATACCAGGGTATGTGATTGGAGAGGAGTAAACAAAAACAAAACAAAACAAAACAAAACAAAACAAAACAAAACAAAACAAAACAAAACAAAACAAAACAAAACAAAACAAAACAAATAAATAATAAGAATTAATGTCACATTTCCCGCTCCATCTTAATCTATGTCTCTATACCAGTGTCTGAAGTATATGTGAGGAAGAGGAGGATGATGAGAGAGCAAACAATCTTATTGGGATTAAATCTGCCTCCTGTGAAAAGTCTGTAGCTGACTTTGCTCGGCCTATTTACGCAACTGTATTTTAACGTTGGTGATAATGGTGTTACTTTGAGAGCTCAGCATTTTCTCAGGTTGGTACTTGGTATAGAACGTTTGAGAACATCTGCATTAAGGTATTAAAGCATTAAAGTAAACAATTTTCATTCAGTATGATAATAAATATTCCTTCTCAGGGGCAAAACCTGAACTGTAAAAGGTGGCTTTTATATTTTACCTCAATGAAAAGCTGAACATTCTAGGCCAATGTTTCTCAAATAGTCACATTTTTCCAAAGGAAATGCATCATATTTTTGATCTTGTAAGAACTCCTTGGTTCTGAATAGGCAGGGCTTGTTAGGTATATGTCACCTTTGCCCTAAATTAACAGCATTGGTAAGTGCCACATTATTATTCTTTCTTTATTAAGATGTCAAATTATAGTTCATTACTTGCATTCCTGAACAGGAAAAATGTGTTTTAATTGTTAAATATTATGCTGACTTCTCAGAGGAGCCCAATTAGTCGACTCAAATTTGGCTATAAAAAGGTAAATTCAGTTTGTTATTGTTTTTGCCAAATAAATTACAATAACATTTTGGAGTTTTAAACAAGTTTTTTGAAAGATTTCAAAAATTTCTGTTCTCTCATTTTTATGACAGGTGGTCTAATAAATTTGTTAAGCAGTGTAAACTGATCACAGTTTGACAAAGCTTGGTCTCATCTGAGATATGAAAATCCATCTGAAATGACTGTAATTTGGCTTGACATTATTATACATCCATGTTTGTACTACTCCACTCCAGGCCAGTAGGTGGCAGCATTGCACCAACAAGCTGTTTTGTCAACCGCTAGTGAACAGCATTTGGATTAAAACTCAGAAGAAGAAGAAGAAGAAGTGGAAGAGGAGGAAGCACCATGCTGGGATTACAATCACTTTCCATGGTGAGTTCACTGTTTTTATTTTAATTTGTGATGAAACTGTTCACGTTTTTAAAGTTGTATGAGCTCTGCTTTCATTTTTTAAAAAACACAGTTTACATTAAGATGTAACACATGACAACAATTGTTTGAAATGTGTAACATAAACTTCTTTTCTTTCTTCCACATTTTGAGGAATATTACTCTTTTACCTGGACTCTGTCTGTCATTCACTATACAACAAGTTTAAATTCAAAGTTAATGATAAAACATACATAACAGCGTCAAAATCATCTGTTTAGTGAGGCAAGTTGTGTAGGAGAGGCAGGCCATTTTACTAATTTTTTTCAGCCCAGGACCCCTAAAAGTTTAATAATAAGATCAATAATAATAATAATAATAATAATAATAATAATAATGACATTCCAGGGAGACCCTCACGTGTTTCCTTTAGGATAATTTGACTATGAATTCGGTATGCGACAATTATTCGATTAATTAATTATTATTAATTGATTACTAAATTAATCAACTGTTTTAATTAATCAGTTTGAGCATTCTTTCACAGCTTCTTAAATGTGAATTTATTTCTGTTTTTTTTTTGGTCCATGTAACAAAGAAATCTTCATCATTATCATTTCTAGGTTTGGGAAACATCGATCCACATTTTCGGACATTTTACAGACCAAACAAGTTTAATCGAGAAACATAATCTACAGATTAATCAACTATGAAGATAACTGTTTGATTTGAATAGTGGGTTTCAATTGGGGGTCTGAGGATGACAGGTAGTTCTTGAAAAGTTTCCAGATTCATCCATTAACATTTTAAATATAGATATTATAGGGCTATACCTCTTACAATGGGCTTTGGAGTATAATGAATAGTAAACACATTTTCATTTTACAATATGAAATAGTACATAGATTGTTTTCAAAATGAATAAATTATTCCAAGGGAAATGATCTTGTATAGGGTCCTTGACTGAGAAGAAATTGAGATTCTGTGAATTAGAGAGTAATCAATAGAATGAAAATAAATGTATTAATTTTGTTCCTGATGGGAGATTGTTCAAGGTTTCCATTGTCATCTCTGCAGTGTCCTCCTCCTGGCCGAATCTCAGTAGTTGTTCACTCTTTTAACACTGGAGGGCAGTATGAGTGTGCTGTAAGGAATTGATCTGCCACAGCTGCCTTCTCTTCCATCTATGCCTGCAGTAGAGTATGTACCTTTGAGTTCATACCACAGTGTTTGCTGCCATACACCAAACACATAGAGTGTAGTCATTTTTGTCTCACCGACTGAGCTGTGGTCTGTGGTTTGTGTTTTTTTTGGGGGGGGTGAAATGGTGCAGCAAGGCTCTGTTACTTTACAGAAAATGGTGCGCTACCTTTCCTGATGAGACGTCCATGAAATGTCCTATATTTGTCTTAAAGCTGACCAAAACAAAACAGCAAAGGTTATGCCATTCAAATAATTTCAATGAAATTGTAGGATGCAGGTCTAGAAAAGAAAATATCACGCTCACTAATTAGCCTTGTTAGTTGACACAACAGTTCACTCCCCATAAAACTCTCTGCCTGTTGCCATGGCGCTCAGATGATTGACAGCCCCTGACGTTTCAACACGAGCATCTGAGGATCCTGTGGGATGGTTTGCTCACACCAGGAGTGCACTTTCCTATTTGCCGTCTCCCGCTTGACCAAAATAGCTTTCAGTTTGTTTAAAAATGCTACAAGGAAACATTGGAAACTAAAACCCTGATGTCAGGTATGCTCTTTATGTGTTGATATAAGCAAGTGGTTCACAGCTTCGTCTGTGTCTATTTGTAGGTTGCATTTGTTTGGCAGAGAAAAAAGTTTTGCCTTAAAAAAAATAAAAAATAAATAAGTGTTAAAATTGGGCAAAAGCTAATTGGTTCTAATGTACTGGATAATAACTAAGAAGGCACTGAATTTTAGGCAGTTGTCACTGCTTCACTGCAACTTTTGGTTTTTTATGATTTTGCGTGTCACAGCTAAGTGCTCTAAAATGCACCTTCTTTAAAATATATTTGAGAGCCAAAATATCTGCTTTGTAGATGAGCTAAATACATCATTGCAGGCTGGCTGAACTACAGCATATTAGACTTTATTTAGGACCACCTCTGAAAAACTGGTGGCACTTAATCTTACAATACAATAACAATAACAACATGATATAATAATATGGTACTAATTTTGTAATAGAGAGAGAATACCATGGTGATGTCATCTTATTTCTAATCCAATTTTTAGCTTGGTAATAAAAGGTAAAAGCCAGGTAATAACTTGGAAATTAATATTATAATACAGGCTACCATCAGTGTAATACTTTAATGTGAAAATACAGTATTTGATAGAAAACTGATAATCACCCCGTTTTAAAATTGAAATTTATTTTCCCTTTTTATATCCACACACATTTTCCATTGTTACTACCAAGCTATAACTCATATGATAATTACTGAATTCAGATGAGCTCCTTTTAATAAATGTATTACCACGCCTTATAGAGCTGCAACTAACCATTATTTTCATAGTCGATTCATCTGTTGATTATATTCTTCATTAATACTTGTTTGGTTTGTAAAATGTCAGAAAATGTTGAAAAATGTTAATTGGTGTTTCCCAAACTTGGAAATGATGATGTTCTAAACGCCTTGTTTTGTCCACAAACCAAAAATGATTCAGTTGTAATGATTTCTTTCATTTCTCTGTTGTATGGAGCAAAGAAAATATTCACATTGAGGAAATCACAGAAAACTTATTTTACACTTACACCGCTTAATTGATTATCAGAATAACTGATGATTAATTTAGTAATCGATTAATAATCAAACGATTGCTGCAGCCCTAATACCTTATCATATTTCTCTTGTACTTACTTTATCAATCACAAGTTAATCATTACATTTTTTTATTTAAGACTATTTTATTTATGGGTTAGGGTTAGGGACTAGGGACTATTTTTTTGTTTAAGACTATCCACATACTCCCTGTTCACTGCACAAACACAATAGGAAAGAGAAGGTAAAGGTAAAGGAATGGAGGCAATAATGCAACATTTATGGACGCGAAATACTTTAAAACATCAAAGATTTACACTTGAAGTGGTTCCTATTTCTTTTTCATGCTATTATTTGTGTTTCTTCCCGGTGCCCTGTGGAGATGTGGACATGTTGGATGTCCCAGATCTTCTGGAGGTGATTAAGTTTGCCATGTGGTTAACCAGAATGGCCTGTGAGACGAGGACACTCCCGCGGCCCAGCTGGTGTGCAGACAGACACATCCTCCCAAGATCTCCTCAGATGGTGCCTTCTTTGGAGGTAAGCTGCACTTGTCAGTGGATTTCTTACAGAATACTAATTATGTTTGCTTAATTGGTTTTAGTCATTAAAATGGGGGAGCTTGTTAAATCTTTTCCCCCATTTTCACCTTCAGCTAAATTTAGCCAACAAGGTCTGTCTGAATCTGAACTACTTTGTTCATAAAAAAAAAATAAATAAATAAAAAATCAGACGTTAATGGTTTAGGCATCAGAGTGCACTGTCAACTGATCTTACATCTTGAAAGCGTGAAGATAACATTTAAAATGACTTACAGCTCCTCATGTGATAAGCCGCTGGAATGTTTTTACTCTGCTGCTGAATTGCTTTGAGCTGCCCGCTTCTCACGTAATGGCAAAAAAAAAAAAAAAAAAAAAAGTGACATTTTGTTTTAATTTTCCCATTGATTATCTGTGACTGTGCTCCCCTTTTAGAGAGACACAGAGTAAAAATGTAAAAGGCTGGAAATTAGAATCAGCAGAGAAAAGTGTGGCCTGGGGAGAGGCATCGTGTAATGTGCTTTCCTGTATCCACCCAACGCTCTCGCTCGCTCTTGCCGTTCGAATGTACACAGAATTATTTACACCTTCAAGGCAACGCGACTGAACTGCACATCAGTCAATTAGTAAATCAGAAATTTTCTGTGATTCCTGTTTAGCGTGGAGTCCTTGGCTCCCTCTGGTCCCCCCCCCCACCCCTTTTAGTCTCCCATCCTGACAGTGACAAATTACTACTCTGCTTGGCGAGATTGAAAATTAAAAGCATTTAAAGTTGCTCATGCATTTATGCTAATGAGAAATTCAGATATGATTTGCATGCCAAAGAGGCTAGTCTGAGAGCTCATCATTGCCCCCACCACCTCCAGCCCTGCGTTTCTTTTCGGTTCTGTTTTTCTGTCTTTATGTCTGAGCAAAGAAGAAAATGCAGTGTGTAAACACTCCCCAAATGTGACATATTTTATGGCTGTGTGTCAGCATATACATGAAATTATACTGCCACGTCTAAGGAGGTCTTTGTACAGTATTTATGCTGCTGCCCAACACTGGCACCCCCCTAAAACACTCATGCAAAGTGGGTCATTGTCTAGCATTATCACATCACACCACACAAGAAAACACTAAGAACATAATGTTAATGATTTGGAGAGGCATGTTTATATACAAGATGCACTTATTAGTAAAATATTGGCAATGCATAATTTAAACTATGAGTCTCATTGTGTGGGTCTAAGGCTCTACATTTTAGTATTAAAATGTTAATTTAGATGAAAAAGGCTTTGTTTCATGATAAATGTGCGCAGAACAGTTTGACGCCGAGGAGATTGTTTTTTTTTTGTTGTTGTTGTTGTTGTTGTTTTTCCCACCCTAAGCTTCATCCGTGTCCCCTGCTCAACAAATCAACATACACCCTGCTTTTTTAATTGTTTGTTCCACTGTTACTAAATGATTGTAACCTTGGAAACACTATGCTTTAATGAAGGTGGAAAATGAAATGGGACTTTAATTTGTTTCAGTGTTCATAGCTGAGGTGAAATGGATTAGCTTTGATTGAGGTGTGAGATGAAGGAGGAAAGCGCTGACATGACACTTGTATTTGTCATCATGTCATTTCGGCGAGGATGCTGCAGCAATTACGACTCTGGGTACACAGCAATTAAAAGCGGTAGTATTCATTAATAATTTTTTTATATTAAATTTTCAGTGGCCTCTGAAATAATTGCCACTGCACACAGGATTTCCAATTATGCCGCTTAATTAGAAATGTCAATATTAAGAAATAATTAAACTTGGAAATATATTAAGGTTGTCAGAAAGACTTTAAAAGTTAGGACCATCACTCAGACGATGTTTCCTCTAATATGTTTTGCAAGGATTTGTAAATTAAAGTTGAAACTTTGATCAGTGTGTGTGGCAAACTTATCTAGATACTCGGTAAGTTACATGATCACCTTTGCGTTTTCTGTCCCAGGGGCTTTTCTTAGTAACGACATCGACACACCGCCAGGCAAGTTCTTCACTCTTCACTCCTGCACTCCATAACCTCACCCTTTTTAGAGCGTCCACTAATGCACAGGTACTTGAAATTGTCACTTTTAGTGGTCAGTTCCTAGCCCCTCCCATTTCCAATTTACCACGCCCGCTTACAAAATCACTTTCACACGCAAATGTTCACCACGACTGGCGTGTGTGCAAATTTTGTGACTTTTTGGGCATGTTTATTCTCTGAAATTGACGATTTAGTTCTAGAAAAAAAGAATAATGATAACTCCTTCAGTTTCTATAGGGTCCAAGTGCACAACCTTTGACTTATAATTAACCATTAGGAGGTTTCTGGAATTGTTTGTTAATGTGTGCAGGATATATTCAGTATATACTGTATATATTAAAGTATCTGTTTAAATTAAATTAAATATAGTGTGCTTTTCCCAATAGCAGTATTACTACGAGGCATACTTGCAATTAGTTCAATTATTACCATGTAAATATCAGATCAGTGTGTGTGTGTGCTATAATTGAAAACGCCGAACAACCCGCAAATAATTGTGTTTCTCAATTAAACTGCCTCATATATTTTAAATATATGCTTGTGCTTCAAACAAATGATCTCTGCTGGGCTGAAATCATCTTTCTTCTCCGAAAAACAATAATATAAACGTGTGTGTGTGTGTATCATAGCTATACAACATAAATTGAACTCATTAGTTCATTAGTGTTTAGTTCATGCTGTAATCTCAGATGCTCCAAGCGTTATTTGCAAACACGAGCTGTATTCTCTCACAAAAGCTAAAAAAAAAAATCCTCTGAAAGTAAGACATGCCCCAACAAAATGATATTGTCTGATCATACAATTCCTTTAATTACTTATTTCCAAAGGTGCTTTTTATTATTATTGTTATTATTATTATTATTATTATTGTTATTGTTATTATTATTGATTCAGAGTAGCTTGACATGTTGAACTGACACTTCCTGTGGAGTTGTTGTTTGTTTCTGGGTATTAAAAGCATCACGAGAGCCACAACTTATTTGTTTTTATCTGAACAGACAAACCAATTACGAACTGCTTTGAAACACAGGGATACATTTTCATTCCAACGGAGATCTCACAGGTAGATACATAATGACACTAGTGGATTTACTTGACTAATGATCAAGTAGAGCCATCACCTGTTGACTGCGACTGAGGCCGACTGAAAGAAAGACTTTTAAGTATTTGTAGCTCAAAGCAATGGCAGCCTCTAATGATGGGATGGTTTTTGGCACAGCACGTTGACCGTGTTTCTCTCAAAGCCTTGTGTGACAGCCCTTTAATTGGACTGCTGCGTTTTCTCAGCGCTGTAAAATGTTATCAACCAGTAGAGCTTGGCTGTGGTATTAATATTCCACAACATACTGTAATAGAATCAAGACAAAGATGATCTTAAGGAATTCTGTGTGTGTCTACTCATGTGCACAGGCCATTTCATGTTCATCTCTGGACCCTGAAATCCATCTCTGTGATACACTAAGTCATGTTTTCCAAAAAAAATTCCAAAAAACATGTGCATTTACTCTTTGTGTTGCTTGCAGTTCTTCAAGTCAACAGCAAATAAAGATTTTTATTGTAGAATGAAAGTGTAATTTCATCCCCCAGTGTAAATACAAAAGGTCATTTCCTTGACTTTCATACATCTCTTTTTCTGTTTCTTCCCTGTTGTTTTCATTTTCCGTCACTGACTGGAAAGAGTAGAAAGACCCTCGCGAACTAAGGCCGGTAAGAGTCAGATGAGAGAAGAGAGAGACTACACGCGGGCGAGTGCATGTATGTGGTTTGTGAATGTGCGTGTGAGTGAGTGTGTGTCTCCTCTACCCTGCGGCTGCAGATTAGCCGTGAGAGCTTGAGGATCACCCCCGCTCTCTGACAAATGAGAAAAGCCACAGTGGCCCTGGCCAAAGTGACAGGCCAAATGGAAGCAATTCCTCCCGAGGCGGGGGAGAGCAGCTGTGACCAGGGCTTGCTATGCCACTCGAGACAGGACTTAGGTGTAGGTGTGTGTGTATCTGTGTATGGGTATTGGTCGGAGAGACTTACCCCATACACAGATACACTGTGCATTTCTCTCCCGGCGGTCCATGTGAAAACGTTTGTGTTGTTGACCTATGAGGAACCCCAACAGTCACAGATGACTGTACACCTTTAGGGGATTTAGCCTTGTTTGTTTGTTTTAGACTACATCTACATTACTATATTTTCCTTTTTTTTATGTTGAACGTTTTGCTGATATCTGATATGCCTATATATCAGGAGTGCCAGCATGGAAGTCAAGTAGCAGCAGCCTATTTAGCCAAATGTTGTAGGCATTAGTCATATCAGCAGATCTTGGCGTGTTTGTCGATATCTTTTTACAATTGTTGTTTCTTCGTAGTAATAATATCTAGGGCTGAAACTATTACGTAATTTGTTGATTATTAATTGACTAACCCTTTTTTTAAAAAAAGAATTAAAACAAATTTTCAGATTTTTCAGCTTCTTAAATTTGAATATTTTCTGGTCACTTTGCTCCATTTAACAAACATAAATCATTAACACGGAACCATTTTGGTTAGTGGACAAAACAAGACTTTCAAGAGCATCCTCATTTCTAGGTTTGAGAAAAAGTGATCTAAGTTTTTCAACATTTTCTGTCATTTTATGGACCATGCTTGTTTCATGGACAGATTAATCGGTTATGAAAATAATCGCTGGCTGCAGCCCTAATAACCTCTTAAACTGAGCAAACAACAAAGCAAAGAATCATCTTCCCAATTACCATGACACGCAGTGTACCTGAGTGGTCATGTGATAAATGTTTTTGAGGCATGGATGCAGATTACTTCCGAAAATAGAGCTAAAATGTTTGTGTTGACGCAGAACGTTCTTATCTTTAAATGTTGTAGTTTGGATGTAGCTTAACTCCATTTTGCCATGTGCACAGTGGGAGATGTTTGTGAGCATCACCTGACTTTTTATATCGACTTTAACCAATGTATTGGGCCTAAAACAAAGACCCTGAGCATGGTGGTGGGATCATTCCCAGAGCCCAGTGGATGTGTGAGTAATTACCACTGAGGCCTGATGGATTAAATACTACTCTGCTGAGATCGACTGTGCTCACTGCCACTGGCATACTGACCTGTGAGCAGAAAAACACTTTTGGGCCAAGGATGGAAAGAGTGGCTAAGAGAGCAACAGTGATGGAAAGAAATGCAGAGAGTCCCACACCATACAAAAAAAATGTTCAAGTGAATAGACCAAAAAAAAAAAGAGAGAATAAAGTGGATTGTTAGAAGATGGATACCTCACAGTTGATACGATTCCCACTAGTGTGTAGTATTTTGCCTCTAGTTCAGTTACACTGTCTGTCGAGAGATATATCCAGATCCACATCTGCTGTCTTTCCTCCTCGTCTCTTACATCTGTCTCTTCTCCCCTCGTTCTCTCCTCCATCACCCAGGGCCAAGTGGATCAGACTTCACTTCGACACAGCCATCATAATTACTCCACACCAGCAGAATCAATTACAGCTAAGCACCATTGTTTCCAAAATGGAGCTAAACATTAAAGTTTAAAAATTCCAAATTATTAAAACGTCATGCTCTCAGGGACACATACAGAATATTTACTGTTAACAAATAACTTAATAACTTCGCTCCGAATTATTAATTCATGGATCACATTGGCTCAGCGATACTTGTCTGATGTTAATTTCTCTGCATTTATACATTGTTAAATATGTATTACTTCTTGACTATTCCACATGAGCACTTGGCAAATCTGTCAAAGTAAAGAAAATCTGAGCTGCTGTTGAGTCTGCCTACATATTGATATGAATGTTCAAGTCTGTGCAGTTTTTGTTTACAGCTTAAGAAAATATGCGCTTTTTCTTCTGTGCATCATGCTGATGTAGTCCAGCTGATGTGGCGTGACATAGGAGCTGACTTTTTACGTTTAGCATTAGCGCAGATTATAATGGAGCCAGACTCATTGGCTACACACTTGAGCTAATGAGGAGGTTCTGATTAGGGCACCTAACAATCCAGCAATCATGGGTGATGATATTTTTTTCTTCATCTCCTGCTGTGTGCTAACTGTCTGAAGGTAAAAGTATTAACTGATTAATCAGTCATACCACCTGAAGTTGAGAAGGAAAATCATTGCCGTGAAGCAAACATGCAGAATCATGTGGGCATTACATCCAGCACATATACTGTAGGTGCAGCCAATGGACATTTTTAGTCTATTTGCTTGCTTGCTTGTAAAATCGATTTCCCAGAGAGTTGAGGATTTCTTGATTTTGATGCAGACTTGCAGAGCATATAGGCTATATACACACTCCTTAAGCCAATTGCTACTGATGGCACTTCTCATTCATTTCCACAGGGTAGGCATACTGAATACTTCCACTGGGATTTATTTCCTTATTGGTGTTTCGCTGCACAATTCAAGATGCTGGGCTTTTCCTGAGATTAATGTTATTGCTGACTTGTTCTAATAGCAGCAGCAGCAAGCAGCGAACATTTTCCATTATAGGTTACACATACAGTTATTGTCATTGAAATGCAAATACCACTTTATATGCCCCTGTCTGGTATAGAGAAAATTGAATGGAGTGAAATGGGCTGCAGGATGATGGAGAGTAAGGGGAGTGAAGGTGTGCGCTCTTTAGCTTCTTCCATCTGAGTGAAACCAAAACAATGTGGCTGGTTTGCAGTTTGTGAAAAAAAAAGTCCCCAGGCACTATAAATTGGCTCTCAGAAGAGGGGAAAAGAAACAATTGCCCTTTACCTCTGAGGTTGCATGTCATCTCTGTGAAAACTCACTGCTGGGCAGATTAAGGTCAAGGAGATCCCCCTTCCCTTTTTATACCCCCTCTTCTCTGAAGGGAAAAAACAGAATCTAAAAAAATGATGACAGAGAGGTATTTGGGGGAGAGAGGCAGCGAGCGAGGGTAGGAACTCAGATTTTGGTCTTTGAAAGAGGTTTTACACTCATCCCTAGTGGTTTTCCCTCTCTCACCCCAAGAGGTGTGTTGATAATAGCTGCTTGTCAAAGCAGATGAGCCCACCTGCTCTTTGTGAGTCAGTCCTGCTGGTTCAGCTCATGGCCTCAACATAAATATGAAAGAAACATGACGGGGGTTTAGTAGTGATCCTGCATGGTGGTTGTCAGCCAGTGTAGCTGTAAAGGGTAAAATATTCTCTGAAAAGAACACTTGCAGAATAAGTTTTACTGTCAGCAGACATGACCATTACCTGTTACCCAAACTGCAGGTGTACCCAGAGCCTTGTGAACGATGCTGACAACACATTTTATAGAGAATGTAGTCTGCTACTGCGCTAATGCCTTATTATGTCATTAGGTTCTTGCTCATCACAGATGATAAATCGGTGAAACTCAAGTGGCAAGCCTGCCAATTGTAATTACAGAACCATTTGACACACAATTAAGTCTTTTGTTTCAATGGATTGTCCTGTCAATCAGGAAGGAGCCCCTGCATGTTCAGTAATGCACAAAGTAAATGGCGTAACATTTTGCCTTTGCACGTCAAGGGCACAGTTACGAAGTCTGCCTGCAATTAAGAGCTATAATGTGCTGAGTTTAGCACTGCATCAAAATAGGCACAGTTTCTCCTGCTCCTGTTGAAATTATGCTTATCAGGTACCTCGCCTCAGCAAAGGTGAAGGGTCAGCGCGAGCAGGCAGGAGGCATTTCTCCACATAATTGAGAGAAGTTTGGATTTAATTGTATAATTAATCTTGTTGAATTAAGTTACACAGAAGTTGGACCCCTAAATTAGGTCTGGATAATTTAAACAGCCTTAATTTGAAATCTGGCTCTGGAATTCACTTCTTGTTCTCTGCTGATGGTATGAGGTAGGTTTTTAGCCATGATGAACACGACATGCTGTAATAACCTGTTAGCAGTTCTTATCACGTTTTTCCCTCATATGATTTATTTCCTGAATAAAGTAATTGCAATTTCATAGGGTGCCTGATTTTACTGTATAGCTTTATGTAGGCTGTAGTGGAGTGAAAATATCATGTCAGAATATATGGTAATGCCCATCAAACTGAATACGAACAAAAGGTAGTTTGACTGTTGATCTTTTTTATGAGAACCTAGTTGTCTAATATATTGTTTAGCATCTCTCTGACTCTGCCCAATAATAACATTTTTATAGTCTGTGGTATTTTTGCAGTCCTTTGGTGAGCTCTCCTGTGCAGTTTGCATTTAGTAACAGTCCCCGAGAGCCAAGCAGACTAACTTGACTTTAGGGTAATTATGATCTTAGAACTGGCATTTTATTGGTCATTATGGATTCTGACCAGCAGAGTCTAAGTTTGTCATACAGTATTTTATAAAGCACCCAAGTGGCCACCAGTTGTGACATCTTCCATAAGAATCTGAAGTCCTGTTTTGAAATCTCCAAAATCCAGTGATGTGGCCGGAGCCATGTTGACATTTTGTAGCGGGAAAATCACAGATGTCACCTGCAACAAGACGATACCATCAATTACACTGCTGGTGTTCACACATATTTACCTTACTTTTTTCATTTATTTTTCTTTAAATGGAAACATAATTTACAAAATCACGTGCTATTGTTGAAGATCTGAAACTAGTGATTGAGGTCTCCTCAATCACTAGTTTTATTGCTTGAGCGGAACTAGAGCGAAAAAAATTATCTGTATTAATTAATTAATTAGTTATATAAATTGATATGTTTTAATTGTCCAAATGGTTTTCTTTTTGAATATCTTGTGGTTTTGTTCTGTTGATTTCCTTATCTTCAGTTACACAAAGAGACAAAACTATGTCCTTTAAAACATTAAATGCAAATCAACAAATCAGGACTATTATTATTGTTAATGAAAATAGCTGTTGTTTACACCCTGTGAGAGGCTCGCCCTTCCTTTTTTTAACCATATAAACCAGCAGAATCTAAATGAGTATTCATACCTTGGATTCAAACACAGTTATCTCTTTTTTTTCAGACGGCTCTTGGGTTGCACTGAGTTGCACAGTGTTTATGTTTTAGTAAAACCTTGTCACATATCCAAAAGCTCTGTCTGCATCTTTCTACAAATGAGTGCACCTCACAGTGTCTCAGCCAGATCATCTAAATTCTCGTATCGAGTCAGAGTTAAGAGTGCATCCCACAACAGTGTCTCTCAGCAGACTTTGCAGAGATTAGAGTTACTTGGCTGGAGATTGGTTTTGGGAGAGAAAAGCCAGTTGAGGGTGTCACATGGGGATGGATAAAATGTGTCAATGAACTGACAATAATCTGACGTGTTGATAATGAAAAAAGTGAACAGAACCAGTTGAGACTGTCACATTTTATATGAGAACATTGTATGTGATGTTCTTTATACGTGTGTGTGTCTGTTTCATTTTATTAATTCAACACACCTAGTATGTGTCAGAATATAAATCGGCTAAAATTTTAGTGCACATTGTCTGTTGTTTAGCTTGCTGCAAATACTGGGTGTATATTTTTAGCAACTGCAGTTGACTCAACTCTAATGACAACATTTCTATTTACTGCAGTATGGAGATGAGAATTCATGTCCGATCATCTGCTGCCTAGAAAGTGGGATGCCCTGGGGTATTTGCCAGCATAATTCTCTTCTTAACACAACGACCTTACTCTGCTGCTGTTGTCAGATTTAGTAACAGCAGATGCATGAGAGGAGCTGGTTGGAAAAAAGTCTCCTTCAGCTTGTTCAAATGCCAAATGTGTGTATGAGCTTTCAAGGGGCCCGCTTTTATGTCTGTGACGTATGACACTCTCTGTGTACACGGCATCTCATGGAGAGAAACACCACCCCAACACAACACTACTGTCACCCAGAATACAGATGGAAGATCTGCCCTCGTGCACTTTCCCTGAAGTGTGTACTTACATGGATGGCTGTATTCTGCACTGTTGTGTGCGTCTGTGCGTGTTTCTGTAGTGTTCTTTCTGCAAGTGGGGAGACGTTCGGCTACTGCAGCGGAGTATTCTGGAGTGTGATTATTTTTAGTGTCTCAGTTTCTCTGTGTCCCAGTCTCTCTCTGTTACCCAATTGAGGCAGTCGTCTCTCTGCAATAAACCCATTTCTGGTTCCTGGCAGAATATGAGACTTTTAAGACTTAAGGAGTCAGTGTTTTGTTGCTGCTAGAAATTGTGTGTGGTTTTTTTTTTTTTTTTAGTCAAGAATGGGCGTTTCTTCCTGTCCCCACAGAAAACATCAGGATAGCATTAATGCTGTATGAGAAAGTGGTCTCACGCTACGATCTTGGTCATTAAAATTCTACATTTAACCTTGTTGCTCCCATGATATTTTTGCAAAGACATTCTTTCACTGCAACAATCCATTGCACTGTATTGTTGTGAAATTGAATCTAGCTGCTTTATTTAGGACTTCCATGCTTTATTTGGCTTCCTCCTCTATTCCCAATCTGTCTTGGATTGTTCAGGGAAATCTTGTGAAATGCAAATAGGGCCAAAACAGAATGTAATTGCTGCTGTGTGATGATTATGAGGGAGAACAAATGATGTCCCAACACCAGGGTCAGGTAGGGTTTAATTAGAGGAGGCACAATCAGTGTCACTCTACTCTCATTCTGTGCTGCCTGGTCCTGTGCCAGCTCGATCTCCAAGAGAGTTTAAAGAAAATGCTGCTGCTGGTGTGAAAAGAGAGGGGGGCAGAAATGAATGCAGCTAAGTTCTTTTGTTCAGGATGGGTTTGTTTTAGAAATGGAGCCCCAGAAGAAGCATTGGTCTGTCTGCAGATAAAGGTGGAGGTTAATGAACGGAGCAGAAAGGAAAAAGGTTGTGATTTGTTCTCCTGAAATCATTGGTCCATTGTGAGAAAAGGGTTTGTGATGTGTTTAACTGAAACCATGCACAATGGAACATATCGTTCCTTTGAGATTCTGCTCCATGTTGACAGGAGCACATCACATAATTTCTGCAGATTTGCTTCCACTGGGCTCACATCTGGTGATTGTGGAGGCTGCCGAAGTTTACTGTCATGACATGATGCATTATCATGCTGGGACTTGCCATTAGAAGATGGAAAATCTTGGCCAGTTATGCTTTTGCCTCCACCATCTGTAGCCTCAGCAGAAATCCTGATTCATCAATTCCAACTACCTTTGTCTTCAGCTGTCCAGTTTCGTCGGTGTCCACTGCAGATTTCTGTTGCTGTCTGACAGGAGTGGAGCCCGATGTGGTATTCTGCTGTTGTAGTCTATCTGCCTCAAGGTTTGACATGTTGTTCATTCTGAAATGCTTTTCTGCTCATCACAGTTTCGAAGGGTGGTTATCGGAGTTACTGTATCCTTTCTGTCAGCTGCAGCCAGTCTTGTCATTCTCCAATGAACCATTGTAGGTAAAAAAAAAAAATCTCAAGAGTTTGGCAGTTTCAGAAAAACTCAACCCAGCTCATCTGGCACTTACAATCAAGCCACTGTCAAAGTTAAAGTCGCTGAGATCAGAATTTCATCCTCATTCTGATGTTTGATGTTAAAATTAACTGAAGCATGATCTGCATTGCAATGCTGCCACGCGTTTGGCAGACTGTATAATTGCATGAATGAGCAGGTGTACAGGTACTGTTATAAAGTCTTCAATGAGTGTTCAGCAGCAAATTGAAACATCTCCCCTGCCTTTTACTGTGATCCTAAATTATTGTCAAGCAGGAATATGCTGTGCAAACGAGCAGATTATTTAGACAAGGAGACCAGATTGGACAGATGAGTGAGACCAGCCAAGGAGACTAACTGTGGCCAGCATTCCTGATTATCCGATCAGCGCTCCAAAAACATCAATTCCATCTCGTCAATAGATAATTAAGAGGGATAATTGGCTGGCTGTGCTCTGGGCAGACAAGCACTGCTGCTAAAATTCCATCCCTTACCTCAGCATTGCGAGCACAGACAGCAGAGGCATCTATCCACTGAAGGTCACAGTTTAATCTGATATAATAATGTAAGCTGGAAAGCTGAAAGAATAAATTCGACTGTGATCCTGATGGATTTTGAAACTGAGTGTGTTTAACTGCCCTTTTATTATGCACTAAACATGCAAAGCATCATCCAATTAGGATTATGTTCTGTGATCTGAAAGTCCCCCTTCCATCAAAATCAACATTTTAGTGCTGTAATCTTGAATATGTTGCTTAAAATGTCAACAACACAATATCAAAAGGGCCGTTTCTTTAATCTTCGATTGGATTTTTTGCGGTTGCAGTTTTGATGACTCATCTTGTACTTGGGGGTCATATACCAAGTTCCATCCAATCAAGTGTTGTGCGATTCTTTTGATAGTCCGTCCCAAACAGATGTATCATTCAGATGCATCAGCTATATCTCTCCTTTCAGCAGCACCCTGGCATCGCTCATCGGTTCAAACATAAGAAAACAGAAAACAACACTCTGTTGATGAGGGGTCCTCCACAACAGAAAATAGTCTTCCATGTTCAGCT
Source organism: Brachirus orientalis (assembly GCA_016785285.1). Lineage (NCBI taxonomy): Eukaryota > Metazoa > Chordata > Actinopteri > Pleuronectiformes > Soleidae > Brachirus > Brachirus orientalis. Next base: position 3,745,313 of record JAFBJR010000100.1, read on the forward strand.
ATGTCGTCATGCTGTGTCATAGCTGTACTGTTTTTTCACCACTAATGGTTTTTTTTAAACTCCTGTCAGTATGGCAACAAGGCACTCTCTCGCCGTTATTTTGAACCATAAATCCGTAAATATGTGGAAACTGCTAGCTCTCTGATAAGGACTTTGTTTTTGCACTGTGTCTTTAGGCCACTTCGAAGTTTAACTTGGAAACTAAAAATCAGTTTTACAAGGCTGCCACCTCACTCTTTCGCAGACCAGTGTTTGTTTGTTTTTTTTTATTCTCAACCACCCCGTTTAGATCCACAAGTGTCTGAGAGACACAGGCCAGCAGATTTAACTAGACAGGGCCAGAGATTTAAAACATTGACCTGCCCGGATCCAACAGCTGTGTGCTAATCCATTCCATTGCTCTGTCCATCCGCCCCCTTTTTTTCTGCTCTGGTGAATAGCAAGGTCTTTAATGTGTGAGATCAAGAGGAAAATAAGGCTCTCCAAATGGAATCAAATCACACGGAGGGGCTGCAGCAAAAGGCCTCGACAGCATTAGAGCCAGAATAAGACAGAGCAATTGGACTGTAATTCCTTTTCCTGCTATTAGGCCGTCACTGCTTTGCCGTACACTCGTTTGCTCGTTTCGCCTCCCGTCTCTCTCTCTCTCTCCCCAACCAACCGTTCTTTGATTAATTCATTAATTTGCAAACAGAAGCTGAATCACATCTTGGCAATCGGTCGACTCAAATTGGATGCAGGGTAACAATCAGTCCCTCCCACTGCAGACTGATCTGACAAATAAAAAATACAGCATTAGTGAGTAAATAGATCTCTGTCTGTTGGCCCTGATAATTTGTTGCATTTTCATGTTTTATTTATGCTCAGAGAAGCTGCCTATTCTCGTATATCACAAACCCAACGAGCCAAGGCGGGTAGGGGTGTATTGATTTGGGTTGACTGTGCACCCCACCACACAGCCGTACTCCAACAGCCTCTGCTTCGCCCTTCACAGTTTGTATTCATCTCAAGCTTTTAGCCCTCTAGCCCTTGTGCATTGGCTCTCATTCAGGGGTCCCTCGACTTGGCTCTTGCAGGGCCCAATCCCATTCCCATGCATTCAATATTCCCATTATAAGCTCATTAGTCTAGTCATTGTTTTAGGCTCATTAATAGGATATCCATCGCCTTAGACACCTCTGAATTACCATGTCACAGTGTGGCCCCTTTCACGGCATCAATAGTGGGTGCATTTACGGAGTTGCATGAGCATGTGTGTCTGTGAGTTTCCTCCACTTGTGTGTGCCATGTCGACCTTGGGTTTGCTGACATGCCAGGCCCTGTAGAAACCTGCTGACACACTTGTGTCATGTACATACACGCACACACACACGCACACACACACACACTCAAGTTTTGCCTCCTCACAGTTAGTTCCCCGCCCACTCACTCCCAGAGGCTTGTCTGTCAGTGATGTAGGAGACAGCAAAGCCAGCGGGCAGAGGGGGGGCTGGGGCTGGATCAGGGATTTTAACATGCGAAGCAGGTCCTCCTATGCGTACGTATTGATCCTCAGAGGGCTCCCAGGCCCCCTTCTCCTTTGTTTCCCCAGCAGTGGAGGCCATTCATCACTGAGGCCATGACTGGAGAGCTCAAACAGCCGTGTCTGTCAGAAAATGGGCTGCACCGGGTTGTGCTGTGCCACACAGAACTGGCCTCTCTCATCAGGAGGGATGAAGCCCTGACACAGTGGCTCATGGCTCGATCTGTTCCTCTCACTCGTGGGAGTCATCCATGGAGTGCTGCTCAATGCACAGTCATGCCTCTATAAAACCAACTCTCCCTTAACTGCTCCATTGGATTGCAGTGTTCCACTCTCAGTTAACATGTTTTCATTAATTTGGAGAAATAAAAAAGAAATCATGAAACAAAGATACCAAGCACGTTTTTATGACCTTATCACTGACAGGATGACAGTCAGCAATAATTAGTTATTAAAAGTGCTCAAAGAGGAAAAATGAATTATAATATTCAGGTCATGTTTATCTCTGACATCTTTTCATTTGGCTGGCGATTTATATGAGTCTCCTGCGGTCTCCCTTCCTTCCTGCCTCCTGCCACACCTAGGTCCTCCCCCGCACCCTTATGTTTGATGGATAGTGACTTTCAATGCCATGGGGAGCTGTGCATAGCAGCTGAGCTGCTAAGGCCGGGTCTCCAGCCTCAGCCGAAGTTTGGGCTCTGACAAGGACGAACCGGGAGAAAGAATGATGGTGGGAGGGAGCAGAACAGAGCATGGCCTCAGCATCTGATGCGTTTTAAATAACTTTGACAGAGGAGTTTGAACCATCTCTTGGGGCTGGAGCTAATCTGATCTGAGAGGGTGCCACACTGAGGCTGATAGGACACAGAGATAGAGGAGGGTACGAATGGCAGAGGCAGAGAAAGGGTAATAGAGGTGCTCACTCAGCTGGTGAGGAATCTGCCGCCACTCTCTTTCTCACTTTGCCCTTTCCTCTCTCACCCAGTTATATCCATTTACCACCAAGCCCCATCTCTCCTCTCCCTTCCTTCTCTTTCACACTTTGCATCACGCTCTCTCCTCCTCATCTCACATCCCATTCACTCACCCTCTACCCCGCCTAGCAGCTCCCTTCCCCTGTCTTTCACAGACGATTTAGGAAGTCACAGCCTCTCCCTTCCATTTATGAAATTGCTTATGTTATTTCCTTCACCCACCACCAGTGCCCAGATCTGTCTCGTAAGTCTCTGTGGATGCATCCTCTCCTGGCAGGCAGACACCGCATGGCTCAGTCCTCAATCCAGAAAGCACACAGCTCAAAAAAAAAATTATCTGTTGGCTAATATTTTCAAACAAATCATGGCACCATGAGATGACCCCAGCATAACACTGAGCTTCTAGTCCTTGTCCTCACCCATGGCATCTTGTTTACCTCATTACCCTCTGGCCACTGTGAAAAGGCGCATGCTGCCCAGTTTTTCTTGTTGCTGTCTCTTTTTTATGGCTTACTGCTCTGACGCCATCGGCGTTATGAGTGTTGTCCAAGTGCTGGTGTAGTCAGAGAGAGATTTACTGGCCCTCAAAACAGTTTAGTTTTCAAGAAATAGTGAAATACTGGACCTATTTCTGGGCTTTTATGGTAGTTAGTAGCAGAGGTATTCTTTTAAGAAAAAATATGTAAATTCACATTTTGTTCATCCTTGAGCTGTGCTAATTTGAAAAGGCCACACTAGAGTCAGTTTAATTGAAGGTTGTCAATGATGATTACGCTTCAGCCTGTAAAACCAAGCCAATAATGTAAAAGATGCTAAAACACAGCAGTGTATGGTGATAGTAGTATTTGGGATTTCCAGTGTAAAAGACCCATTTCATATTAAACAGCAGTTATTTGAGTCAGAGCAGCTTCGAAAGTAACTCTAGTTTAAGAAACACAATATTTATTGTCTTATTTTGAAGTCCTGTTTACTTCTGGCTACACATCCATCTGGATGTTTTCACACTTTCCATAATAATGTGTTGGTGTATAAACTACCAAGACGAAACATGCAAGTACAGCAGTGACAGTACTTTTGATGAGCTAATATGACAAAATTACAAATTATTGGCACATCAGGTAGCTGTTAACCAACAGAGGGTGATATTATGTCACTGTAAATTATGTTTCCAATTTGAAGAAAATGGACAATAAAGTACTGTACATATGAGTGGACATAGTGTGATTGACAGCCTATTGGTACCTGGTTGCAGATAACGTCTGTAAACTTCCGGTATCATAAAGTTATATGGTGCAAATTTTGAATCTTGAGGCCTCACAAATGGGAATTGCAACTGAAACTACTACATCCATTATTATGAATAGGCTACTTACCTTGTAGGATTGGAAATGACTAAATACATCCATTTTCCAAAACAGTGATGCAGCTATCATTGAAATCGAATTGTTTTTAACAATGAAATCTCTATGAACTGCAACCAGTTCACAGTAACTGGACATAGTGAGAGTAATATGCATGCAACATCATGCAATAGTTAAAGGTCCTGATAGGAATAGTAATAGTAATGTGAATACAGTCAAGGTAATGTAACTGTATGCAGGTAAGCACACATGAATGTGGTTTTCAATTTAGAGTGTGATGTAGAGCAGAACAGGAAGTACCAAACAAATGACAGTCAAATGGTGAAAAAAGCAACAACAAAAAAGTAGTGTGGAACTAGTGGAACCTGGATGGTGTTTGCTTTACTGTGGGTACATCAAGAGGGATGGAGGGGTAAGGAAAGTAGAGAGATTGATTGACGCGTGTGAGAGTGGGGTATAAGGGGGTTTAGTGTGGCCTGTCCTTGTGCCTCCTCCACTCTTCTTCTCTCAGGCTTCTTCTTTCTCCTCTCAGCCTGTTTCTGGCTCATTACCTCCTCTGCCAGCAGACATCTCCCTGGGCGGCAGAGAAGAGAACTGTCCTCTCTCACTCTCGCAGACAGCCACAGCCCGAGCGCTGCCTTGCCCTCTTGATATTAATCAACACACACTTCTTCAAGCTGGCGCACACACACTCCCCAGTGAGCTCCTCTGACGGACAGGCTGGTGGGCAGCCGTCTCTTATTCTGACTCTCACTTGCAAATGAGACATCGAACCTTCCAGAGAAAGCGGCGAGGGACAGGAAAAGTTTCATTGAGGGAAACTTTGTTTTCATTATATGGTTTTCTGTGACTGACTGTGGGAGGAGATGATCAATAGTTTTCTTTTTCCACTTAATTTATTCAAAAACGAAAGACTCTCTTTGGTCATTTGGACTTTCTTTTGCATAACCCATAATATAAATCTGAAAATACTGAAATACATGACACTGTCACATTTATTAACATTTTTTTTATATATTA